>LPNX010389647.1:1871174-1919008 GCA_001517045.1 Pseudotsuga menziesii
TGAATCAGAGATTACAAGATAGATACAACCTCTGACGGCACGTCTGCGAATCAGAGAAACTGAATCCCCCACTTGGGCCTCCACCACCTCAATCCTCCATCTCTCGATAGCAAGCTCACTAGCAAAGGAAATCTTGGGAAGAACACAACAATGCTCCAAAGGGACAAAGGGATGCAGACTCAATTATAGTTTTGGCAACAATGGACTATAGTTTCGTTGCTTCAATCTCTCTATATGCCTTCAATGTACCAAGAGGTTCCTTATATAGCTTCACAAGGGATAATGAAGGGTCGAATCCGAGCAATCTCAAGGCATATGGAAGGCTAGGAGTCGAATGAGTCAGATCCAAGTCAAGGAAAACTCCAAAAGGATTTGGACTTATGCACACATTCCGATGTACGCGGTTATAGGAGTCAAATCCACGTATGTATGCGGTTATCAGGGAAAAATCCGCGTATATCATCTTTTATATAGTTTTTAGGGATGATCAAGGTAACATCAAAGGATAAAATATGGTCCATGGGGTCTAAAGAGTTTGCAGCGGGACAGGGGAAGGCCATACAAAGTGTGATTCACCTGGAGTGGTGAAATCCACTATAACATTCCCTGACTTACAACAAAGGGTTTTCCTCAGTGACCATACACAATGATGGCATCCCCAAAGGAGGAACACACATCCTCGATGGGGGTATAACAATATACAATAGTAATATACATCAGAATATCTTCCAAAGTTACAATTACAACCACACAAGGCCAAGAACACTACGAAACTTAATGGAAAGAATGAATCAAGGTAATGGACAACATAATAAGGTTATCTAAGGCTAGGTGCCAACAAGTCAATTAAACAAAACAATCATTCTTTTAAAATACAATGCAAACTTGTGATGTATATCATTTTCCATATGCAAATGCAATGCAAGGTAAACGCAAACATAAAATTAAAAATAACTTAGAAATTTATAAACATGTATCTAAACATCAAATACCATATTTTATAAACCAATTTAATCATAAATATAATCAGATCCATGACTGTCGTAAACCATTTAATAAACATATTTACATGCTACTATCTATAGCCACAATAACAATATTAAAAAGTATATCCACATACTACAATCCATAGTCATATCAACATAAGAAAATTTAGATATGAAAGATGTCCTATACATCCATATAACATCATATCTCATGGATGTCACCTACATCCATACAAATCATATCTATAAGAACATATATTTATGAAAAGGAAGTAAAAAATCATATAATATATACTCATCTTAATCATGGGAAACTAGCTTCAACGGGACAGCATTCCACTTGAACTTAGACACTCGATTCTTATGCATCTTTAAACATTAGAATCACTGCCCATGTTGAGGCCATAGATGCAAGGGAGGTATCCTCTCGAACCAAAATATATTGTGCGCTCATCTCAACACCAAGAACACCTCCACACAAAAATAGTTGTATGTCAATAGTACATAAAACTTTTTCAATGAACAAAAGTATTCCTTACTAGAAACATTGCTCCAGATGCAATGGAATAGGTCTCACAACCTATAAATGATAAAAAAAATAGGTGAACTAGAAAATATGGTTGCAACCTTTTCACACTGTCAGAAACCACAACTACAACTTTCTCCATCTAAAAATTCTCTTCCGTCTACACTACCTGGTGAAATTAGATTCCCTTCAATATACAAGTCCCTCAATACATCACCATCCATATTCATGTTTCATGTGATATATTTGGACTGGGATAAGTAATGGGATAAGGACTCAGGTTGTGTTTTACACAAGAAATCTCCAATCCCCTTTACAGGGTCTTCAAACCTCATTACACGACCTTTGATATTCAACAATACAATGCATCTCATACTTGAGAGAATATATTTTCCATACAAGAGAGAATTCCACTTAATTGGAGATATCAAGAGAAAAACCATAGAAGAGAATGCGAAAAAACACATTCCAATACACAAATAACCATCCAAATCCCCAAGTGAGTGACTCCAATTCCAAGAGTCGTAAATCCGAAGGTTAGAATCCAATTCAAATTCATGAGAGAGAGGAGTTACTCATTCATGAGATTCTTTATCATAATAGAAAAAAAATTGAGTAAGGAGGGAGTTACACTTTTTCCAAGGAGTGCATGATAAAAATAGCCAATGAGGGTGCATGATTGGATGAAGAGCATGACAAGAGGCTAAGGGCACACTAGTAAAGTATCTCCCACCAATCATAAAAAAGGACTCAATAGTTTATCCATAACCCAAAATAATCAAAAATAAGTTCCAACAAGTAATGTTAGGGAGAGAAACAATTCATAGTCCCCAACCCCCTCACAAGTGGAATCCATGACCCACCATTCTCATTAGTTGTCCATGTTGATTTAGATATTTAATTAAAAAACAACAACAACAACAATAATGTCTAAAGTCCATAGTCCTTGAACACAGTTCCCAATAATAATAATAAAATAATAGCATATGTATGGGGATTAACAACTAGGGTATTTAATCTGCTCCCCTTTAAAACAATGCATGTTCCTCAATGCATACTTATTACATAAATTATGCAACACAAAATTTCAAAAAAATATGAGGGTATGCTTCCCTTATAACATCTTCCACCTCCCACGTAGCATATTCAATACTAAATTTTGTTGTAATTGTAACTTCAAAAGATATTCTGATGTATATTACTATTGTATATTGTTGTACCCCCATCGGGGATGTGTGCTCCTCCTTTGGGGATGTCATCATTGTGTATGGTCACTGACGTAAACCCTTCATTGTAAGTCAGGGAAATATTCCCCGGGTTAAATAAAGTAAAATGTATTTATGTGTATTCTTAGGTAGGTCGACCCTACAAGTAACTTGGCCGATGTAGTGGTTGAGTTAACAACTCAACGGAAGAATATAAATAGGGATGCGCCCTTTTCATTTGTCACACACTTCAGTTTCTCTCTCATTTGCGCTTTAGAGAGAGAGGAAGAGGAGTGACAGAGTTGTTGCAGACATATTTTTCTTGGCTTATTATATCTTGTCATCTTATCTTTGTGACAGAACTATACTGAGGAAGTTTGCATGGTTTTCTCCGTTATGGTTTCATCGATGAAAATCATTGTGTCGTGTGCATTGTTTTGTATATTTGATGTATTTATGTTCTTGTTATTCTTTCATATAAATATCATAAGTAAAATAACTTAGAAAAACTAACATGGTATCAGAGCCACCTTGAAAGAAGGAACTGTGCAACTACAATGGCAGCTACTAGAAAAAGGGTTTCATGCTTGAAAACCCTAGAAGACTGAATCTAGTCATCTTGGAACTTTTGCTACAACTCAATATTTGAGCAAGATAAAGAGCCAAAAAATTTCAAGCTGAAGAGGAAATCTTGTTGTACCTTTTGTAAAAATTTCAACCTCAGATTCACTATAATTTAGGAGATATGATTCCTCCAAATCATGGTTCCATCCTCCTCCAGAATACACTCATAAATGGGTGACCTAGGGATAATTGCTATATCTCAGGATGGGAATATCCAAATGAAATTTATCAATATTTTGTAGGAAGGAAATGGACTATATTCTTTGTGGTCCGATTTTCATACCTTGACTATCAAACAGTGACACATGGCTGTCCATACAAGTTCGATATGTTGAAAAGTCATAAAAAAGTCACCTTGGGAAACTTAGCATAAGTCCCAGTTGGAGAATCTGAATCTATTATAACCTATGGGGTTGGAAAGAAGACATATCAGGATATATTTGTGCAAAGTTTCATACTATAAGGAGCCATAAATTTAAATATACAACAAAATCAATATCAGATATTTATGTAGAAGAAATTGGAAAACTAGGGATTCCTATTCCATGAGCTTCCCACCAATGTTTACAGAAAATGAGTACATTGGACAGCTCATCTTCAAGAGGCCCATATTTCAATCCAATAACAAGTTTGAAATTCCAAGTTTGGAAAATTAGAGTTTTTTTTACTAACCCTAGATCAGCCAGCTCCGGACCCAGGTCAGACACCTCCAATCGGTAAGATATAAATCTTTATTATTTCCATTTGAGGTTCTCCTTTAAAAATGACTAATCACACCCATCTTGATGAAAATCTTGGTGAAGATGACAAATTCTAAGCATGGAATTATAGGAGCTCCCTGATCCTTGAAGAAAATGACTTGGATCAATATTTCACTAAGGAAGTTCTAAGAGCTCGAGGGAGATGAGGGTAAGGCTAGAGCCAAGAGAATCATTGCATATTCTATTAAGGATTGTCTCATCCTTCATGTTTCATCCTTGAATACAGAAAAATGATGTGTTTGATGTTGTGACGAAGCATTCGAAGAAGAATAAGATATTGTTGTAACCACCTTGAATTGCCTCCCAAGATCATGGGATTCATTCATCCAAGGAATGTGTGCTAGAATGAAGTTGATTACCTTCAGTATACTCTAGAAAGAGTGCACACAAGAAAAAACTCGACTCATAATAAGATAAGAGAAGATGGGAGAAACTAAATATCAAGCTCTCATGATTCAAAGAATATTCCTCAATCGAGGAGGAATATGAAGGATTCAACTCATGAAGAACCTATTATCCATCTAAGCATTTGGATAAGAAATGATGTAGTTGTGAATTAAGAAGATGATGAAGTAGAAGACTCTAGGACATAAGGATCAAGAAGGATTCTACCTACCAAACAAACAAACATAATTGTTCAATTCTCATTTCTGATATTGTTTGGTTGTGCATTTGTTTATAATCAGTTGATGTGTTATGCATGTTTGAGTGTTTGCATTTATACTACTTAATTGCACATTATGGGTAAAAATTCAACGATGTTGTACAACATTCGATTTCTACTTATCTAGATTGAAACCTCTTTGCTGATATATTAGGAGTAGTACACGCTCTTAATAACATTGGGATAGAAGGTATATACAAGTTAATGTATGTGTATAGGATATGGATGAATGTTGTAGCATTGGCTAAGATAGTTGTATGACTATGTGACATATATTTGTCACTATTAATATGTTTTAGAAATTATGAGATTTTTACAATCATACATTTGAACTTAACTTGTAGATCATTCTGAAGAACAAGTAACGACCGTTTAGAAGAGGAACGTGAAGCTTCCTAGGTCAGAGGCACCATGGTGATAGAAAGAGATTCAAAATAATATAAAGAGAATGGTAGATCCACCTCGAGAGATGAATACCATATTTGGCATGAGAAATAATCCAAGATGAAGAATAGTATGACAATACTTCCAAAGAAATAAAGAGGCATCGGACACAATCCATTTATGTGACATTGTTGAGTGACATCATTGATGTAGATATTTAAAGTTATGAAGAATTAGCCAAGAAGAAAGGGAAGGATACTATGATCAAAGAGTACCAGTTGATAAAGAGGAATGATGTCTAGGATGTGGCGTCAAGACCTGAAGGGTAGTCCGTAGTATCTTTCATATGGATCTACAAGATATAGGATGCAACAGATGGCAGCATGAAGGGATACATGGACAGATCCGTAGCATGGGGCATCTCATAGAAGGAAGGCATAGACTACGAAGAGACATTTTCACCAGTTGTGAGATACACTTTCATTAGATCCATACGTGCAGGTATGATATGTGAGATACACCAGTTGTATATCAAGACAACATTTTTGAATGGTGTAATTGAGGATGAAGTGTATGTAGAGCAGTCACTGGGAGTTGAGACACAAGACATGCAGACTCATGTGTGCAAATTAAATAAGGCCTTGTACGATCTCATAAGGCACCCATGAGATAGAACATATAGTTAGTAGCTATAGAGGATGACAAGCTCACAGATGGAGCTTGAAGATCACGTGGAGTGATGAAGATATTAACCTTTTCTACAAGGTTGAAGATGAAATCCTATAGAGGATGACAAGCTCACACATGGGTGCAAGAGAAGCTTTTCAAAAAAGTTCAAGATAGAGGATCTTGGTATCCAATGACCCTAGATGGATACGTAGAATATTAGTAGCAGAGGAAGATACTTGTCACTCCAGTACATAATGTTTCAATACATAGAGTACAGATGGAAGAGGGAGAATGACGCTCCGCTTCAGAGGGAGTGACAGAAAAAGATCCTCAAGTTTGACATGGTATGGCAGGATGGACAACTTACTGATTTCCCTAGTATTTACTGAGAGTAAAGCAGATCTCAAACTTTGCTTCAAGATTGAAAGCAGAAGACCAGTGATGCCCCTTATATATGTCAATGACTTTTTCTAACAAGCAATGAGGAATTCATTACAAATGCAATGGGGAGACTTGATACAGAGTTCGAGATGAAAGACTTAGGTATCATGCACTACTTGTTAGGCATGTATGCGTGGTAGAGTGCAGATGGAATATTCCTTGGGCATGGGAAGTATGCAGTGGAGATTTTGAAGAGATTTAGAATGTTGGACTACAAGGCTATGGCCACACCTATGGAATCTAACTTAAATATTCTGATTGATGCTTCATCCAAGAAGGTTGATGCCATGATGTATCATCAAATGGTTGGCTCATTAATGTATATGATGAATACGAGACTAGACTTATGCTTTGCGGTGAACACCCTGAGCCAGTTCCTGATAGATCTAAGACATGTTCACATGGTTGCAAAACCATGTAGTGGGTACCTGAAGGGTAAAATTGAGTATGGTCTCAAGTATGATATGAATCAGAAGACTGACCTGCATGATTATGTTGATTCTTATTGGGAAAGTAGCGCCACTGAGAGGAAGATAACTTTGGGTTGTTTCTTTAGTTTGAGATCTAGTATGGTCTACTAGTTTGGTAGGATACAATCCTGCATGGCGTTGAGTATAGCTAAGGAAAAATATGTTTCCACTTGCTCGGTTAGTTGTGAGGTAGTATGTTTTTTTTAAAGCTAATATTTGATTTGATTGATCTGCCTTGCATTTTTGTATGATGCAGAGAGGATTAGTGAAGCTCCAGTATGTGATCCAGATCAAGGCCCCTCAAAAGGGGGAGTGATGAATTCTAGCATAGCAAGAGATACATGTTATCTGAGTCTTAAAGTCTTGGCGAAGTTCATAGGTTACTTAGATGTAATCATTCCAGTAGTTTGTCCTCGAATGTCATCAGTCCTGGCGAAGATCGGAGGTTATATTTGGACGTAATCAGTCCTGATGTGATTCTATGCTAGAAATATCCAAAGTGAAGCTCGAGTAATTCTTAGAAAGACATGGCGTGATCCATAATGAGACTTCTAGCATAGCTAGAGAAGACAGGTTTTCTGAGTGTAACATCTTGGTGAAGCTTGTAGGTTTCTTAGATGTAATCAGTCCTCTATTTTATCCTTAGATAATTCCTAGCGAAGCTCATAAGTTATCCTTGGATGTAATCAGTATTGATGTGTTCTATGCTAGAAATACATGATGCATGATATCTTAGATGGGAAATGAGATAGGTTGTTCGAGCAAGAAAAATTTGGGTGCAGCAGGTTGCTCAGATGTAATTAGTCATGTGATGGGTTATCTGAATGTAAATAATGAGTCCTGGCATGGTATGCAGGTTATTCGGATGTAATACACCCCATGTATTTTTCTGAGTGTAAATAATGATCCCTAGCATGGTACATAGGTTACTCAGACATAATAAGCCCTGAAGGTTATCTGAAAGGAAAAGATCTTAGACGCATGTGGTTCAGATGTTATCCCTTGAGGTTGAACAGAAGAACGTAAAAGGTCTTGGTGTAGCAGGTTGTCAGGTCGTAATTCTTCCTTACACATATATGATATATATGTGTTCCCATGTTGATGTGATAAGCCAAAAAAGCATGAGAGGTGCACCTAGGTGGTTCTCCTTTACTGGTAAAATGCAAATTGATCATGGAGAGATGTAATGCACTCAGTGTTCTTCTTGAAGGTTCTCCAATAGTGGTAGATGCAGGATTGTCTTGGTGACATCCCGATATGTTCCTATGTTAATAGAACGAAGGTGGTCTACATATGAGCTGTGATCTATGTGCTTTGCTTTGTTTTTTGTAGGATAAAAGAGATGATCTGGATACAAAAATATAAAGGTAGGAAATGCATGTTGTTTCAGTGGCAATGTAAAAAAAATTCTTGGGTTGTACCTACATGATAATCTGATACTACGAGAAGAAGTTAGGAGACACAGGTTATTGTAGTGGGAATGTAAGGAATGGTCCTGGTATATACCTACGCAATGTATTTCTCATGGATATGACTATTAACCAGATGAGGTCTAGTCCTACATCCATCATGAAAAAGGGTTGGATCTGTAGAAAATTCCTATGACAGATAGATGTGATAGATTGGACAATACGAGGACAATGGAAGTAGCGATGATGATGACTCAGTGATGATGAACATATTTTTTAATGACTGTGGCGAGAGAATACCTTCCTAGTTAAGAGGGAGTGCTATTTTAATTGTAACCGTCATAAGATATTATGATGTATATTACTATTGTATACTATTGTGATTCCATAGCGGATGTGTGTTCCTCCTTTGGGGATGTCATCATTGGGTATGGTCATTGAGGTAAACCCTCTGTTGTAAGTCAAGGAAATAGTCCCCAGGTTAAATAAAGTAAATTTTATTTATGTGTATTCTTAGGTAGTTCGGCCCCACAAATAACTTGTTAGACCTAGTTGTTGAGTTAAGAACTCAACGGTTGAGTTAGCAATTCAACGGAAGAATATAAATAGGGAGGATCCCTCCTCATTTGTCACGCACTTCAATTTCTCTTTCATGTGCACTTTAGGAGAGAGAGGAAGAGGAGGGACAATGAGTTGTTGTAGACATATTGTTCTTGGTTTATTATATCATGTCATCTTATCTTTTTGACAGAATTATTATGAGGAAGTTTGTGGGATTTTCTCCTTTACGGTTTCCCTGATGAAAATATTTGTGTCTTGTGTATCTTTTTGTATCTTTGATGTATTTTTATTCTTTTAATTATTTCAGATAAAGATCCTAATTAAAATAAATTATAAAAACTAACACTAAAATGGATCCATTGGACCTTTACCTTCCCGATCTCTTGATTATGTAGCAACTTGACTTTTCTTCCCAATATGGAAATTGGTTTAAGCAGAAAATCCCCTATTGGTTACACCTGAACATTCCATCAATCACATGATTAGCATTAGGTATATACTTTTTCAATAAAGATACATTAAATACACTATGCACTTTAATGCAAGTAGAAAATGGAAGCTCATATGCAACAAGAACTACCCTAGATAAGATCTCAAAGAGTCCATAGTATCTAGGACTTAGCTAGGAACAATTCCCCAAGTTCAAGGATCTCTTCTTGGGTCTAGCTTTCAAAAATACATGATCTCCAAATTTTAACTATCTATTTTTTTATGATCTGCGTAATGTTTTTTCCATTCCTGAGTTGCTTTCAAATTCTACTTTATTTTAATCATTTCATCTTCCATGTCCTTCAGAAGTTTAGGTCCAATGATGATTATGTATGTTGGATTATACCAACTAATAGGATTATTGCACTTTCTCCCATATAATGCCTCAAAAAAGATCATATCCAAAGAGGCATGATGTTGGATTCATGGGGGTAGACCCGGGTTTACTTGTTATGTACCAACAAAACCCCTAGCTCACTGGCCCTTTCGGAGACAGACCACAGAACGGTCTGAAGTCTCACCTGAAGTGATCTTGGATGGGTTGGCTGAAGACTCAAGTGTCCTCAACCGGGTTCTGTAGCATCCTAGGGTCTCACGACTCTTCTTAGCCAGTGGTATCTCTCTGCGGTGGTGACCTTTCTTACTCGCTGGCCCTGGGAGGGAGCGATCTCTTATCGCATTGCTGCCTCTAGAGCGATGCAAAAACTATTTCCTTGGCTGCCCTCTTATACTGTGATATCTTACACTGCGGTTCCTCCGACAGTGAGATATCACCTTTCTATAGTAAGACTTCAATACGACTCTCACGGTCCAAAGGTTCCTCTCTTAGTATAATAGTTAAGCTAAACAACCCACTTAGACTTCTATAGTCTAATATGCTTAACATCAACTATGCTCAACCAATATGCAAAAATCACTTAGCGCTGTAACTGTCAACTATCATGAATCAAGCACTGATAAACTCATATACAAGATACTTGATACATTCAACTTGCGGTTAACCTTCTATGTGCTATAAACTGAAGCATACATACATAAATTCATCAACTGATAGTAAAGTTCATGTAATGAATGACAGATAACAAATAATTAAAACACAATCACATGAATCAGTCGAACCACACATGGATATTACGTGGTTCACCTCTGGGGGGGAAGCTACGTACACGGGAACTGGTTTTTATATTATATCTTGAGAGGGTAAACACAGTTCTGTTGCAACCTACTATGAAGCTTGAGATCTTCTGGGAAACTCCGAACACACAGCAGAGAGCCCTTCTCTCTTAGATCTCTTCTCTTATATTGCCTTCTCTTACAATATACTCTTCCTCTCTCTCTCTCTCAATCCATGCGGATTGTTACATACATGCTCAAGGAGCCGGATACTGGTTACAGTAAGATAGTACATATGGAATAACGGGACCAGAGCTCGACTCTTACAATACTGAGACACTAGAGACACTTAACTAGCTAAATGACTCAATGGCTAAACTTTTACAATACGAAATACATGCTAATATAGGTGGCCCAGAGGTCTCACCTTTACAAAACTGTGGGCCTTTCCCAACAGTAACCCAAAAACCCTAACTATGACAGTTGACGCATCTGTACCGTGGGATACCACTTTTCGTCACACCACAGCTTTCTGCAGTCTTCCACGCTTCCCAACGCTGATCGTGGGTATGGGCACTGCTTCCTCGGTTGCTCCCCTTTTGTCCTTCATCTTCAATACCTCTGCCCATTGCTCCTTTTCCTTTATGAAGGTAGCTGATCCCTCCTGTCTTCGCCGCTGCCTTGAATGCAGTGGTTGAGCTCTCTCTTCTCGGCCGCTCAGGTACTATCTTCTTTGACTTCCCTGTCCCGATGTAGTAGCTTTTCCTGTAGCTGCGGGACCCTGCTCCAACAGTCCCCTAACACTTACTTGTGGCTCGTCCCTGAGCCACTAATAGTTTGCTTCTCTTGCTGTAGCTTCTCCTTCGCTTCCTGTGAATTTTTTGTGAATCTCTCTCGAAGTCCTGCGACTTCTTTGTTCATAGCTTCGACACACTCTTGTGCCATTTCAAGCATAGCTTGACTAATGCTGGAATCTTCTATAACATCCATTTCAATCTTACTTGTAGTGAACTCCTTGACCTTCTGCTCAACCGCATCGATTAGCTCTGCAATTTGTTCTTGATATGGTTGAAGTAGGTTATTGAATTGTATGTATTTTTCTCATAACCATTGCGCTTCCTGTTGCAAACGGTTCATCTCGGTCATCTTCCTCATCTTTGCAAGAGCTCCCAAGCTCTTGACTTCTTCCTTTATTGCTGCTATGGCCTTCTCTATGTGCTGGATGCTCTGCTGCAATTCCAATCTATCTGGGAGCTCGTCTAGCTCCGACCATGTATTCGTCCAATTGGCTAGTAATGACTCTGCATCGTCTATGCGATTATTCATCTATGTTGAAGCAAGTATAAAGGCCTGTGCCCTTGCTTCCTTGTCTGCCTCAGGTGTTCCTGGTAGTCGAGCCTCAAGCTCAGCAATCTGCACTTTGTGGTCTTCCTCCATCTTAGTCATTATCTCTTCCAGAGCCTTTGCTCTTTCTGCAACTCTTCTTACCTTTTGCGTTAGAGGTAAGACAAACGCAATGTTACACTGGGGTAACTCCAATGCGATGCTCTGCAGGACCTGGCTAAGGTCCTGTTCTCTTTCTTCATATGTTATTAACTCTTCTACCTTTGTCTGAATTCCTACAGTGATTTCTGCATTCTTCTGTTTCAACTGGGTGTTCTGTTTATAAGTCGCAAGCTCTCTATCCCTGAGCTCTACGGCTAGCTGCTGCTGGATCATTTGTAACTGATCAACAGGGAACTCTGTGAGATTAACCTCAACAGGTTTTCTAATCTGTATCTCTACATCAATCATTGAATCAGGGAATCAGATGCTCCCTGGAGGTATCAACACTGTACTTATGCGATCCTTTACAAGGATTTCCTTGCGGGAAATCGATTTTTTTGAGCTTTCTCCTACTGTCGCCTTGACTGGCCGAGTCTGCACTATGGCAGTCTTCTCAGTGAATGCTTTCATCTCCAGAAGCTGCTTTTCTACCGTGCTCTGTAGTTTGTCTTGCGATGTCCACATCGCCTGAAATGAGTCCTTCATTTCCTCCTTCAATCTTGCTGTGATTTGATCATAGTCATCGTCTGTCAGTGCGGTCACTAAAGATGGTTTTGAGGATTTTGTTTTTTTCTTCTTTGGTGCCTCTAGTGGCACCTCTTCTACATCTCTCCTCTTTTGTGCTAATGGTGGCACTTTTGCTGTATCTTTTGTCTGGGACCCCACTTTGTCTTTTCCTTTGTCCGATGGGTCTATCTGTGCGGTTCCTGCTGGTAGTGTTGTGGTTTCTTCTAATGCTTTCTTCCACTCATCATCAAAGTATTTGATGACATCTTCTACATCCTGCACTATCATCCTAAATGAATCATTTGCCCAGTTATCCATTTTATACCTTTTTGGCCTTAGTTAGATTCTATGGGTGTCTGCCATGAAATCAAGCCGATTATCATACATGTCCACAATCTTCGTGGTGGTCCGCGGTGTCTCTTGGATGAATTTCTTTAATATCCTATAGTATTCATAGAATACTATCATATTGATCTTTTTCTTGGCTGGGATGTTTCTCTCCCATAAGTTTGCATAGCGTGCTCCTCTGGGCTTGCTGCTTCCTAGCTGTAAAAACTAGGTATAGGGTGGCTCTCTCCACCCGACGAATGCGCATAATATAAGAAGCCATGAAAAGTGGAAGGGGTGGTTTGGCTCATCCCGTGCTGTCAAACAATATTGAAGAAAAATATTTAGTAAAAAAAAACACCAATTAAATTGTTCGCCTTCTGCAACTTGTATGGCAAGGTGAATTACTGATCATGTGACTTCTTTTGGCCAAACTTTCGTTAACAGTATGCCTACAAGCAGACTGGCTATAAATCTGAGTGTATCGTCTACTATTGCTGCGAGGTCATAAGGCCGACCTCCTCTCTGTAGCTTATACTTGGTAACTAGGGTTGCTGGTAGCTTGGAATCTTTAGTTTTTCTTGATATATGTGTCTTAGGGTCCTTACCAGTATTGGACAGCCCGATGATGCGGTGTATCAGGTCGACATTTTGATCAGCCTTGTTACCTAACCAGAGGTAACCTCCATGTCCATAAGAAAGTAGCATGCGCACCATGACATTAACCTCTGCACCTTGTCCAAAATGTGGTATTCTCAACAAGTTGAGCAAGCCTGACCGCTCAAGAATCTAGACATGTTCCATAGGAACAAATTCATCTACATCGATCCTTGGGTTCCTTTGAACCGTAAGATACTGATCTGGGTGAAACTGAGGATATGTCTTACTGTCTCCAAGGTTATATTCTATAAATTTGAGATTAGGAGCATATCCTAACAGATCTCCATCTTCCTTTACACGGGAATCAATCGGCGGTAGGGGAACAAGACACGTAGGACTCTTGGGAATGGTTACGTCTAGTGCATTTTAAACTCGTGGCATGATGTATTATGTTGCCATATGAACTTCTTCCTCCGGCTCTGGGCTGGACTCTTATACTATCTAAGCTTGACTCCTCATCCTTGGCGGCTGTCTGACCTGTGATGTACCTAATTTCACAACCTTGGGCGCCGTCGTCATAGCGGACCTAAGGCCACCATGCTGGAATATTTGCACAATGTCTTCTAAAGGTTCTGTCTCGGATAGAAACCAATCGGTGCAATGCTCTAAACTAGCAATGGCTGCGAAATTGGGGAAAACTAGCACTCTGTAACTACAATATCTCTTCACAGGGGAAACTCTTACAAATTGTTCTATACTCTCAGAAATCACAAAAGTAACCCTTCTGGATGAATGATCTCTAAATTTATAACGAAGGTGATAATCTTCGAAGCAACGATCATCTAGGATAGACCCGTCAGTGGTATTAATTGCATGGACAAGACAATAACCATCGTTTCGATCCTCATTAATTGTTGAAATCCTATCAAATTTCCCTCGAAACTTGTGTGCAGGCGCCGGTCTCGTTGAAGATTTAGCAAATCTTGGAAAAATCATTATACTATTGCCAAATCTAGGGTAACATATACCGATCATTTCTGGATTAATTGCTTGTCAGAAGGCGAAGTGACTGGCCCTCTGTCTCTTTTCAAACTTGTCTACGTGGCACGGAGAGCATCGCATTGCTGCGATGTCACACCGCATCATTCTGAACCAATATGCTGGCATGAAACTCCTCATACTTTGATGATTTTTTTTATTTTTATTTTTATTTTTATTTTACATGTAGAATAGTTACCGGTGCGATGCCTCCTTTCAACTACACTGGACATCTGCACTCTTAAAATGTCGTAAAAATTTATTGACATCCGCTAAGCCATAAAATGACGAAATATCAATAATATCTGTGCCAATCCATCGCAGTGACTTAGTCATAAACTCACATTTGTGCGCCAAGACTTCGTAAAGTCTATTCTACCAATTTTCTAAACCAACCTCTGAATTTGATGCACATGAGTTGAAGTAATCACCCTGATTAGAAGTCATCTGATAAAGGCTTTCCATGTTGTGCACCTCCTCCTCTGCTCTGATAGGTTCAATGTAACGAGGACCCTGGAAAGGATCCAACGGTGCGATGACTCGGATCTGATTATCCTCAAAGGTCATTTGTTGTTTCTTTAAGTCGATAACAGCCATGTTATCGATTTCCCAATCAATACCCAGTAGAGATGGATATGGTCTATTATCGCCAATGATTTCTATAACTTCAAAGTCGACAAAGTTGCGAACTCCATCAATATCAACTGGCACCTGTGGTAATTGACCCAATGGTGATACCCTCTACTGATTGGCTAGGCTCAGATGGATAGGCGATCTAGATAACTTAGGGCTACCCATCTGTTCCCATGTCTGCTTAGTTAGAACATTAAATTCCAATCCTAAATCTAGGATTACCTCATCCATTTCAAATTCTCCAATTTGCGCTGTGAGTCTCATCTCTTTTCATGTTCTTGTATGTCACATAATATTATGAACAGCACATTGCACACTGTTCATGGAAGAAGATGGCTGACACTGATCGATGATGTGTTGAAGCTCTCTGATAGCTTTCTCATTTCTAACGAGTTTCAAGCAATTCCGTAGGAAGGATTGTACACTTCCTGTCGACTCATCCACTTCGCACCTTCCCGATGTGGTAGCCTGCAATGTATGCAAAGGACTAACGCCACAAGGTGTTTGTTGCGGTATGCCCCTACAAGGCAGTACCTACGATCCTGATGCTGTAGGTTCAGTAAAGAAATTTTTTGCTTGCTGAAACGTTTCTTTGTTCTTCTGCAGGTCAAGTGGTGTTGATTTATTATTTGCTTTGCGCACCCACTCCGGACCTGTATTCTTTGCGTCATCCTGCGATGTTCTACTAGTAGAAGCACCGCTATGAGTCACTATATTGACTCTGGGTTCTGGTTCTTTCTGCTCAGCAGCAATAAGCTGAATGTTCTGGTTTACTGCTGGCTTAGGGTCCCTAATATTGGCTATCAAGATCGAACACTCTTCTATAGGGTGATCATAGGACTTGCAATACTTACATGTCGTATTAGGGTTCTGACAGTCCCTAGCATAATGTCCTACAATTCCACAATTGTAACAAGTGATCGGTCCACAGCCACGGCCAAAGCCTCCTCCATGACCTCGTCGTCTGAATCCTCCACCATGGCCATCATGAACCGGTTCATGATGTATTCTTGCTGTTGGACCTAGTGTCTCTGACTAGACTCTATACAAGTCATGCTTTCTCTCTATCATGAGTTCATAAGCTCGGCAATTATGTTCATCATCACCTACTGACTTGCAGAAGTTACAATATAAGTTCTTAGGGGTTTGTACATACTTCTGAAGTAAAGGGAATTCCTGTGGTCTATGCCCTCTTGTTTTGTAGAGTTCACACCATGGCCCTTGAGTCTGTATTAAGGGGTTTGGAGCCCCACTTGCTAAATATTCAACAAATACTGGACAATTATATTTAGTATGGCCCTGTCCTTTACACTTTATACACCATAGCTCTTATGCAACTTCTTTCCCTTTCTTAATCTCATGCAACTGTAAGCTGAGATTAGCTAACTGGTTTTGTAGGTTTGTCATACCTGTACTAGTATTAGCTAGAGGTGAAGCCTCTAGTTTCATTTCCATCTCCAACGCTTCATCCTACATATGGAGTCTCTGTTGCATTAATGGAAGTCTGATATGGGGGAGCAGTGCTGCGATGAACCATTCCTTATGCTACTCCGGCACAAACTCAAAGCTGACTTGGTCTATAAGGGCTTTGAACTTCTGATCAAAGTCCCATACTAACTCTGTAGGTAGTTGTTTGATGTCTTTAAGCTCTGTGATACACTGTGACTCAGACTTAGTTTTCTTAAATTCTTTAATCATTACGTTCTTGACCTGTGCAAGCATTCTGGCCGGTGCCGTTGTATACTTCATATACCATGTTAAGGCTCTGTCCCTAAGTGTAGTGACCAACTGGACAATTTTAATATTATCATCTTGGATCCCTTTAATGGTCCATATGGCTTCACATAAGAACCAATGTTGTTCCGGGTCTTCTGCCCCTATACCCTTGAAGGTAGGTAACTTCATGTCATCCCCCATTCTATTTCTACGTGGTGGATTCTGGTTTGTTGTATTACTACCACTTGGCGGTGTAGGTGTAGGTGATGTAGTGGTAGTGTGTACTGTATGTGAACTAATAGATGGAGTTCCAATGGGATTATTCTGAGTCTCGGTTGTTTTCTGTGGGGTATAAGGGTGGTAAGGGATACCCCCTACTGTTCTCTCTATATTACTGTGGTTATTTTCACTAGTACTGTCTGAACTGTTTTCAAAGAGAGAAGATCTAAAATCTACTTTATATTTCTCACCACTACGTGTACATCAAATTTCATCAAAATCACTCTCAAACTCTTGTCACATTACACTGACTTAACTTATTCATCTAAGACTATATCCATTACTCCTTTTTCATGTAATAACATCTTAATGGACAAGTTTAATGAGCTTAGGTACTTACCATGATATCCTTTGAAGAAGTACTTCTCTGCTTCACTGAAACTCTTTCTTTGATCGACTGCGAACTTTGTAATGAAGCCTTCCAGCAAACTCGTAAGCCAGAAGTCTACTGCCCATGAAATGGGATTATCAACACTCTTCACGGTCTGGATCAACTCCGGTGTCCAGTCTATGTTTCTTTTCTTCTTGAATATGTTCTTATCAGTCAACTTTGATAACCAGTCGCACAGCTCATTTGCATAGGTTGCAAAAATATCGTATGCAGATCAATGAAGATATGTTTTTGTAACCAGTCCTCTGTACTCAGTCTAGGACTCTTGTTTTCTTTTTCAGCAAATTATTTCTCCTTAAAATCAACCCAGTGGTTAAGTTCTTCTTTCGTGGGATGCCAACAGAACATTAGCTCATTAGTTTGTTCAAAACCGGCAACGGAACCATTTTTTGGGTTCGCGGGGGTAGACCCGGGTTTACTTGTTATGTACCAACAAAACCCCTAGCTCACTGGCCCTTTCGGTGAAAGACCGTAGAATGGTATGAAGTATCACCTGAAGTGATATTGGATGGGTTGACTGAAGACTCAAGTGTCCTCAACTGGGTTCTGTAGCATCCTAGGGTCTCGCGACTCTTCTTAGCCAGCGGGATCTCTCTACGATGGTGACATTTCTTACTCGCTGGCCCTGGGAGGGAGCGATCTCTTATCGCATCGCTGCCTCTAGAGCGATGCACAAACTATTTCCTCAGCTTCCCTCTTATACTACGATATCTTACACTGCGGTTCCTTCGACAGTGCGATATCTCCTTTTTATAGTAAGACTCCAATATGACTCTGACGGTCCAAAGGTTCCTCTCTTAGTATAATAGTTAATCTAAACAACCCACTTATACTTCTATAGTCTAATATTCTTAACATCAACTATGCTCAACCAATATGCAGAAATCACTTAGCGCTGTAACTGTCAACTATCATGAATAAAGCACTGATAAACTCATATACAGGCTACTTGATACATTCAACTTGCGGTTAACCTTCTATGTGCTATAAACTGAAGCATACATACATACATTCATCAACTGATAGTAAAGTTCATGTAATGAAAAATAACAAATAAGTAAAACAAAATCACATGAATCAGTTGCACCACACATGGATTTTACGTGGTTCACCTTCGGGGGGGAAGCTACGTCCACGGGAGCTGATTTTTATATTATATCTTAAGAGGGTAAACACAGTTCTGCTGCAACCTGCTATGCAGCTCGATATATTCTAGGAAACTCCACACACATAACCAGGAGCCCTTCTTGTGGAAATTGAACCCAGTGATAGAACAATTTTACTCACAACAATTATCAATTGATCATGCAAAATCACTCACAAAAGAGACTGAAAATGGAGTGAACACTAAACTGTATTAACTCAGTGTACAATAGCCAAACCTATAACATAATAGGTTTCTGCATTAAATAATTACATAGGAGATTCGAATGCATGAAGAGGCAATTCGAATCTAGTCAAAAGTAGGCTTACTAAAATTAAGCAAATCCCCCATAGGTGCATAAAGTAGTTTCCAAATCAGTCATGGAGCTCACGAATTGGAAAAATCACTTAGGAAAGATAAAGAGTGATGGAATGACAAATCATACATGCTTTTCATAGGAGAAAAGAGTGGAGGATGTGGAGGACAAAAAACTAGTTAACCTGACCTAGTCAAACTTTCCCAATTGCCTTAAAGCACTGAAAAAGCAGGCAATAAAGCAGAAAAAGCAGAAGGGCGCCTAGGAGACCAGGAATAAAGCAGAATTGATTCCTTTAGGTTTCCCATGCACTACATGAGTCAAAATAGGCAATTTTGACCACTATGGATAGGCATTTGACAACTTGCATAAGGTGGGACACATGAACTAGGCAAATAAGACAAAAATAATTAAATTAATGTCTAATGTAGCTAACTATGGGTTGATTATTCTAACACCCCACCTTAAGCCTGAATTATGAGTAATATATCAGAAAATTATAGGGGCTAGCAACAATGCTTAGTCACCCTTTACATACTGCATGTCCATTTAAACAAGGAAAGAGGAAAAAACCACATGGGAAAATCCTCCCTTAAACATGGACTGTAAAACAAAATTTGGAAATTTTGTCTTCACTCATGCTTCATAGCATGATCAGAAATCCCCAATAGTGATTTGAGATTGCTGAAGTTCTTCTCACAAAATGCTTTGGTGAAGATATCAGCTACTTGTTTTGAAGATGAACAGAAGAGTAGGTGAATGGTGCCATCATGCACAAGCTCTCTGATGTAGTGCATATGGATCTCAATGTGTTTGGTTCTCTGCTTCTGAAATGGATATTTGCAGATTTTAATGGTACTCTGGTTATCATAGTAGATGGTATTTGAGTACTCTGATTCGAAACCACACTCTCCAAGTAAACCCTGCGACCATAAACATTGAGTTGATGCATTAACAACTCCTCTGTACTCTGCTTCTGTAGATGAGAGTGCAATGGCACTCTGTTTCTTGTTTGACCAGCTGATTGGCCCTTCTGCAAGCATGAACACATATCTTGATGTGGAATTTTTGTTTGTGCTATCACCTGCCCAATCACTATCAGTAAATCCAATCAAATCAAGATCAGATTTTGCTTTATAGAAGATCCCATGTGTCCTTGTTCCCTGAACAAAGTTAAGGATCCTTTTGGCTGGTTTCCAATGGATCTCATGAGTCTGATCCATGTATCTATAAGCCACACTTACTCCATAATAAATATCAGGTCTAGTATGTGTAAGATACAACAAACATCCAATCAATTGCCTATACAGTGTATTGTTTACCATAGGTGAAGAATTAGCTTCTTCCAGCCTTACTCCTGAAAGGAAAGGAGTATTGCTTGGTTTGCAGTCCTTCATTCTGAATTTTTTCAGCAATTCCAAGGCATATTTGGTCTGGTGCACCTTGATTCCAGCTTTGGTTTGTGCAATCTCAAGCCCCAAAAATTGGCTTAAGAGCCCCAAATCTTTCATGGAGAAGGCTTGGTTCATTGCACCCTTCAAGGAAGCAATCTCATCCTTTGAGCTTCCTGTAATGAGGAGGTAATCAACATATAACACAATGATCATTAATGAACCATTAATTAACTTCAAATAGACATTTGGATCTGATTTGCACTAAACAAAATTCAGTGATAGCAAGAAGCTATCAATCTTGGCATACCAAGCCCCGGGGGCTTGCTTTATCCCATACAATGACTTTCTCAAACTGCAAACAAGAGAAGGGTTAGTAGAAAATCCTTGAGGCTGCTGCATATATATCTCTTCAGTGATATATCCATTCAGGAAGGCACACTTTACATCCATGTGATGTACCTCCCATTGCTTTGAGGCTGCAATGGCTAAGGCTAGCCTGATGGAGTCCATATTTGCCACTGGTGCAAAGGTCTCATTGTAATCTATGCCATGAACCTATGAGTAGCCCTTGGATACCAATTTGGACTTGTACTTCAGAGGTGAACCATCAGCAGAAAATTTGGTCTTGTAGACCCACTTACACTGAACTAACTTCCTCCCTGGGGGAAGATCCACTAGCTCCCATGTGTTGCTCTTCTGGAGTGAGATGAACTCTTTCTTCATGGATGCTTTCCATATTGGATGTCCTGATGATTATTCATATGTTTGAGGATCTTATTCCACCATCAAATAGAATTTCTCAGCAAACATAGGATCCTTCATGCACAGACCACTCTCAAATTGAGATCTAGTCCTCCTTGGGTCATTGGGATCCCCAGCTAGCTCTCCTACTGCATGTAGTGTCTTGGCTGCCCATTTTGGCCTTGTAGGTCTGTTAGGGTCTACAATAAACTCATCACTATCAGACATATCAGAATCAGCATGTTCAACAAACTCTTCACTTACTTTCAGAGGTTCAAATGGTGAAGAGGTTTCTCCAACTTCCACTGCTGCAAGGGGTTCTTCTTGAAACTGAACACACCTTTCAATGAAGGCTTTGTTTGTGCTCAAATTTATCAGCTTGTACCATTTTTAATCTTTAGAGTACCCAACAAATAGGCACTCTTGGCTTTGGGGCTGCAAAGCCTTTCTCTTTTCTGTTGGAATTCTAGCCCAAGAACTTGAGCCAAAAATCCTGAAATGGGTCACATCAGGCTTGTGCCCACTCCATGCTTTGAAAGGAGTCATACCATAAAGATATTTTTGAGGCACCCTACTCTGGATATAGGATGCATAGTTGATAGCTTCGGCCCAGTACTTTGGTGGAAAATTTTTGGCCTCCATCATGCATGTTGCCATCTCCTTCAGTGATCTGTTCTTCCTTTCAGCAACACCATTCTGCTGTGGTGTGTAAGGGATAGAATGCTGCGTCTGAATACCTGAATCTACACAATAATTAATAAACTCAAACTTGACATACTCACCACCATTGTCAGATCTGAGGACCTTGATTTTCCTCCTAGACTGGTTTTCAACCAAAGCCTTAAAGACTTTGAAGAGGCCAAAAACTTCAGACTTGTGTTTCAGGAAGTAAACCCAGCAATACCTGGAGAAGTCATCTATGAAAGTCAATGCATATTTGGCCTGACTCATGGACATATGAGGGAATGGTCCAGCAACATCACTGTGGATCAGCTCGAGGGGTGCAGAGGTTCTCTCATGACTAGCTCTCTCAAATTTATGCTCTGGGTGTTTTCCTAGGATACAACCTTGGCAGACTCCTTTGAAAATTTTTATCTTGGGAAACCCTATGACCATCTCTTTTTCACTAAGATCAGAAATATACTTGTAATTTAGGCGGCCAAATCTTGCTTGCCTCATTAGCATGAATCAGAAGAGCAGAGGGGTTTGAGTAGGGTAGGAAGTGTGAGAACGTGTATACCTTTTGAGCATGATTTGCAACTCCTTTTGCAATGACTTTACCACTTGAGATCTCTGTGATCTCAACTTCATCAGGGGAGAATATGACCTTCTTTGGAGACCCAGTGTGAGTCATCTGGTACATTGATAAGAGGTTGGAGGCAAGACCAGGCACATACAACACATTTCTGAACTGACCATGATCAAGATCAATCCTCCCTTTGCCCAAACTTTCAGTGAGAGAGTCATCTCCCAGTACTATAGGTGGTCCTTTCGACATGTCAAGTGAGGAGAATTCCTCCTTGGTCGAAACCATGTGTCTTGAAGCTCCAGAATCAATGATAAAACTGGGTGAGCTTGATGTACTAGCAACCAATGAATGAACTCTCTCCCTGGCATCTAAACTTGATCCTCCTTCTCTCTTCTTTAAACTGTCTGAAAGGGAGATGCCATTATTCTCCAAGAGTTGGGTCAGCATGTCTATTTTCTTCTTCATACAAGAGCTTTCAGTGTGATTTCCCTTATTGCAGTATGCGCACTTGCTCATTTCTCCTTTGTTTTTCTTCTTCTCGTTATTCTTCTTGGAACCTTGTGGCTCCTCTGGAGAATTGTTCTTGTCTCTCTTTTGCTCAGGTGGATTTTTATATTTCTTTTTGATTTTTGAATCCACCCTCGAATCTCCAGCAACTAGAGCTTGGTCTTTGGATGGTTTGATGGTGCCCATCATCACCAGCTTGTCCTGTTCTTGTGTGAGAGATTCCATGAAATCTGCAAGGCTAGGCATCTTCCAGGTTCGAGCTGTCAACTTTGTGGCATAGAAGGTCAAAACAAACACTGAATAGTCAGGCCAAGCTTCAAGAGAATGGACAAGACCAGCTGATAATCCTTCTTTTCGATCCCACATTGTTTTAGCTGCAAAACAAGTGCTTTGAACTTGGAGAAATAGAGTTGTAGTGATTCAAAGCTATTTGGACTCAGGGAGATCAGTTCATTTTTGATTTGATGTCCCCTCATCTCGTCTGTCTTTCCAACAAGATCAGTAAGCTTCTCCCATACTTCCTTCGGTGATGTCAATCCATCAATATGGAAAAGGAGGTCTCTGGAAATACTCAGACACAAAAGACCATAGGCCTCATCCCTCCTGTTGTGCCATTTTATCTTCTCTGCAGCTGCATTGGGCTCTGCTTCTATTGCCATAGTCACCTTGTAGAGGCATTTCACTCTCAACAGTATATCCATCTCTACTTTCCATTCAAAGAAATTGAAGGGAGTCAAGATGATCTTCTGATATTGATGCATAGCTCAGAAATTGTCCTGGCTGTCAGTAGAAGGCTCCCAGTCACTGATGTCGAACCTGCAAAACAATTTTGAAGGAGAGAAATCAATCTACAATGGCTTTGATACCAGGTGTAAATTGAACCCAGTGATAGAACAATTTTACTCACAACAATTATCAATTGATCATGCAAAATCACTCACAAAAGAGACTGAAAATGGAGCTGAACACTAAACTGTATTAACTCAGTGTACAATAGCCAACCCTGTAACATAATAGGTTGCTGCATTAAATAATTACATAGTATATTCGAATGCATGAGGAGGCAATTCGAATCTAATCAAAAGCAGGCTTACTAAAATTAAGCAAATCCCCCATAGGTGCATAAAGTAGTTTCCAAATCAGTCATGGAGCTGACGAATTGGAAAAAGCACTTAGGAAAGCTAAAGAGTGATGGAATGACAACTCATACATGCTTTTCATAGGAGAAAAGAGTGGATGATGTGGAGGACAAAAAACTAGTTAACCTCACCTAGTCAAAGTTTCCCAATTGCCTTAAAGCACTGAAAAAGCAGGCAATAAAGCAGAAAAAGTAGAAGGGCACCTAGGAGACCAGTAATAAAGCAAAATTGATTCCTTGAGTTTTCCCATGTGCTACATGAGTCAAAATAGGCAAGTTTGACCACTATGGATAGGCAAATGACAACTTGCATAAGGTGGGACACATGAACTAGGCAAATAAGACAAAAATAATTAAATTAATGTCTAAGGTAGCTAACTATGGGTTGATTATTCTAACACTTTTCTCTTAGATCTCTTCTCTTATATTTCCTTCCCTTACAATATACTCTTCCTCTCTCTCTCTCTCAATCCCTGCGGATTGTTACATACATGCTCAAGGAGCCGGCTACTGGTTACAGTAAGATAGTACAGATGGAATAACAGGACCAGAGCTCGACTCTTACAATACTGAGACACTAGAGACACTTAACTAGCTAAATGAATCAATGGATAACATTTTACAATACGAAATACATGCTTATATAGGCGGCCTGGAGGTCTCTCCTTTACAAAACTGTGGGCCTTTCCCAACAGTAACCTAAAAACCCTAACTGTGATAGTCGGTGCATATATACCATGGGATTCCGCTTTCCGTCACACCACATCTTTCTATAGTCTTCCACACTTCCTGGCACTGATCGTGGGTATGGGAGTTGCTTCCTCGGTTGCTCCCCTTTCATCCTTCGTCTTCAATACCTTGGCCCGTTGCTCCTTTTCCTTTATGAGGGTATCTGAGCCCTCCTGTCTTCGCCACTGCCTTGAATGCAGTGGTTGAGCTCTCTCTTCTCGACCGCTTAGGTACTATCTTCTTTGACTTCCCTGTCTCGATGTAGCAGCTTTTCCTGTAGCTGCGGGACCTTGCTCTAACACATGATATCCATTATTATAAGAAAAATCTACCAAATGTAAATAATTTTTCCATTTATATGGTTGATCCATCACATACATTCTCAACATATCCTCAAACACCACCTGATTAACTCTTTCTAATTGACCATTTGTCTGAGGATGGCATGTTGCACTAATTTTCATATTTGTACAAAATCCTTCAAACAATCATTTCCAAAATTTAGAAGTAGACTTTACATCTCTTTTTGACACAGTAGATTTCATAATTCCAGACAGTATGGAAACCGATTTCATATATATATATCTACAATGTTATTTGTATTATGATTTTTCTTTACTATAAACTGTTCATCTTTAGTCAAATTAACCACCACCACCATGATGGATTCATTATGTAGTCTTGTCTTAGGAAACTTTGTGATGAAATATATCATCACTACATCCCAATTCCATTCAGGTATTTGTAATGGATGCAACAAACCTGTTGGATTTCAATGCTCCACTTTAACCTTTTGACATTCCATACATCTAGCTATGTATTATGAAACATCATTCTTCATTGCTAGATAATAGTAATTCTTCCTCACTATTGCTATTGTCTTTTGATAACCTGATTGTCTATAAAAAGGTACATTATGCATCTCATTTAGAACAATATTACTTATATCTCCAAATTTGGCACATAAACTTTGTCCTTATGCATGAGGATTCCATTCTCTTATAGTCTATACTTCTCATATTTATGTGGTACCTTCTACTATTGCAATCCATTTCTTACCTGTTGGTAATGTTCATCTGTAACATTGGATTCAATGATCTTGTCTTTTGAGTATGGTGTACTAGTACTTATATCTTCTACATGCATCACATGTATTTTCCTACTAAGTGCATCAACTACCTTATTCTCATTTCCTTTAATGTGCTTGATATAAAATTCATATTCACATAGAAATTTCATCCACCTTGTATGTCTCACATTCAAGGTAGGATACTCAAAAAAATACTTCAAACCATCATGATCAATCCTTAATTAAAACTTCCTACCCATGAAGTAGTGACTCCACATATTCAAGGCATGAATGATGGATGCAAGATCTAGATCATGAATGGCATAGTTATGTTTATGTTCTTTCCCCTTTCTAGATTCATAATTGATTACATCACCATTTTGAGTCAACACTCCATCAATTCCTTGCTTACATGCATTGGTGCATACTACAAAGCTTTCATCAAGATCTGCAATATTCAAAATCAGTGCACTAGTAAGCATTTCCTTGACTCTCTAAAAAATATCTTCACATTTGTAACTCCATTAAAACTTCACACCTTTTGAAAATATGCAATGGGATGAGCTAACTTGGAGAAACCTTCACTGAGTCTTCAGTAGTACCCTTCTAACCCCATAAAATATCTTAATTCGGATACATTCTTTGGTGTCATCCATTCCATAATATCTCTTATCTTTCAGGATCGATTGAGAATCTGAGATGCCTTCTTCTAATATGATGTGTCCCAAGTAGTGTATCCTAGCTATTATAGAATGAACACTTACTCAGCTTGGAATACAAATGATGTTATCTAAGTACTTTCATTACTAATCTTATATTCTCTTCACATTCTTCTTCTTACTTGGAGTATATAAATACGGCATCCAAGAATACAATTACAAACTTATCCATATACTTTCTGAAAACTCTATTCATCAAATATGTGAGTGGTGTTGGTGCATTTTCCAATACAAAGGGTGAAACTGTAAACTTATAATGACCATACCTGGTCCTAAATGTTGTCTTACCGATGTATTTATTATTGATTATGACTTCATGAAAGATGGATCTCATATTTATCTTTGAGAATACTTTGTCTACTCTCATCTCATCAAACAAGTCATCAATCCTAGGAAGGGGATACTTATTTCTCATTGTTGTTTTTTTCATTTTTTTGTAGTCTATAGATAGTCTTAGAGTTCCATATTTCTTCTTTACAATCAACACGGGAATTCCCCAAGGTGAAACATTGTGTCTTATGTAACCTTTCTTCAATAACTCTTCTAACTTCATCTACAATTGTTTCAATTCTAGAGAACTATTTTTGTAAGATGTATTGTATGAAGGAACTTAACCTGACACCAAATCAATAGTGAAATTAGTATCTCTCTCAAGTGGCATTCCTGGAAATTCATGAAATACATCTACACATTCTTTTCTTTTGGATCCTCCAGATGAGTTGTATACAACAAGAAATATTTTGTGAAGCACTTTCTCTACTACAAAGATGCAGTCTGTCTTAGATATATGGGTCTAGGTATACCTATTTCTATTAGTCAACTTCCTCCTTCATCCAGACAAGTATAAGTATTGTTATGGAAATCAAGGATGGAATGATATGCATCCAACTAATCCATTCCAATCAATACTGTTGAGAGTACAACTTCGAGAGTTATTCTCCATGACCTTATGTGTTAAGGTATGAGACTTGTGTCGTAATCAAGTATGGAATCTATGTTGTAATTAGGTTCATATATTCTCCATGACCTTATGTTTTATTAAAATGTGAGACTTGTGTTGTATTAATTCCAAAACTTATATTGTATTAAGTTCACATGACATTATCATATTCGGGAGAGATGCTTGTACTAGGATATTATGGTTAAGATCGTGACCTTATGTTAAGGTCTGGGTCTTGTGAATAATATCAAGACAATAGACTTGTGAGTAATATAAAGTCCTAGAAATATCCTCATATGATTGAAGTGGTAAATCTTGTGAGTAATATCAAGCTGAGACTTGTGAGTAATATCAAGTTCTACAAATATATTCATGTTCTGAGGTGGTGTAATTTATTATGTAAAGTGGATATAGTATGTGATGTATGGCTAGTCATGGTCAATAGGTGCTATAAGTTTCCTTTATGGATTAGCTACCACTAGAATGATTTACTTTAGCGTGTGACTATATGACCTGAGGTAATACATATAATCATAGGTTTGAAACAATTCTTATGAGTATTATATGATATAGAATTTATGAAAACACATATGGACCATGCAGAGATAATTAATATAAGAATAGAGATGGAGAGATAATTTGAATTTCCCATGTTTCCACCAAGTGAACTCAAATTTATAGGACATTAGTTGATTCTTAGTTATGGTAAACAAGTTTCAGTTAATTAATGAATCAAATCCTTAATTTATCCAAGTAGTTGTTGGAGATGACGCTGATGGATTTACATTTAGTTATGTTTAGTTACATTCAAATCTATTCAGTTGTATTTAGTTATGTTCAATTACATTTAGTTCTATTCAGTTACATTCAATTATGTTCAATTACATTTAGTTATATTTAGTTACATTCAGTTGTGTTTAGTGACATTTAGTTATGTTTAGTTACATTTATTTTTGTTTAGTAATAATCAGTTCCATTTAGTTACATGCAGTTCCATTCAGTTACATGTAGTTCCATTCAGTTGCATGCAATTCCATTCAGTTACATGTAGTTCCATTCAGTTCAGTTCAGTACACTCAGTTAGAGTTAGTTAATTAATGGAAGGCGCATATCTTCTTGTGGGAGATAATTATGGAGTTCCAACTTGGCACCAAGTCAGTGAGGGCACATATATTCTAGTGGGAGATAATTATGGAGTTCCATCTTGGCACTAGGTCAATGGGGAGCACATGATTGAAGATGTATCAGTGCTCTAAGTGATAATAAGTTACTGATGCATCCAACCATTCTATTTTGGTTGTATAACCTAATTTTACTTGTTATTAAAGTACTATACACTTGGAAAGTTAGATACGGTGTTCCATTTGATCTTCACTCTCTGGTGCTCTTGGTGAAAGAAATATTCCATTGTGTTGTAATCATTCTCTCCCAATTATCAATCATACTCTAATATTGTGTGTTGGATTTTCATCCTCCAAATTAGTGGATGGTTTTCTCAGGGTATATCCTGTGTTCTATGGTTTAATTTAGGTCTTTGGATTATTGATGAGATTTATATGCACTGTTATTGTGGATTAAAGTTTTAAAGTTAAATTATCTTCATATTTTGATCAATAACTAACAAATACATCATATGAACCTAAACGTATGGTGTTCAAGTCCATAAAGGTCTTCCGACCATTCATTTCCAAAGGACACTTTCTTATTGCTTTTGTGACCGTCCTCTTGGTGCATGTAACCAAATACACTAGACATTCTGTCTCAAGCTTGATTTTATTCAAGTTAGATATCACAAATATGTTGTGTGAAATTTAACTATGTCTAGCTCCATAATCAATCAAAATAGTTTTAGGTACATTAGAAATATTACCTACTACCTCAATCATCTGGGACTCATCATCATCTTGTCTACCATCCAAGGCTGCATATATTCTTAAAAGACTTCTTGCAACATACTTATGTTCAAGGTTATATGGAATATTTCCTTCTTCGAAATCCATCTATGATATCTATTATTGAAATTTGATTACTTATCTCTACTATTTGAGCTTCCTCTTCATTATACTTATGAGTCTTTAGTGTTGGAGACATTTACCCACCATGCACACTTAATTTGGTCAGTTTGGCCTTGTTAAACCACTATCCTAAGTTTTATTGACTTAATTGACATCAGCATGAGCACACCCACACCTACCTTCAGTCAAGGAGGCCAACTAAGCCTTCTCGTTCATTCGGGGGAGGCTAACTGGAGAACTTTAGGGGTGATCTGAGTGTCATAAATGCACATAATTGCTAACTGATGGTTACAATCAGTTAAGCTGAGCATTGAAGGTGCCCCCATTCATTATATTTATTATTTTATTAATATTTAATGAACTGGAGTCAACAAGGGCGCCTCCAACCACCTCTGATGGCTAGTTTGACTTTAGTTAACCTCATCGTGGTTCATTGGAGTTATTGATGCACTACAACTTGTTGGTTGGAATGCAGTGACATGTTTTTGATATACTTTCAGTTAGAATCAGTCATTCATTGCACTCCAACTTCAGTTAGGACTCAGTTGAGTCAATTGACACTTGATCAGTTGGTTAACTAATGTGTCTAATGTGGCTTATAGTTAGTTAAGCTACACCCATTCATTCAATTCGAATGACCTCCTTGGGAATTCAAATTGTATTGGAATTCATGCATCTTGCATTATTATTGTATTGTATTATTCATTATTCATTGATTATACAGAGCTGTTACTTCCATTGTAGCCCCATTTTGCCAATTTTATGCATATTTGTCTGTTTTCTTTGTGAGACTGTGTTTTCAGTTCCTAGACCACGGTGACAAATTAATATATGGTATTAGAGATCATGGTGAGACGAATCTTAGATATATCAATAACAATGTTTTTGACAGATCTTGCATGAAAAATTGAGCAAAAACTCAAAATTCTGGCACTACACCAAAATCCAAGGCTTACCACTTAATACCTCAAGTAAAGGAATTGTTGATCAAGCTTGCTTGATCAACTATGCTGGGTGTAATAAAATCCTAAAATATGCAGGATGTATGACCTTAAAATGCCCCTTTTGTTGTGATTTTCATGTTTTAACAGGTGAAAGAATTTGCTCCAGCAGTTTGAAATGGCTTCTTCAGTAGAACTCTTGACTTCGTTCAATTTCCATTCATGGAAAGGAGACATGGAGAACCAGCTATGTGCCAAAGGACTCTATAGGGTCACTATGGACACTGAAGAAGAGCCTTCTTCTATGACAGACAAAGCTATATTCTTGAACAAGAAAGATGAAGCATTTAGATTCTTGTTCCTCTCTGTTTCCCAGGATCTTCTTTTCCACCTCTCAAGATTGAAGACTACAAAGGAAATTGGGGACAAATTGGAAACCCTATATGGAAAACAAGTTGATTTAAGAGTATGCCAGCTTGAAAATGAGTTGATGTCTCTCCAACCTTCCAATTTCGAGACCTTAAATTATTTTTTCACAAAGTTCAAGCACATTGTCTTACTGTTGAAGCAATGTAAGGTGGAGAAGGAGGATGATCAGCTCATCCTTGCCATACTCTCCAAACTTGGAGTTGATTATTCAGTGTTTGTCTCTACATTCCATGTAGGGAAGCTCACAACCCTTGGATGGAATATACCTTCACTCAATGCCTTCATTGAGTCCCTAACAAGTGAACATGATAAGCTTGTGTAGATGGGAATCATTATATTCTCCCGTGATCAAGCCCTCTATGTCTCGGGGCCCAAAGATCTGAAGGGTAAAGGAAAGCAGGATATATGGGGATCAAAATTGAGCAAAATTTTGATGGGAAAATGGTCACTTAGTACAAATACATATCAGACCTATTATTCAAGTTTAACATGGATGAATGTAAGGATTATCCATTCCCTTTCCTTTCATGGATCAGCCTTGAAGAAGGAAAAAGTACACCTGCCATGGACTGCACTATTTATTGACTACTGATAGGTAGCTTGATCTACTTGACTCATTCTCGGCCTCATATCTATTATTCCATAAATGATGTGTCAAGATACATGCAACGGCCTCATGATCTTCATTGGAAGGCAGCCAAGAGGATCCTTTAGTATATTCAGGGAACCAGGACCTATGGCATTCACTATGCTGCAGACTCCAAGCTAGAGTTGGTTTGTTACACAGATTCTGATTGGGTAGGTGATTCTATTGATAAAAAGTCTACTTATAGATATGTCTTCATGTTTGGTGGTGGCCCCATTTTCTGGTCTAGCAAAAAGCAGGCTGACATAGCATTGTCTTCAACAGAGGCCGAGTACCGAGGATCGGTGAATGCTTGCATCCAAGCTGTTTGGTTGCAAGGCATTATTTCAGAGTTTGATCTTGGTATTAATTTGTACACTGTCCTATTTTGTGAAAATAAAATTTCTATTAAGATATCCACAGACCAGTTACCAGGTAGAGGACTAAGCATGTAGAGATACACATGCACTACATCAGAGAGTTAGTGCATGATAGGACCATCATTCTACAATACTACCCGACTGATGAGCATATTGCAGACATCTTCAGGAAGATATTTTTAGAAAATAGGTTCACTTACCTTCATTCACTATTGGGGGTGAGTTCATCAGGGTGATCAGACTACTTTCAGTGTTCAGCTTGAGGGAGGGTTTTCCCCACTGGGTTTCCCCTTTTTTCCTCACTTAGATTTATTCTTGAGCATTGTTTTAGTTACTTTTATTATATAGGGTGACCTATGGCCTTAGTTTTTAGGGCTTTAGCATTTCATGCACTTTATGTTTCTACTTCTCCTTAGTATATCTTAAGGGGGGGTGTTGGAGACATTGACCCACCATGCACACTTAATTTGGTCAATTTGGCCTTGTTAAACCACTATCCTAAGTTTTATTTACATAATTGACATTAGAGGAGCACTATATCACATCATCATGAGCACACCCATGCCTACCTTCAGTCAAGGAGACAACTAAGCCTTCTCCTTCATTCAGGGGAGGGTAACTAGAGCACTTCAGGGGTAATCTGAGTGTCATAAATTCACCTAATTGCTAACTTATGGTTATAATCAGTTAATATGAGTGTTGAAGGCACCTCCATTCATTATATTGATTATTTTATTAATTTTTAATGAACTGGAGTCAACAGGGGCGCCTCCAACCACCTTTAATGGCCAGTTTGACTTTAGTTAACCTCATTAGGGTTCATTGGAGTTATTGATGCACTACCACTTGTTGGTTGGCATGTAGTGACATGTGTTTGATCTACTTTCAGTTAGACTTAGTCATTCATTGCACTCCGACTTCAGTTCGAACTCAGTTGAGTCAATCGACACTTGATCAATTGGTTAACTAGTGTGTTTACTATGGCTTACAGTTAGTTAAGCTACACCCATTCATTCAATTCGAATGAACTCCTTGGAAATTCGAATTGTCTTGGTATTCATGCATATTGCATGATTATTATATTGTATTATTCATTATTCATTGATTATACAGAGCTGCTACTTCCATTGTAGCACCATTTTTTTAATTTTATGCATATTTGTCTGCATTCTTTGTGAGATTGTGTTTTCAGTTCCTAGACCACTGTGACAAATTAATATTTAGTCTTCACTTGTTTTATTGGTAGTTTATAAAATCATTTTTCAATAGTCACACTGCATGCTCATTTATCAACTGACATAATTCGAGACTGCAATGTGTTCATTATCAATAATTGTTAGCACAAAAATCCTTCCATTTTCATAAGGAAGGTCAAACTCTTTCACAATACATTCCAAAAATATAGTTATAAAATTGTAGAAGTCCCAACGTCTACAAAGTTGAAACCTTTGTTTTGATACCACTACGTGAGAGTCCCCAGCCTCGAATCCAAAGAAAGGACACCAGGAAAACGATGGGAAAGTATGAATCAAGTTAATGCATATTGGAATAATGTTAGCTAAGTCTAGTTTAGCATGGCCTAACAAGCCAATTAAATAGAAAAATCATAATTTTAAAAGACAATGCAAACTTGTGATGCATATCATTTTCCATATGCACATGTAATGCAAGGTAAATGCAAACATAAATGTAAACAGATATAAGAGAGTTATAAACATCTATATAAAAACCAAACATGAAATTCAATACCTCCATTTAACTATCAATATAATCATATCCATGACTTTCATAAACCATATGATAAACATATTTACATGCTACCATCTACAACCACAACAACAAAATAAAAAACAAGATCCATAAACTATCATCCATAGCCATATCAACATAAAAAAATTAAGATATGAAAGATTTCATATATATCCATATAAAATCATATATCATGTTTTTCACCTACATCCATACAAATCATAAGAAAATCATATCTATAAGCACATATATTTCTGAAAATGTAGTAAATAATCATATAATAAATATTCATCTTAATCACGGGAAACTAGCTTCAATAAGAAAACATTCCACCCAAACTTATACATTCCATGATCATGCATATTTAAACATGCCATTCACCCCAAATATGAGTCCATAGATCCAGAGGAGAGGTACTCTCAAATCAAAATGTATGGTGCACGCGTCTCAACACCGGGAACACTGCCACACACAAATAGTTGTATCTTAGTCATACAGAGACCGTGCAGAAACCATTTTCTATGAAAAAACGTATTCCTTACTAGAAACATTGCTCCAAACCCAATGGAATACGTCTCACAACCCAAAAATGAACACAAATATGGGAACCAAAACATATGGCTGCACCCTTTTCACACTGTCAGAGACCACAAGTACACCTTTCTCCATCTAAACATTCCCTTCCATCTACACTACCTGGTGAAATCAGATTCCATTCATTAAAAAATTCCCTTGGTACATCACCATCCACCATTTGTCTTCATGTCCTATCATTGAACAAGGACAAGTAATGGGAGAAGGACTTATGTTGTGACACTGCACAATTAATCTTAAATCTCCATTACATGATCTTCAAACCTCATTACAAGGCCTTAAATATTCAACAATTGAATGCATTTCATAATCAAGAGCATGTATGTTCCATACAAAAGATAATTCCACTTCATGGTAGATATTAAGAGAAAAAACAAATAATATAATGATACAAAACTCATTCCAATACACAAAAAACTCGAATCCCAAAGTGGGTGAGTCCAATTCCAAGAGTGGTAAATACAAAGGTTAGAATCCAACTCAAATTGATGAGATATAGGATTTACTCTTTCATGATATATCTTCCTGGAATATAAAAAAGGTGGAGTAAAAAGGGAGTTACATTTTTTCCAAGGAGTCCAAGCTAAACATAGCTAGTGAGGGTGCATGAGTGGATGAAGAGCATAACAAGAGGTTAAGGAGGGTGAACTAGCCAAGTAAGCCCCACCAATAATCAAATAGGACTCAATAGTTTCTCCATAACCCAAAATAATCCAAAATAAGTTCCAACAAGTAATGTTAGGGAGAGAAACAACTCCTAGTCCCCAACCCCCTCAAGAGTGGAATGCATGGCCCCACAATCTCGTTAGTTGCCCATGTTGAGCTAGTTATTTAAATAGCAATAATAATAAAATAATTTCCAAAATTCATAGTCTTGTCACATAGTGCCCAATAATAACAAAAAATAATAACATATGTTTTCGAATTAACAATCGAGGTATTACATTACATAATAGATTATCAAATATTTGTCATACTGGCCACTCAACAATTAAATACTTGATGAATAAATCAGATGTTAGTAGTAGGGTAATTTGTTGGATATTATTATTATAATAATTTGATATTGAAATATTTGATAAGCATGGAAAATATAATGTAATAGTATATTTCTTATCAAGACTGACCCATGTTGCAGCTAAATTACTTGTGCATGATGCATTTCTAGATGATAATATTTTTGCAATCTCAACACATACCACATGGTTTGCTGACATAGAAAATTACCTAGCTACAAGGAGGTTTCCTCATAATTTTAGTTACAAATAACGTTGCAACATAGTGAGGAAAAGTGTCACATTCTCATGGATCTAAGGATACTTATTCAAGCAAGGGCCATACCATATATTGAGAAGATGTATCTGAGATGATGAGGTCTATGAGATTATACTTACATTCCATGATGAAACCTATGGTGGACACTATGCATCCAAGAGGAAAGCATACAAAGTCTTACAAACCAAGTAATGATGTCCAACACTACACAAGGTTACAACAAATTATGTTTCAAAATGTGATGACCGTTAGAGAAAAGGCAAACTGACAAAGAGGGATGAGATGATTCTTCACCCTCAAGTGATAGTGGAAGCCTTTAAAAAATGAGGACTAAATTTTATCATATATATTGACCCTTCATTAAATATGAAACACCATATACTAGTAGGTACTAACTACTTGAAAAAATGGGTGGAGGTCACGGCATTAATATTGGTAAATGAAGAATCAGTGACAAAATTCTTGACTAGAAAAATTTTCACTAGGTTTGGATTTATAAGAGAACTTTTCACTTGCAGGGGATCTAAATTCACCTCAAATTTCCTAGAATATCTTATTAAAAAAAATAATGTAAAGCACAGACAATTAGACTCTTGCCACCCATAGGTAAATGATCATGAGTAAGTAACCAACAGAGAGATAGAAAAAATATTGGCCAAGACAGTCAAGATTCATAGTAGTGATTGAGCCAGTAGGATTCATGAATATACATGGGAATACAACACCACATGGAATACCACCACAAGCCTCACACCCTATGAATTGGTATACAGGAATAAAATCATGTTTCCCATTGAGTTTGAAATTAAAACATTGAAAACAACAATAGATGTTAACATGGATTTGTCAATATATCATAATGAAAAACTAATACAAATCATTCAATTGGATGAGCTCAGGAAGAAATCCCTATATCACACAGAGATAATCCAACATCTAGATAAAATTATGGCATGAAAAGTACATAAAAATGAAAGACTTCAAATAAGAGGCTACTCTCTGCTCTATGATTCAATGTATAAAGACTTTAAAGGGAAATTAAGGACCAAATAGTTAAGGCCCTACCAAATTGAGATCAACTATGACAATGAATAAGTGAAAATAAGAACAATAGATGAATATCAAGTCCCAATGTTGGTCAATCGGCATAGACTGAAGCTTTACAAGATCCCTCAACTAAGGCAGAGTTCACTAGAACCTTGAAGGAAACAAAATTGAGTCTAATATAGGGCATCAATATCTCGTCTTTTTCCTAATATCTTTGAAATGAAAAAAAGAAAAGAGAAAAAAAGAATAATCATTCTTTCCATCATATCCCTTATTAGAGAGCATATTATATCTATCATTTCGAATCCTTGTAAAGGGAAATATAGAGGAAAGTCACAAAAAATTGACAGGGGGTTTTGTGAGAAGGGAGCTCATGAATGACTCCAAACTATTTATAAACACAAAGGTCAATGAATATTTTCAAGGTGTGGGATGTATACAATATTTTTAGAATCTATATGGATACCATGATGGGGTTATAGAGGAATTCACCAAAAATCTGAAAAAGGTGGATGAAAACACCTGCACAACCTTGGTTAAGGGATTTTTCATTGAGTTAAATAAAAATATACTCAGTAGGGTCACTGTATTACTGAAGGGTGTGAAATGGGATAAGGAGGACTAATATCTAGCATAGAAGGACAAAGAGCAATTTTTCAAATTTACTTAATGATATGAGGAAGTGAGGGGAGGAGTTAGGAGAGATTCAATCCTTGAACCATGGGGAAGTCTCCTTCATCATCATGAAGTATATTACTTGCAAAGGTAGGAATTCCATTGTGCATTCCTACCAATTCATAATTATAAACTTGCTCAGGAACTTCCAATGGCAGAAACCTATTTGAAATAAAAATATTCCATTGTTTTTATTGTGGTCCCTTTCTTCCATGAGTACAAATTTCTAGTTGGGGAAACTGGATTCAATATCCAACCATTGTTTGATTCAACTTCTTGTTTGTGACACTATGCAATAACATTATGATCCTATTCCGTGCGAAATATTTCTCATGCGTATTGATAGAGAAATGCAATCATTTAGGAAGGATTCACTGTCACCACCAAGAGACTTGTCACCTCCAAAAGAAGTACATTGTATTCCTTTTGCCAATAGAAAGAGAAAAAACATTCAAACTGAAAGAAATATCTCCCGAAGGAAAATGGCCTCCCTACAAAGAAGGGTTAAGCAAAAAGGGTAGGAAATACCAAAGGAAAATGGCAAGGATAAATAAATTGTGGATGTGTTAATCCAACTTAGTACACTGAGTACTAATCCACCCAAAGGTAGACGATAGACACTTCTAATCCAAAAAATAAAATAGTAGACTCAGAAGGAGAGTAAAGAGGATATAAACTACTTGGGAAAAATAGTACAATATTCTCCTCTCTTAGATACAGAGGCTCATTATGACCACCTGGATATAGAAGAATAAGATCCTCCTAAAGACATCCCTTATTTCAACACCAACAACACTTACACAAGTATGGATAGTAGTGTGTTTCTACAATAAAAAGAGATGAAAATATTACATATGTAGAATCATTTAGAAGAGAGAGAAAAATAAATAAAAAATGGAAAAGAATAGCATAGATAGTTGAAGTATTCAAAGTTGAAAGCACTAAAAACTCTCATAGCCACTAGGAATATGAGTTTCATCCACTATAAGAAAAACTTCAAAATTTATAGATATAGCACCTTGAATATAAGTAGTTGATGGGGGACAATTATAACTTCACCCAATATTTACAAGCCTACATGTCTAAATTACAAACCAATATAAAGGAGAAAACAAAGGTAGAGGAAATGCCAAAGAGATGTTTCAAAATTATGCAAGAATTAATAAGAGGTAGGCCACCTTCTAGACTCTACTCAATGTTTATGAAGGAATCGTGGATATGGTTCCAACTCAAAATCCTTTAAGGGAACTCAACAAACAAATTAGACACCCTAAAGAAATTCATTGATAAATGTGAGAAAATCGGTGAGGTGGGGAAGGATTAATTGATCGGATTTTCTTTTCATAATTATATACTACCTTATCCATATAAATGGTCTCCAAACCCCTATGTGGGGGGTGTACAACTTATATCTCTCTTCTCTTTGTTTACAAATGAAATCATAAGGGATACAGATATTATTTTCTATCCTGAAATTGAAAAATCCTCATATTCGTGGATAAAAGAAGAGGATTCCAACCCTGCAATTGTCATCACAATACACCATATTCTAGAAAATGTCTAGAGTGGACCCATGTGTTAAAACATAAGTAAGTTGTAGTGTTATCACATTACAGAGAGGAAGCATTGGGAGAAGAAAGAAAAAAAGTAATCAAATAGAAGGATATCCCTCCAAACTACAACATCTAGAAGTCCATTGACCATCTAATATAAAAAGGGAACAATTCAGGTCCACATTATATATATTTACCCTAGAAAATATGGGGTTGCAATGGAATAGTATAAAGTTTAGTCTCCCTCTCCTCCTACCTAACACCAATCATCAATGGAGCGACGAAGTACAAAAAAATAAGTTGGGAGCAAATAGACAAAGATACAAGATATTGTCATGCAAGGAAAAAATGAATGTTTTGGATTTTGACCTCAAAGTAGCAAACGAAGAGACATCTACAGAAAAACTATGTCTCCTTCCTTGATTACATAAGGGTGTACAATTTTTTGTAAGTCACGCATTGATCATTCTGTTAAAATTAGAAATAAATTACAATCAAAGATGCATAAGTCATCCTGGAACTACGGTCATTACACTGACTGTACCAGTCACAATAATTCCAAAGAAACTTCCAAAAATAGTACCATAATAATTGCCTTACATTCTAGCTATACAAAAGGAGATATGACCACCTTTCACTATTCCTACCTGGCACTAAACAAGATTTTATGTAGGCTAAGCAAAGACTAATTTCTATTGAAAACATAACATTCCTCCAAGGAAAAAGTAAAACCATGGGAAGAATAATGTCGATAAACATACTAGAAACCACAGATCTTACTTTATTAGAGTAAGACATAAGGGATGTCCCTCCTTTCAGATGGGTTGGGTTCCCCCTCACTCGGGTGAGAGAATGACTACACATGAGGAGCTGGAGGAATCGACACACCCAACCACTTCAGAAGGAGATCCACTTTGAGTTTTAGACGTTTAAAGTTGGAGTCGACATCAAAACACCATTGATCCATCTAACCAATCTTATCCTCCCCTGTTGCTTTGTCCCGGGCGGCCCGGTCAATGAGGTTCTTCATAATCCAAAACAATGCCATAGTATTTTTTGTATTGGCTCATTTGACCAATAGAATGTCCTGGGTCAAGGATCCAATCATTACCTTGCATCATTCTTCCTACAGCAACTCCTTGTCAAATTATTCCCGCAGGTTCTGGTCTGATTCATTTACCTATTGTTGGATTTTTCCAGGAAGTTACAGCTCATACATTCATGCCTCCCACAACGCTTTATGGTTGGCTCGCGTCCCTCAACCAACTTCGTCCTCTTATTTGGCCATACGCTTTTCTTCCCCCTTATAGATTTATGAAATCGTCTGTGTAACGTCTTGGTTTTGACCCCGTTTGCATGATGTATATAATGTAATTAATCATGGTGAGGAGCTAAAGGTAAAAACCCCACCATCGATTTGGTTGTGTATGTTTCGGCAATAGGGATGGTTGTCGATGATATATCGTGCTATTTGGCACATTATAATTTGGCATCATGTAAATACGCACATCAAATAAAATAAACCACAACCAGCTACGGCAGTGCAACGTTGAATGAAAAGGGCATGATTCCAAAGGATAAGGTGTGGGGGATGTCAAACCTTGGCCTATGGGGGAAAAACCCATGTGTTACTACCTTGTGTGTTTTCCACCTTTCTTGTCTTATCCAACCTCTTTATTTCCTTGTTTTTTTAGTTGGGAAGTTATTGCTGAATGGCTGCTGGTGGTTGAGACAGTTATTGTCTTTGGGAGTGGGGTGGCGGGACTGTCAGTCCCTTGTCCACGCGCCCACTCCACCCATGACTGCATTCACTCTTCTCTCCCATGTTTCCCAATCTTCATGATTATGGTCTGTTGCTCTCACGCCTGGTCAGGAACTTTGAGGATGGTGGTCTGTTCGTTGTTCCTCCCGTTGGTCTATTGATTCGCGTGCATAGGCGAAGCTATTTCTCCTCACGTCCAGGCTGGGATCCTCACGTAGAGAAACGTTCTGCTCTCTCCTCTCGCACAAGAATTCTGCGTTGATTCCTCACGCAAGGAGCGGATGAAATTGCCATTGTTCCCCGGGATCTTCAGGTGCAAGAGCCATTCATGCTCAGGGCTATGTGCCTGCGTGTTCACACCAGTTTCGGTGGTATGTATATGTATCCTTGTTGATTATGGCTGTGTATGCCATTTGCTGTGGTCCACGGTTGTGTTTTCCTTCTGCCCATGCTGATATTCTAACTTTCTCTCCATTGTGGGACTGTGTAATTTTCCACTATTTCATTGGGGAACGGGAGTTGTCATCTTCCCCATGTTTTGTTGGCTGTGGTGCTAAAATTCATTTTGGGAAACTATGGATTTCCAATCCGTGGGTTGAGTTTCCCTCTATTCACGCTGGGATTTGGCTTCTCCTTTGTTTGGGACTGTGTAAGTTGCCCAGTCGTTACCTTGAGGAATTGTGTGTGCTGTGGGCTGTTGATTGCCACATCTGTGGGCTAAGCTTCCCATGGCTATGCTGGGACTTTTGTTCCTTATCCACTATGGGCTGTGGATTGTTTCCATCATTTGCATTGTGAGTGTGGGTTGTTGAAGTACCCTAGTTTGGGTGTTGTTGCTGAGTTGTTTTGGCCATGTTAGGGCCAAGAACAACTCAAGGTTGCCTGGTGGGCTTGAGCTGTGTTTTATCCTTGGTTTGGGTCTGTCACCAGTTGTCTTTGCCTTCATCACAGAGTGGTGAATGAAGTTGTGTTGCTGTGGGTATGCGGTGGTGGTCCCTTGGACTGTGCTGGCTTGGTCGATCGGTTGATGGCCTAATAAACCCAGCTGTGTTGGTTTGACTGACTTGGTCCCTTGGCTATGTGTAACCCTGTATTGCCCCTTAGTCCTTGAGGAATCATGCCCAGCTCGGGGGTAGCAGCGTTGCTGAGAGATTGATGAGCACGCTGGCCTATGGTTGGGAGGAATGTTGCAGCAACGCAGCTGGTTGCGGGATTCTTCAGCAAAAGATAAGTACTCCTGATTGTTTCATCTTGGCAATTAATCTACTGTTTCATGAACTATGATGAGCATGTGAATGCTGGAAATGTATATGTGTTTGCTTCTGCTGTATGTCGATGAACTGTGCATGTATGTTGATGAATTGGGAATCTTTGTATGATGGAATGCATCATGTTATGGATCATGTTAAGCTTTTAATTTCAGCATTTATCCCTATTTGTCTTCATGGGGTTGTTTGCACATTTTTTTATTATGGTGTTCGTCGCGTCCTCTTCGCTGGTCGGAGGGCCGGAGACGTTACAGTCTGTCTTTGGTCACTCAAAAATTTCTCAGAAAAACCAAACGCCCTGGCTCCAAGAAAGCTGAGAATAGAAACAACATCATTCAAAAAGTTAGTGTGGGAAATATATAGAAACCTTGCCTTCCTAAATAGTAGTTTCCCATACCTTGACATCATTTCATCACTGAATTTCATGATATCACAGGTGCATTCCTTGGTGTGGGTATCATAAATCCTACACAAAGCTCATGTATCACCTCTTTACACATTCATGATGCCTCTTCCTTGAAAAGATGGTGAATTAAGTTTGTCCTGGTGCGAGGTTAAATGCCAACCTTTGTTCACATGCCCACCCGCTCGATTCCACATAAACTATGTGCTCTTATGTGGACCTTGGGCCCACCTGCTTTTCCATTTGGTTCCAATCATGGTTTACCTTACATGTCCTATATTGTGAGAGTTTCACATCTAGCGTGTACCATTGCATCCGTCAACTCTCACCAATCCGTTTCCTTGACACCTCGTCAGGTATTCGTACCCTAGTTTTCCAACTGATCAGATACCTTATTTTCGTGGTAGCAAACATGGTTGAACTTTGTTGCCATTCCTTCATGAAGGGCTCCCTACAGAGATTCCACCCTTTCCTGCAATCACCATGACGAAGCCACCTTGGTACTCTAAGAACTATTTTGAAGTTTGATGGACATTTGTATAACCATTTTTTAATCGCCCTCGATGATATTTGGAACCCAAACATTTTCTTTGAGCATTTTCATGCCCTAAAGAAGTCCTTTGATTTCATTCACATTGTTTGTCTCCCAACCAATAAATCCATACCCAAAACCCTTCATCTCTCCTCTGCAATCCCTGATAATGAAACCATAACTCGCCTGGTGAGGATTGACCTTGGAAGCACCATCAAAATTGAGTTTGAACACACCTTTAGGGGGAGGCATCCACTGGTCAACACTTTTTATCTCTTTGGTTCATCTGGTCCTGATAGAAGTTGTTTGTGGTGCACCAGACAAACCCCATTTTTGGAGGATAATCTTTTCTAAAGCATTAGATTCCCAATCCTTATCACCCTAAGCCTATGTTTTGATGGTTTCACAAAGTTTAGCCGAAATGGAATCCCAAACTTTGTTGGTTGGAGAAGATTTCCCTTCGAATGTCCTCTTGTTCCTTTCCCTCTAGGATTCCCATATCACAAAGTGGGGTAACAGGTCTCAAACTTGATTCAAGATGGAATTGGAGAAGGGGTTGTGGGACCATTCATTGATAGTCCTGTCCAAGTGTTGTCGGATCCTATTTGATTTTCGAAAGGTTAAAATTCTGTTATTCATGACCAGCCAGCTGAAATGTGTAATTTTAGGCCACAATTTCTTCTTCCAAATATTTTCCCATTTGTTTTCTGTGGGAGGGTCATTAGCATTAATCAGGATATCATAGGATTAATTGATTGTGAAAGAACCAGATGGGCTATATCCCCACCTTATCTTGTCATTTCCCTGGTGATTTCTTATCCTTTTGTTATCTACGGCTTCTATAATCCTATCGACCTCTTCTCCTAGGACAATGTGTTCCCATCACTCTTTGTCAGCCCAAGTCCAAAATTCCTGATACTGGGTCTGTTGTTTTCGAATGTTGCTGACCAATATCAGGCCTTGGGAGAAACATGCATCCTTAATTTGATGAAATTATCTCTCCTCGCCCAGTGGGGGAAGTTGTTTCCAGGAGTTCACCCAAACCCTTGTTGTTTGGCCATCCATGACCTCCCAATAGCTATGATCCTGGACTAAATGTCTCCCCTACCAGGTTGTTAGCCAGATATACGAACCTGGTTTGTCTTTACAGAAGCGTATGAGGTCATTTTATTCCTGACCATCAACATATTTGTTATGCCATATTTCTTCCCAAGTCTCTTTTTCCTAAGTGATCCATCACCACCAAATCTTGGCTCCACTAACAATGCTTTCTTTCTTCGTTTCTCTTAAACCAAGACCCCCATGGGGTTTTGGGGTGAAAATAGTTTCCCGACTAACCAGGGCCCATTTCCTTTTGTCATTGTTACCGTTCCATAGGAAATACGTTTGAAGATGTCGGATCTCTTTCAAAATCATTTCTAGGGATGCCGAGGTATATAGAAGGTAAGAAGGAATTGTTGGGAGCACTGACTTCACCAGTATCAATCTACTTGGGAAATTTAGGGGCCTTAGTGTCCCTCTCGTTAAGCGCTTTTTCATGTTATCTAAGAGGTCTGTCCAAGAACCTTTTTTAGCCAAGGCATTCACAAGGGGACTGCCCAAATATTTGGATGGAAGGGATCTCTCCTGGAAGCCTAGGATCCTACAAATATTCTGTTGTGAGACCCTCAGGGTATTGAAGAAAAAGACATCATATTTCTGGTCATTGATCTCCAAACTCGAGGCTAGGCCAAACTCCATTAAACACTTGTTAAACTTTTGGGCCTCCTGAACTGAAGGGTTTCTTGTGAGCATCGTGTCATCTATGAATTTTTGGTGAGTATGTTTGGTCACCTCAGGGTGGATTTTAAGCCATATTATATCATCATTTTCCCTTGAGAACACAATTGACCTGCCCAGTCCCTCAGGCATTAGGATGAAAATGAAAGGGGATACAATACCCCCCTTCCTAATTCCCCTCAAGGGTATGAAGGTGCCAGAAGGGGACTCCATTAGCCATGATGGAAAAGAACGTAGAAGTCACTAGTTTCATTATCCATTCAATCCAATCCCCTTGAAAACCAAAAGCTCCAAGCATACTCCTCACGAATTCCCAATTGAGCTTATCATAGGCCTTGGCTATATCTAGCTTGACCAACATACCAATATTTTTTTGAGACTTTCATGGAGTGAATTAATTCATGAACCAGAATGATTCCATCAGTTATTTTCCTGCCTTCAACAAAACCCTATTTCTCAAGAGAGATGAACCCCAATGGAAGGGGTTTAAGTTGATTTTTATATCACTTTGGTGATAATTTTATAGATCACATTACACATACTGATGGGCCTGAATTTATCTAGGGAATCAGCTCCTTCACATTTTGGAATCAGGGTGATGAAGGTAGAATTAAAGGCTAGGAGCATCAACTTGGCTATCATAAAGCCTTCCATAATTCTCCAGAATACTAGCTTGATGAGGTACCAAAAATGGTGGAAAGATTTTATTGTGAAACCATCTGGACCAGGGGTTGTGCCCTCCTTCATTTGAAACAAAGCCTCCTCCACTTTGTAGAGGGTTATGGGTTTCATCAAGAGATAATTCTTCTCAACAGAGATTAAGGAAGGAATATACCTGGTGATTTTTTCAATAGAAGCACTTCTCTCCGGTCTGGGATTCGACATTATGTCTGCAAAGTAATTATTCAAGGTCACTTCTATTTCTTCCCTATATTCGACCCATTCACCTCTTACTTTTTAAGGAGTATATTTTATTTTTCATCTTGTTTTGAATCACTAAGCGATGAAAGAATGTTGTATTATTTTCTCCCTATTTTAGCCAGTAATTACTGTTAGAATAATCCGTCGAGATTATTGTAAATAAATAATAAATAGGAATATGAATAGATAGGAAGGTGAAAAGGCTGGTTCTCAACCGCCACATTGTAATGTATAAATATTTGCTTTGGTAAGGGAATAAGATGAATCGGGAGTTATTACCAACAAGTGGTATCAGAGCGCTGCCATAACTCCTACCTTTCTCTAGTCTGCTGCATTTCATCCCTGGCATTCTGCTTTGCAGTCCATTGCCAGACTGCTCCATCAGTCTGCCAGTCGAGTCGCATGCAGTGTATGCATTACTCCTCTCCCAGCCTGTGCGCATTCATTTGTATGCTTTATTCTTAGGCTGCGATTTTGTATAGGAAACCTAACCCTAAGTTTTAACCATGCCCTCCATTCATCTTCTGTTGTGTATGCTGCGATATATGTCTGCGGTTTTATAAGAGGCTGCGATCCTGAGTTTTTTTTTTGTGCCTGAATAGTGTGGTGCATAAACCCTATTTTTTGACCTAGTTTTATGAGTGAAGGGTGTGCCTGCCGTGCCGTGTCGAAGCCTGATATATTTGTGCTGTCCATATATTATAATGCGTGAAGACTAGTGCGTGGAGGCTGCCTGCGTGAAGAACCAGCATGCTGTGTGAAGCATATTGTAGACTGATACAGTGTTGCCAGTACAAACCTGCGACCTGGAGATTGAATTATTGATGTAACCTGTGACCTGCGTGGAGCTGTAAGCTGCGAGCTGTAAGAGAAATGATCTTTTGTTGATTTGAAGCTGTGCACTTGCTTGGAGGCCCGTGCTTTGAAGAGCTGCATGGAGAGATTGTTCACGCCATCTTTGACTGTGTTGATGCATGTCACAGTGGTGGAAGCAGTGCATTGAATGGTGAAAGCTGTGTGTTGTATGTTGTGAGAGCCTGTGTTGTGAACTGCGACTCATATTCTGTGACTGATATTTTGTGAGCTGTGACCTGCAATTGCCTGAGAGGAAGCGTGGTGGACCCATCCACTCTGATATTTTGTGATCTGTATGCTGCGTTAAGGAGCTGTGAAAGACTGCGACCCATTTACTGTGAAATACTGTGTGATGAGGAGTTATGTTGAGTTGAAATATTGAACCATTATTTGCTGTGTTGAGGAACTGCGTCCTCTATGCTGTGTTGGACTGAAGATAGCTGCCTGCGTTTTGAAGAAGCCCATGAGTTTCAATATATTAATGCTGACTGATAATGTATGCTGGGTTGTAGATCACATTTGCGTTGGATAAAAGAAACCTGTAACTATAGATTATGGGCGCTGGAGTTTTTGTTCCATGATTTGATTTTTTCATAAATCTGTGCACACGTATATCATTTTAATGCTGCGTTGAAAGATATCTCACCACTGCGTAAGTTCTGTGGGTTATGAGGAGTCTGTACATTTTTTTGTGGAGATGCGTTGAGTTAAACCCTAATTTTTCCCTAGTTTCATGCGTGAAGCTGTGCACATGTAGAACACTGCGATTTGATCATTTGAGACTCCATTCTCCTCGTTGAAGAACAATCTAGGCGTTGAATGCATCTCATGGCCAGATGACTAACACCTCTATTTGAAATTTGAAGACCACTCAAAATAGAAGGCCAGGGTGGTGATTCGTAAAAATCATTAACAGCAATTCGAAGATGCTCCAATAATAATAATTAGCAGAGCAGCGTAATGAAACAGATAGCTAGCAGGGCAGCGTAACCAAACGGGAATTTCAAAAGTCATTGGTTATGAGTCGTGATCTAATCCAAATGTATTGTTCCGATCTAAAATCTCCATTGGAATCCCAGTTATAATATGTTGAATATGTTAATCATCCCCCCTTAATCTAGTCAGCGCACTGTCGTAGGGTTTGATGTATGCTTGCATTTAAATCTGTTCAGGCCGCCCTGCCATTGTTGGATTATTGAACAAGAAGAAATAAATACCTATCAGGTGGTATTTTTGTGAAGACAACATTTGCTAGGGTTCCCGTATTTTTCTAGGGTTCTCGTACATATACTGATATGCATTGATATGTTGTATGCTGCGTCTCTTTTAAGACCGAGACTGATATGTGCAAATGTTGTATGCTGTATATTATGCTGACTAATTGCTAGTGACTGATATAAAGAAGCCTGTGTATGACTGACAGTGATATATTTTGTATCTACTGATATATTTTGTATCTACTGATTTATTCTCCCTGAAATTGCTGCGAATTGAAGCTGCAATACTATCATTGTATCACTTTAAAACCTGAAGTTGAGATTGTAATTCACCTTGGCAGAGACTGTAGACCTGCAAGGCTATTATTTTTCTATTTCTCTTTGTCATATCAAGTTCATTATTGTAAATTACACTAACAGTTGTAAAGACGCTCTCTTTGGCATCTAGTATTGGTGCTGCCCTAGCTGGCAAAGACCAATCCAAAGACCCTTCCAAGGGAGATTGCGGCAAAGAGAGAGGACAAGGAAGA
>LPNX010389647.1:1919510-1941538 GCA_001517045.1 Pseudotsuga menziesii
TTGTTTAAAGACAAAGTCAGAAGCATTTCAAACGTTCAAAGACTTTCATGCATTGATTGAAAAACAAGCACAATAAAAAATTGGTACACTTCATACTGATAATGGGAAAGAGTACACTTCAAATGCTTTTGAACATTATCTTCGCCAACATGGAATTGCACATCAGACTATTGTTCCCTACAATCCTCAACAAAACGGTGTAGCAGAGAGAATGAATAGAACCATAATGAATATGGTTCACTCAATGATGTTTTTCAAGAATGTAAAACTAATGTTTTGGGGTGATGCAGTAATATGTGTAGCATATTTGAGAAATAGAAGTCCATCAAATGCACTTGATAACAAGACTCCACATGAAATGTGGTTTGGCCATCTCCCTTCACTCAGGAATCTTAGAGTTTTTGGTTCCACCTGTTATGCCTTGATTCTGAAGGAGTAAAGAAACAAGCTTGGTGCTCGAAGCAGAAGATGCATTTTTGTGGGGTATGAAGAATACTCCAAGGCATGCCATTTGTATGATGAGGTAAACAAGAAATTTTTTATTTCCAGAGATGCCATTTTTCTTGAAACTAATAAAAATGACCAGTCCATTGAGAGAAAGCTTGATCATCTGGAAAATTATCCTCATCCAAAGAACTATTATGAAAATGAATATGAAATTCCAAATCTTGAAGGGGGGATTCCTATTCTGGATCAACCTTTGGAATTTCCATATGAAGCACCAACTCCCCCACATGAAGAAGTTCCTACTACTTCACCTGATCAAGAGATTCAACTGGATGATGTGATTGAGAGAATTGAAAGACTCTCAATCAATGATGAAGCTCCACCAGCTGATCAACCAGGACCATCGCGGAAGATTCCTAAATGGGCCACAAAGACACTTGAAAGTGTCCATCCAGATGAAGTTGGAAAGATGGGAATGAGAAGTTTGAAAAGACATGGAGAAGGAGCAGATAATTCAGGTGATGACATGGATGTATCATTTGATTGTGAATTTAATTTATTTGCTAACTTTGAACCAACTTCCTTTGAAGAAGCTTCTACTCGAGCTGAGTGGAAAGAAGCTATGCAAAATGAGTATGATGCACTCATAAAGAATGGAACTTGGAAGCTGGTTGACCCTCCAGTTGGAACCAAACCAATCGGCTACAAGTGGGTCTACAAGAACAAATACAAATCAGATGGCTCACTTGACAAGCACAAAGCAAGGCTTGTATCAAAAGGCTATGCACAAAAATAAGGAATTGACTATGAAGAAACATTTTCTCCTACAGCAAAATGGGCTACCATCTAAACCTTACTCTCTTTAGCTACTCAGAAAGGGTGGAAAGTTCATCAAATGGATGTGAAGACTGCTTTCTTGAATGGAGACTTGAAAGAGAATGTCTTCATGTCTCAGCCAGAAGGCTTTGTTGTGAAAGGAAAAGAACAAAAGGTATGCAAGCTTGTCAAATCCTTGTATGGCCTAAAACAAGCGCCTCGCGCATGGTATGAAACGTTAACCGAGCATCTTTTGAAGTTAAATTTCGAACATTTTGATCTTGATGATGCAACACTGTTTATAAATAAAGTTGGAAGATCTATTTTGTATCTTGTGGTGTATGTAGATGATCTTTTGATGACAGGGAACAATGAGAGCTATATATCATCCATAAAGAAAGATTTGAAAAATATCTTTGAAATGACAGATATGGGACATCTCCATTATTACTTAGGAATTTAAGTCACTCAACATCCTAAGTACATATTCCTATCTCAGAAAAATATGTTGGAGAACTACTAAACAAATTTTGCATGACAGATTGCAATCCTATATCTACTCCAATGGAACAGAAAATGAAGCTCACATCAAGCGAAGGAAAAGAATTTGAAGATGCGACCAAGTATCGACAACTTGTAGGAAGTCTTATATACCTTACAACAACTAGACCAGATATTTCTTATGTTGTTGGCATACTTTCAAGGTTCATGCATAAACCTTGTGAAGGACACTGGTCAGCTACAAAGAGGGTTCTAAGATACTTGAAGGGGACTCAAGACGTTTGACTGAAGTACTCTAAAGTGGATGACTTCAAACTTATTGGGTACTCAGACTCAGATTTTGATGGCGATAAGGAGACAGGAGTATCAACCTCTGGATACACTATGAGTCTTGGATCAGCAGCTGTTTCATGGAGATCACGAAAACAGTCAATTCCAACAGATTCAACAACAAAAGAAGAATATGTGGCTGCAGCTAAAGCAACGAAAGAAATAGTATGGCTCAGGAAGATACTTGAAGATTTGCAAGAAAAACAAGAGAACTCCACTCCATTGTTGGTCGAAAATACTTCTGCAATCAAGCTGGCTAAGAATCCTAGATTCCATGATCGAACCAAACACATCAACACAAAGTATCATTTGATTCGACATCATGTAGAGGCCAAGACAGTCCATCTTCGCAATTGTTCCACAAATGATCAAGTTGCAGACATCTTCACCAAAGCGCTTGGACGAGAAAAGTTTGAAAGATTCAGAAACATGATCGGACTTACGAACACCCCTTCGGATTAAGAGGGGGATTGTTAGAATAATCCGTCGGGATTATTGTAAATAAATAATAAATAGGAATATGAATAGATAGGAAGGTGAAAAGGATGGTTCTCAACCGCCACATTGTAATGTATAAATATTTTCTTTGGTAAGGGAATAAGATGAATCGGGAGTTATTACCAACAATTACAGTATTTTTGCTTTCAAAGGATTTCCTCTTGCTTCTCTCGTTCCTCCAATATTGAGCAGATCCTATGCTCTTCCACCTACAACTCTTGGGTATATCCATCTGTCATCCCTATAAAATGTATCTCTTGGATGTGCGATTCAATATTCCTCTTATTAAAGAAGATAATACCAAATTCCTCCCTATTACATTTTTTGATTCTAGATTTTGGAGCTTTCAGTTTCTATTGAAACTTGTACATGCTTGAACCCCCCTCCTAACTTATCTCACCCCACCAATTTTTGATCTTATCATCAAAACTCGAGTGATCAAGCTAAATGTTTCGAATATGAAAGGTTTCTTAAACTGTGATCCCAACCCACTCCACATTAATTTTATGGGTCAGTGATGCAACCCATCTCCTAGGAGGGTAGCTGAGTGAGTTTCACTTCCCAAATCAATGATAGAATCTGACACCAGGAACATTGCTAGTATATATGTTATTTGGTTCTCTCCCAACCTTTTGTTATTCTAAGTAAACCAACCATTCCCTTGGAGTGATGCCAACCAAAGCTAGATCCTCAATGGTGTCTCAAAACTCTGTACACTCTTCTTCCATCCTTCGTCGGTCCCATTTCTTCTCTTCCAAAGAAGTAATGAGATTGAAATCACCCCCGAATACCTAGTGACCATCAAACCTGTGTTCACTAACTTTTTGAATGGATTTGATGAAATATTTCTTTCCCCAGAGTTGTGTGGTCCATAAACATTCGTGATAAGGCCCTCCACTGGAAACCCAACCACCTTGAATTTTGTAGATAAGAAACATCTCCTACCCTGGAATCCACCCAAACTCACCCTATCAGGATCCCAAAGGATGCCCAGGCCTCCCACAAATCCTCTGGAATCAATTCCCATTCCTTCACTACCCTTCCAAATTTTCTTGCTTAATTCCTCTATCTTATTTACTGGACACTTGGGTTCCTAAAGGAAAACAATTGATGAATTTTGTCTCTTGATATTTTTACTTAGTATTCTTACCTTTTGTGGGTTGAACAGGCCCTGAATATTCCATGATAACATATTCATTAGGGAACTATAGGCCTAAGACCTCCTTTATGGTTGGGTACTGTCCCGACTCAACTAACCTTCTACATGCCTCTGCCACTCTCTGTTTGTTCAATTTTCATCCAAATTTCTTAGATGGTTCTTTGAACATCCTTTTTGTCTCCTTATGGGATCCGAAACTTATCCCAAGTTAATTTGAGGCTCGAGCGCAAAGAATGGCTTCCTTCAACATCATCAATTGTTCTTGTGTAACATATCCCTTCTCCATGTATGCACATCCCTTCTCAATTCCTTGTAGATCTAGGTCTCCAATATCCATATCCTCTTCTTTTTATCCTATCTCATGATCTTCTTTCATCGGTTTTCCTCAAGTCAATTCCTCTTCCATGTGGGTATCCTTTTCCACTGTCTCTTGGGGATATTTGATTTTTTGTTCCTCCCTTGTCTTTTTTCCTTCATTATCCTCTATGAGATATTCCAAGATCTCAAATTTGTTGGAGACCATTGGATTTTTTTGGATGTATTGGCTTTCTTGCTTTCTACCTCCTCTTTTCCTCGATGGAACCATAATCAAGCCCCAATCCTTTTGTTCCTTCTCATTTCCCCCATCGGCATTTGGGTTATTCAAGGTGAAGTCCCTAAACAAGTGCCTGTATTCATGAAATCTTTGGCAGCAAATAGGGATATGCTTGTAGTCTAGAGTTTGAAACCAGTCTTCATCCTACCATGTCATTCAGATGCTTCTGGCAATTCTTTGGACAGATCCATGTATACACAGATCCTTGTATATGTCGTATACCATTGAGCCTAGTTTTGTTCAAATATTTTGATCAATTTACCGAGTGCATTCCCCATATCTTCCAATATTTCTAGATCCCAATACTTGCCTAGAAAGGAATACATTCTGATCCACACAGATGCTACCTTCATGTCTTCCTTATCTGGATAGAACTTCTCCTTCCAGGGTTGTAAGAAGAGGCCTACAAAATAGTAAAAATATAGATCCCCACCCAGGATCGTGTTCATGTATTCAATATTTATGAAACTAATGGTAAAAAATCCCTTGGATCCCAACCAGAGGTTGTAATTCCCCTTTGGTTCCCATGTCGAGTTGATCCACCAAACTAGGGTTTTTTCTAATGCTTGTAACCCCACAAGCTCCTTGATTAGCGCATGATCCTGTATGAACTGGATATTTTCCCATATCTTGGACAATCTAACCTGCATGGTTGAGTATATTCATTTTTCATATCTTTTTTAGTCAATTCTGCATAATAGAGTAGTTTACTATACATTTACTACATTTCATAGATTTACTACATTTACTGTTAGGATGTTACTATTCACTATCTCTATGCACACGATTATCATAGATTTTCTTTTGTAATTTCAATTTAAATTGAGCATGGTATGTATTTCACATATAGGATCTCATTATCTTGACTTAGTTAATGTTATTCCTTTGCATGTACAAATATGTGCCTGTAAATCATAACTTCATAATGTCTACATCTAGTAACCTGAAGGTAGACTAAGTGGGGATTTCAATGAAATCTATTATAACCGAACATGAAAGACATGGATAATTTTAAGAACACCCCTGAAATTTATATGTATAATAAATTGGTGAATCTCCCTAATTTATAAGAAAAATTTAAGGCTATTTTATCAATAATATAATATGCCATATATAATATTATGGCTAATCTTTCATTCTATTATATAACCTTGTGAAATCTTGGTGAATCTTTCACTAAATTATAAGATATTGTAAAATATTGGAAAATTTTTCACTCGATTATAAAATATTGTAAAAACTTGGTGAATCTTTCATCAAATTATAAAACCTTGTAATGTCTTAGTGAATATTTTTCTATGAAGACTCAGGTTTTGATTTTTTGTATTACTAAGGTATTGCAATAAAAGAGCATATACCATAGCTCGACTCTTTCAACTCTTAAACCCTAAAATGAACAAATGCATGAATGAGGAGAGGAGGGATTTATTTATGCATTTCATAAGTAGTATTGGCTCACTCATAACTATAGGTATTGGTGAAACACAACTACACTAACTATATTCAAGGCAATTGGGGACTCCATTTTTTATCTCCTCCCTAAATGGTCCAACAGACATGTGGGGACCCAAATCTTGACATATCGACAAACTGATAGAATTGAACACTTTACACTGCGAAGTGATTATGGAACCCACGAACCATTATCACAACATGTAGTATTATCAAGACCCACAACCTTAATATAGTGTATGAATTCCCAATTATTGTTTTTCCAAATATCTCATTTTTAAGCTACCCTCTATGAAAAAAATAACCCGCTTACTATTTATAGATACGAATGTCACTTTTTCCTTTCTTTTGTTGATAATAAAAATATTATTGATGTCATTTGATTTAGAATTTGTAGAGTTAGTTAGAAACTTGCAATCATGATGGAAATGAAGTATAGTGTTCCAACTAAATCATACATTTATCATACATAACTAGATCCAATTATGGATGATGATAGCAATTGCACATCAAAACAAATCACCAAAAATTATTTTACTTTTCGGTGAACCTTACAAAAAACAAAATATTGTAAAACAAGTACCATACCTGACAAATTTAGGTCATAAATAAAATTATCGAATTTGGAAATACAAATAAAAAAATACCAGTCATGAACTTCTCAATACAAATAAACGAATTTACCACTATGCTTTGGACAACTCTACAAGAAGAAAACCAAAATAATTACTATTCCACTATAGCCCCACCATTATAATAGTGTACATTCATTTATATTACGAACATCCCAAACATCAACAATAACAAACATAAAATATGAACATATTCATTAACAACTTAGATGAAATAATAATTGCAAAGCAAGATCCTAATAAAAGCACATTTTAAACAACTAGGTCAAATTCAATTTGAATATATAAAAACCATGTGGTGTCTCTCCATCAAGAGTTGCATCCACTAACAACATATAAATTTCAGTTCATAGTTTAGACATGACAGGACATAAAATAAATTATATCTTTTTAGTTATATAACACCTTCATGGAACCAAAACTCTTAGGATAGAATAAAACCCTAATAACATTGAATGAGCCCTCGAATTCAATAGGGCTAAAAAAACATCCATGATAAAAAGCATGAAAAAATGTAGGTTTACAATATAATAATCTATTGTAACTATGGATACAAAGCATAAAAAACATGATAAAAAAACATACCACGTTAATTATTGGATAAAAAGCATGATGCAAGTTTGTATTCTCTGATAAATTGCATGGGTGGCATGCCCCTTCAAGACCTGAGATTTCGACAATGGAGATGTTATGTAAAGATTAAAATTTCAAGAAAACTAAGAATGACAAGTGGAATCGCATCAACCAAAACTTTCACCCTGCAAGTGCAATCCTATGTGGGTGAACCATGAATAATTATAGCCTTTATATAGAACAAAATATTCCCTGATTTTCCCTCAATATTGGAAATCTAGGGCTCAAAAAATGTATCACATGAAATTGACTAAAAATACAAGCGAATGCAATGATATTCCTGAATTACTAAGAAAATGCAGGGAGAAATAACCCTTGTGAGTGTCCATTACTGAAAATTGGGGGAGAAGGAGTGATTTCACTATATTTCATTTAGAAATTGGGGGCAGAATAGATATTGGAGGGAGATTTTGCTAGGGAGACAATGGTTTTTTTCAATTTCTTCATTAATATACAAGAGGCTATTTGTTTTGGATTTATTTTTTTCTTATAAATATTGGGAGAATATATTTTAGCTGAAAAAACCCTTTCCATATAAGAAAATATCCCACTAAATGTTTGTAACCCCCTTAATATATCCCATGGGCGATATATAGCCCCTAAAATTATCTATATAGATCACCCTATGTCTTCCCTTGAAGAAACGGATAAGGAACTAAGTATTAAGTAGAAGATTCAAATATTTTACTTTCACAATCAATAGTTGAAGTTATTTAGAATTTTCTTGCATGTTGAAGTTAGATTACAATTATCCTTGATTCATTTGTATTTCATTCTTATAGACACCTTTTATTTCCTTTGTGTACCTACATATATTTTACAAAATCATCATAATATTGTATGGATATCTAGTTTGAGAATTAAAAATTAAAGGTTGTAGGTACATTATTCTTGTTGGGATATTGTCCTACTAGATACAATATTGTTGTTGATATCAAGATACCACCACTTAATATGAATTTCCATTAATTATTTTCATCATCACATCATGTTTCCATCAAATACTATAAAATTCCTCCACCAAAATGTAATCTTATATTAACATATTTTATTCAAAACATTACTTCCTTTTTGTGCCCCCTATAAATATGGTGAAAATTTATGCTCTAAAATTTAGTTACATGAACAAGAAGTCCATGGAGCCAAATATTCCTCTTCTATTTAACTCCATCCATCCAATCAATAAGTACTTTGGAATACCTATATATATTCATCTCATGGATATATCCTCTAATTGATTGGTAATTGGAATGTGTGTTTACCTTATTTATATTGAAATTTTATTTCCATACCCAAGACACATTCAAATATGATTTACCTTTCTCAAAGATTTGCATATAACCTCCTTATCCACTCTCTCTAGGACTTTGGTTAGCATCCCCATTAAAAAAAACATAAGGATTTGACCTATACACTTGTAAGTTATCTAATACTCTTTGATTTTTATGTTTTTGACTTCTCTCTAATAATTTGTAACTTTCTTTGATCTTATAATAGTTCATGACATATGTTACCATCTAATCATGAAATAGATCAGCATTCCTATATAACCATATTAAACATAAAATAAAAATTGGAAGAGAGTGGTAATGTTTCTTCACCTAGAGATCCTCCAACAAAGATTCAAGGGCTTCATCCATTAATCTTCCTTACCACAATCCTTTTCCTAGAGATAGTCCTTTAATAATTTCCCATACTTCTAAAGCAAAGTGGAATTTCAAAAAAACATGGACACTTTTCAAACTCTCTTTACATAGGATACATATTCTTGGTCCTAGTTGGTTGTGATAAGCTATGTAAGATCTTAGTCTCCAAAGGAGCTTATAATTTCTAAATCAAGTTCTCCCTCCAATTTTCCAACATCTCCCCTTGTCCTAATAAATCCATTTAATATGATTTACTAACTATGTATGTACCACCTATCTAATTATTTGACCAAACCAACTTCTTAAACTCGTTTTCTTCATGATAGATGTCATTTCCAAGTTTTTAATATAATCTCATCATTCCAATCCTAGTGATCTTGCAACCATAACTAATATTCTCTTTCAAATCATAGACCCACTAGTTAACATAGTTTTTACCATACACATATGAAAGATAAAATAATATAGTGAGGAGTGTAGGTTGTATACTAACTCCCTTGATAATCTTGAATCATCCAATCCTACCCATGGGAAAGTAACCAAACTCACTTGATTTCCATTACCAAACAACCAAGAGAATGGATACACCGAATAATGTAACTACATGCAACAAACTTCATAGGAAATTTAATCCTCTTCAATTTTGAGAGGATACACATAATTTTATCTCATATTACACTACCATAATCCTTTAGAAGTGATCATTCTCCATACTCCCTTTCTAGCTAAGGAATTTGATAAAATGTTTAAGTCTTTTAGCCCTTACCCACCCTCTCTCTTTGGTTTTGCAATATTTTTCCATTTACCAAGGGGTATTGATTTCTTATTTCTCTTTTAAACCCAATTATACAAGTAGCACACTTTTATAATATTGTTCAAATTTGGAAGTATTTATATGGGCATCGAAAATACATGGTGCACCATCTACAACACTTTTTAGAAAGTAAGTATTCCCCCTCCCAAACTGAGATCCGCCTATTGCAACAAAAAACAAAATTCAATTTCATCATAAATCCATGCCCAATCCTTTGATAAATAATCATATTCTTTCAACATTTAATCAAGGTACAACATACTTTCATCAAAATATTTAATTAGTAAATAGAAACCTGCATTGATTCTATTTTTCACAGGGACCTCTAATCAATGGAAAGACATACAATATTCATGTCAATTGATTAGCATGCTTAAAAGTTGTGTTATACACGTTTAGATATATTCTAATAGTCTTTCCCTCCTTGAGAGTACCATTTCCAATTAATTGCATGCATTCCATCAGCGAACAACATGATGGTTATGTTGTTGATGACCTGTTTCCACTTGTATAACCTTGAACTCTCCATAATCCATCATGTTTTAAAGAATCCTTCTAAAAAATTCAATGACAAGAAGAAGATAAAAGAGAAGAAAAGTGGTAGCCATGATTGTGTCCTCTATGTGGATAAAATATATATGAAACAACACCATTAACAAGCACAGCATAAGAGAAATAATTATAGTAGCCCTAAATCTTATTTATATTACTTATAAAGTTTAAATTCATCTTATTATATGCCTTGGGTAGGTCTAGATTTGTGATAAAATACTTTTAATGGAAATAAAATCTTCTTGGGATACTCCAATGGCATTGTATGTTTGTCCTCCTTCCAAGAATCAAATATCCTATTCACAAATGGACTTATATGGGATGGGACTAAGTCTTAATGTAATGATCGTAGCTATAAATTTATACAAAAAGTTGCAAAGAGAGATATGGGGATAAATGAACCATCAGTCAAATGGTAGTATTCTTTTGGGATGGTTGCACTAAAAGTTGAATTAATAGGACACCCCTTCTAGATTCTTCAACTACCTCCAAGAGGTATTTCCCTAAAATATCATAGGATATTATATAAAAATTCACTAACCATCCAGTTGGAATAGATGATTTATCATTTTTTAAATAATATAGAACCCCCTTCCATTCTTCATCCTCCCTAGGACCTACAAGTATTTCATTACTCTCTTCAAAACTTACTCTGTTGAAGTTATAGAGGGTTAAAAAGCATATTTTTTTATGTTCTTCTGACCAATATATTGGAAATTGATTTGAATTGTTCAATTTTTTTCATAGTTATCCCGTTTAATGTAGTATGTAGCCTATCATCCTTGTCTTCAATCCCCCAAATGGTGTTTTCAAATTTTCTAGAATGTAAGAAAAGGGAAAAAAAATTAGTGTTCACATCCCCTTCTTAGAGACTAATGGTGTAACCATTTTGTCTCAACTTGGATTTCTCCCATATGAATAATTTATCCATTTCCTCTTATAATATATATTTTTCAATCCTTCTCTCATATGATATCATCCCATGTTTTAGTGACCCATAAAATTCCTCTAGATTACCTTCCACATCTAATAGATTACTTTGGTTTCTAGTGTCATGGGTTTATCCATTCCTTGGATAGAGATTTGGTCCTTTTCAAAATGTTAAGGAAGATTTCCACAACACTCCCAAATAATATAGGGTTGAAATAAACCCACTCTTATGTTATCATCTCTCTAAATTCCTCATTTCTTTGCCAATATCAGTTGAACTTGAAGAGTGATAGAGGTTTTATTGCATCTGATTCAACTTGCAAAATGTTGGGAAGTGATCGAATGTCACTTAAATTCCGTCAAAATTTCTATATATTCCCATCTTAGACATAACACTATAACAAACTAAAAACTTGTCAACCCTTTAATAAATGGTTTCCCTACAAATATTTGTGTGTCTTCATGCAGGCTTGAGCTCTGATGGTTTAACATCCATTCAACATTTTCTTCTAATAGGAACTAAATGTTTTTACTAATGGACCATTATTGTAATCCCCAAGCTCTATTTCATTTATACCCATTACTAAATTTAATATCCTCCTCCCACAATTCTCAAGGAAAGAGACCTCACTCAAAATGTCATTCCAATGTCCCTTTATGTTATGGTTATGCCCGTATAATAACAAAGTTGATATTTCTATCAATATCCATCACATATACAATGAAAATAATACTATAGTATAATAAAATGTGATTCTTCATCAGGAAAGTATGCTTCAACCTACTTCCAATCCTCATGATCTCCCTCTAGAGCTCCTCAAAACAAAGTTTCATCCTCTAAGGAGCATTTGGAGTGGAACTAACAAATATTCACTACTTAAAATTGTGTCATGTATACAGAGAACATTCAAGTTATACTTTTATATTGGGTCTTTACTATTAATTACAAAAACAATTCAAACTGATTCATATAGTTAAACAAAATAAACTTAAACAGTGGCACACGACAAAATATCAATACATTACATAGAAATTACCCATGGAAACATATTTCCTTGAAAAAAATCATCAAACCTATGAGATTTCACTCATCTATTATCCAAATGCTTAAATATCGATGTTTACAACCATGACTTGTTAGACCATAAATCACACTTTATTACATCATTCCATGATCCTAATTCATAGCTATTACATCATATTTATATATTCAATACAACTAATTGATCATTAATGGCAACCCATAACTTCCTAACCACTTTCAATTATTGTGTTGCAGTCAACTTGACTAGTCATATTTGGTCAATTTCCCCATTGCGATTTTGGTCATTTCATTGACTTCCCTTCAAACAGTAGTTTTCCTTCTACCAAACCATAATTTTGGTCACTCAACCGACCATAATTTCCCTTCTTGTCAATTCCGACTCTAGTCGACTATCAATTTTTCCATTTGATTTACATGCAAAGAATATAACATTCCCAACAATCTCCCACTTTTTATCTTCTTTGCATAAACAAGGGATATATAACTTCGGTTCACTTAAGTAGGGATAACAATCCCATATTTTCCCTACACTAGGAAAACTTCTCTATTCCTACTGAAATGGTCAGTAAGTATGCAACATTCTTCACCTTGTCTACTTTTTTGAGTAACACTTTTTGGTTCTCCACCATCTCCCTCACAAAATGGTATTGAACATCAAAGTGTTTCATATTTGAATGATATGTTGGATTATTTTCCAAGAATATTGCACTATGAATATCATAATCAAACCTAACAACATGTTTTCCAAACCAGACATGTGCGTACAATCCTTGCATCCAAACAACCTCCTTTCATGCATGGGTGGGTGGCATTGAAATGACCGACTACCTTCTACTCATCCAACTAATTTCTCTGTCGAATAACTTGAAAAAATATATGGTGTTCGATCATATGTGTTTGATGTATCCATACCAGACATAATTGATAAACCATGTACATATATTTATTGTTTTCCCTCGGGCTCTCCTTTGTAATAGATTGCATAATACATAGGGTCGCACAGATACCTGAATACTCTCTTCACTATGGTACAATGTTATTTTGCAGGAATCAATGTGTACCTTATCAATACTCCCACTCCGTGGGAAATATTTGATTGTGTACAAACCATATCATATATTATACTACATACAACATTTGCATATGGCACACGTAACATGTACTCCTTGGGACTCTTGTGTCTTGGGACTCTTATCAAGAGATAGCTTGACTCCCGCATGAATAATTACCTTTCCTTGTTGATTTTCTTGTATTTTGAAACATTTCAATACTATATCAAAATAAATTCTTTGACTTAACTAGATCCTTCCCTGCTCGATCTCTCTTCCATTCCCAGAATGAAATTTCCTACTTTGAGATCCTTCATGTCGAACTTAGAGGATAATTAACATTTGACTTCTTTTATGTAATGTCCCCCAGGGATATCAAAGGGTCTCAAGTACATATCATTATCTCCCTAATGCTAATTAGATAATTTTAGCATACTGGATTAGCATTGTGGATTAGTCAAACAAATATTTAATTTCATTTTTTGTGATTTAATTTTCACAAAATCCCTTTAATTACCAATAAATTCAATATATATTCCAACAAATGATTGAAGGGCTAGGAAAGTTAGTTAAAATAATATAACATTATCAAACCTTTAATCCAAGCCATATCAGTGTTGATGTATTTGTAACTTCGGAATGTATTCATCTATGTATCTTATGTATTGTAACCCGATGTTTATTCTAGGATGTATCTATTATGTAATTGAGTCATGTTGTCATGCCCCGATGTTCTGATCAGGAGAATTAATAATGTAAACAATTCATGTCAAGTCATAGTGGGTAACCCTCTGATTGTGTAAGGGTTAAAGTCCGCACAGTTTCGGGGCACTAGGGTTATTAGACTCTCCTAATAGAGGTTGGCCCTAGTAGGGTTTTAGTCATGTCAGGATTAGTATAAATAGAGAGCCAGGGTCTCTATTTAGCACACATCACTCACACACTCAAGTGTAGCGCATATTTGAGGAAGGAGAAGACACTGGGGCTAGACAAGAAGAAGATTACTACTATCGGGAGTGCATCTTACTATTTTGGGGTTTTACATCTTGTGCTGATTATATCTCTGAGGAAGTTGTGGGGTTTTCTCCATTTATGTATTCCCCAATCAAAAAAATTGTGTTCATTGTCTCTTTTGTTTGATTTTTGTACTTGTTATCCTCTCAGTAAAGATCCAAACATAATGCTAGCTTAATGTTGAAAAACTAACATGGAATCAGAGCTTACCTGAGAAGAAGACACTGTGTAGCTGCGGGAACTAGGGATTCCTAGTTTGTGGATCTTCCTCCATAGATTTTTAGCAAAAGTAAGGTGGAACAACTCTCCTCCTTAGGGCGCATCTTTCTATCGAAGTAGAATCCAATTCTGAGGTTTTTCAGTTTCGGACCTGTCACTACTGTAAAAAATTAGGGCTTTTTATAGAAGAGGAATTTTTCAATGAGCCCAGGCCTATACTGATCTCCTCCCCAAAATCGAAGTTAGGGACAAATTTCAAGGCATTTGGGTAGACAGAACTCTGGAAAAGAAAAACCCTAATTTGCTCCTGAACCAGCTTTGCAGGATTTCATCTCAAGTTTCAGATCCGACATCTTGAACCTGGTAAGATCTAAAATATTTTGTATTTCCATTTTAGGTTCTCAGTTAAGATGTCTCATCATACCAAGCTTGATGAAAATATTGAAGGAGCTGATAACTTATGAGCTTGGAAGTATAGGATCTCCCTGGTCCTGGAAGAAAATGAATTAGACTCCTACATCCATGAGGAGGTTCCTGTTCCAGAGGGAGATGAGGCAAAGGCCTTACATAAGAAGAATATGGTTATGGAAAAGAGGATCATTGCTGATTCTATCAAGGATCACCTTATCCCACAGGTGTCCTCTTTCAAGACACCTAAAGCTATGTTTGATGCCCTAACCAAATTGTTTGAAGGAAAGAACATCAATCGGAAGATGACCCTGAGAAACCAACTGAAGAATGTGAAGATTCAGAATGTAGAAACAATCCAATCTTACTTCACAAGAGTTTCTAAAATCAAATATCAACTAGAAGCAGTTGATGAAGAAGTGGAAAATGCAAAGATTGTGATGACTACATTGAATGGCCTTCCTAGGTCATGGGATTCTTTCATCCAAGGAATCTGTGCTAGAAAGAAGTTAGTCAAGTTCAACAGACTATGGGAAGAGTGCTCTCAAGAAGAAGCTTGGATAGCAGCTCGAGAAGAGAAGATGGGAAGTGAAGACCAAGCTCTTATAGTACATTCCAAGTCTCACTCCAAGTCAAGCAAAATAAGACCTCATGGTTCCAGAGGTAAGCACTCTCACAGAGAAAATACTAGAAGAGATGTATCTAGGATCATATCCTATACTTGTGATGAAGCAGGACACTATGCAAGGAATTGCCCTAACAAACAGAAGATAGTAAAGAAGAGCAACAAAAGAAGACATCATGCTCGTGCTGCAAAGGATGATGAACCATCCAGAAAGATATCCAGATATGAAAGTGAATATTCTTCAAGCGAGGATGAATATGTTCTAATATCAGTTCTCACAGGTAACATTACTCATGGGAGTGATGATTGGCTTATAGATAGTGGGGCTTCCAAACATATTACTGGATTCAAAGAATCCTTTGTAAGACTATCAGAACATGAATCACCTCACAAGGTAAATCTAGGAGATGACTACCAATATCCAATAAAAGGTAGTGGGGAATCTTCATATAAGTTAGACTCTGGAAAATCTCTAACAATGAAAGAAGTATTGTTTGTGACAGGACTCAAGAAGAACCTTCTATCCATATCATCATTAGATGCAAAAAGAATGCAAGTTGCATTCATAGATGGTCAAGTCATCATGTGGCCAAAAGGAAAGACTATCGATGATGCGGTAGTAATTGGAGAACAAGAAGAAGGATTATACAAATTGAAGGGCCATCCAGAACAAGCCTTGGTCCATGACACAGTAGAGCCAAGTGAACTTTGGCACAGAAGGCTTGCACATGTGCATTACAGAGCACTACCTATTGCAAGCAAAGTTGTTGAAGGTCTTCCAAAAATCCAAGAAAAACATGATGGGGTCTGCAAAGGATGTGCAAAAAAAATAATACAAAGAAGACATTTCCAAGCAGTGAAAGCAAAGCAAAAGGAAACTTGGAAATCATCCACTCCGATATATGTGGTCCTATGTCATCAAAATCTCTAAGCGGGTATGCATATTATGTTTCTTTTATTGATGACTTTTCTAGGAAGACATGGGTTTACTTCATGAAGAACAAAGACGAAGTATTCAATAAGTTTAAATAATTCAAAGACTTGATTGAAAACCATACTAAAAAGAAGATAAAGACCATTCGATCAAATAATGACAAAGAATTCACTTCAAATGAATTCAAAGAGCTATGCAATGAATCAAGGATTAAGAGGGAGTTGTCCACTCCTTATAATCCACAACAGAATGGGGTTGCAGAATGAAAGAACAGAACTATCATGGAAACTGCAAAAGAAATGCTTCATGATCAAGACCTTCCTATGCATCTTTGGGAAGAAGCTGCCAGAACAACGGTGTATGTACAGAACTGTACTCCACATAGAGTACTCAAGAACAAGACTCCTAAAGAAGTCTTCTCCTGCAAGAAACCAGAAGTTAGCCATCTCAAAATATTCGGTTGTCCTGTGTACATCCACATTCCAAAAGAGAAGAGGAATAAATTAGATCCTTCAGGAAAGAAGGGTATATTTGTGGGATACTCTGAAAGCTCAAAGGCTTACATAATATATTTCCCAGGATATAAGAAGATTGACATTAGCAAGGATGTGACATTTGATGAAGACACAGTTTACAACAAATCTAGAAAGAGACCTGCTGAAGAACCTGAAGAAGCAAAAGCACCCAGAATTCATGATACAACCATGAATGAAGAAACTCGAGAAGAAGATCGAGAATTTGAAGAACCACAAAGACCTGTAGATCCACCTCTAGAGAAGAATCCTCATAAGAGGAAACATGCTTGGGTACAAGAACTTATCCAAGGTGAAGAAAGATATGGGGCTCCAGAAGAGAATCATAGAGAGAGAAAGAGGACCAGATCCTGTTCCGGGAATGTAGCTTTACTATGTGATTTCATTGATAAAGAACCTTCCAGTTATGAAGAAGCGGCAGAACAGAAAGAATGGAAGGATGCTATGATCAAAGAATACAAATCGATCATGAAGAATGATGTTTGGGATGTTGTCCCAAGACCAGACAGGAAGTTAGTTGTAACTTCCAAATGGATCTACAAGATCAAACATGTTGCAGACGGTAGCATTGAAAAGTATAAGGCAAGATTTGTAGCTCGAGCTTTCTCTCAGAAAGAGGGAATAGACTATGAAGAAACCTTTGCACCTCTAGCTAGATACACTTCCATCAGATTAGTACTTGCTCTGGCTATAGTGATGAAATGGAAGATACACCAGATGGATGTCAAGACTGCTTTCTTGAATGGTGTAGTGGAAGAGGAAGTGTATGTAGAACAGCCACTCGGTTTTGAGACACATGACAGGGAGTCTCATGTGTGCAGATTGAAGAAATCCCTGTACATCTTGAAAAAAGCACCCAGGACATGGTATGGTAGAATTGATAGCTTTCTATCTAGTTTGGGCTTTACCAAGAGTAAAGCAAATTCCAACCTTTACTACAAGGTTGAATATGGAAACCCAGTGATGCTTCTACTATATGTAGATGATCTATTTGTGACAGGTATGGATGGGTTGATTACTGATACGAAGAGAAAGCTTGCTTCTGAGTTCAAGATGAAGGAATTGGGTATGATGCATTACTTTCTAGGTATGGAGGTGTGGCAAAGTGCGGATGGAATCTTCCTTGGACAAGGGAAGTATGCAGTAGAGATCCTGAAGAGGTTTGGGATGATGGACTGCAAGACTATGGCCACACCTATGGCATCGAACCTAAAGCTATTGAATGATACTTCTTTAGAGACGGTTGATGCTACGATGTATTGTTATATGATTGGGTCATTGATGTACCTGACAAACACGAGACCAGACATTTGCTTTGCTGTGGACACCTTAAGCCAGTTCTTGACAGATCCGAGAAATGTTCACTTGATTGCTGCAAAGCATATTCTGAGGTACTTGAGGGGTACAATTGATTATGGGTTCAAGTATGATGTGAATCAAAAGATTAACCTGGAGGGTTATGTTGATTCAGATTGGGCAGGAAGTGCCATCAATAGGAAGAGCACTTCAGGGTGTTTCTTCAGTATGGGATCAGGTGTGATCTCTTGGTTTAGCAGGAAGCAATCATGTGTGGCACTGAGTACAGCCGAAGCAGAGTATGTCGTAGCTTGTTCAGCTAGTTGTGAGGTAGTATGGATGAGGAAGCTACTATCTAATTTATTTGATCTCTAGATGGATGCTACTTGTATACATTGTGACAACCAGAGTTGCATGAAGTTTTTAGAGAATCCAGTGTTCCATGACAAGTCGAAGCACATCGAGATCAAGTATCACTATATCAGGGATATGGTGCAGAGAGGAGCAGTGAAGCTCCAGTATGTTGCAACAGAGGAACAGATAGCTTATGTATTGATGAAGCCATTAGCCAAACTGAAGTTTGAGTACTTCAGGGAGAAGCTTGGTGTTCTCCAGATCAAGGTTTCCTCCAAGGGAAAGTGATGATTCCCAAATCCATTCTGACAAGCAGGTCAGATATAAGGGCTGAGCCATTCTATCATGGTGAGAGGATTCAGTTCCTTCCATGTCAGATATGAGTGCTAAAGATCCAAAGCCATTCTGATGAGCAGGTTAGATGTAAGGGTTGAGCCATTCTGTCATGGTAAGAGGATTCAGTTCCTTCCATTTCAGATACGAGTGCTGGCCATTCTGTCAAGTAGGATAGATGTAAGGGAAATTGCCACTCTCTAGGAGAGTGGAGGCACCTGGTCACTTACCAGGTAGCTCAGTCTGGGACTGGGGGCCTTTTTGATGAGGGTGGAGGATTTTGTTCCTTCCAAGCCAGATGTGAGTGCATGCCATCTCGTCATGGTGAGAGGATTAAGTTCCTTCCATGGCCGATGTAAGTGTGGGCCATTCCATCATGGTGAGAGGATTAAGTTCCTTCCATGGCCGATGTAAGTGTGGGCCATTTTTTCATGGTGAGAGGATTCAGTTCCTTCCATGTCAGATGTAAGGGCAGCCCATTCTATCATGGTGAGAGGATTCAGTTCCTTCCATGACAGATGTGAGTGCGGGGCCTTTCTGATGTGATTCAAGTTTACTACATGATTAGATGTGAGTGTTGGGTGTGACTTTCTAATGAGTAGGTCAGATGTAAGTGTTGGGCATGCCTTTCTTATGAGTAGGTCAAATGTAAGTGCTGGGAAAAGACCTACCTGATGGTTAGGCCTACAATCAACATGAAAGAAGTCTGGCTCTGTAGAACTTCCTATGATGAGATAACACACACATGATGATGACCAGATGAGATCTACATCAAGCTATGATCTAGATCTAGTTATGATGACTCCAAGAGATCCAGATCAAGTGATGATCCAGATCCAGATCTAGATCAAGTGATGATCTAAGATCCAGTCCAGTGATGATGATCCAGATCGAGTGATGATCCAGATCCACTGATGATGATCCATATCTAGTGATATTGATCCAGAGCAAGAGATTATCTAGATCTAGTGATGATGTCCCATGATGATCCATATCAAGAGATGATCCAAATTCAAAGAATGAAGATGACTTGAAGATGAAGATGACTTGAAGACTCGGAAGACTCAATATGCAGATGACGAGATGATCCAGTTGATACAAAGAAGAAGACCAGTGCTAAAAATTGTGTCGAAAGAATACCTTCCTAGTTAAGAGGGAGTGTTGATGTATTTGTAACTTCGAAATGTATTCATCTATGTATCTTATGTATTGTAACCCGATGTTTATTCCAGGATGTATCTATTATGTAATTGAGTCATGTTGTCATGCCCCGATGTTCTGATCAGGAGAATCAATAATGTAAACAAGTCATGTCCAGTCATAGTGGGTAACCCTCCAATTGTGTAAGGGTTAAAGTCCCCGCAGTTCCGGGGCACTAGGGTTATTAGACTCTCCTAGTAGAGTTTGGCCCTAGTATGGTTTTAGTCATGTCGATATTAGTATAAATAAAGAGCTGGGGTCTCTATTTAGCACACATCGCTCACACACTCAAGTGTAGCACATAGTTGAGGAAGGAGAAGACATTGGGGCTAGACAAGAAGAAGATTACTACTGTCGGGAGTGCATCTTACTGTTTTGGGGTTTTACATCTTGTGCTTCTTCTATCTCTAAGGAAGTTTTGGGGTTTTCTCCATTTATGGTTTCCCTGATCAAAAACACTGTGTTCATTGTCTCTTGTGTTTGATTGCTGTACTTGTTATTCTCTCAGTAAAGATCCTAACATAATGCTAGATTAATGTTGAAAAACTAACAATCATATATGATAACCACGCCTAAAGGATAATTATTCTTATTCATGGTTAACTAGTATTTAAGGTGTTAGCATACATAACTGTTTTATTGTAGGATTTTACTGCATCTCTACACCCTACTTCCTGTGCCGCCTTTAATGCATGCACTTGGAGCAATCATCTTAAGAGATGTTGTGAGCGTTGGGATGGTAGCTCCGGTGTCATGAAACCAAGGCCCAGTTTCAACACGAGCTCAAGGAGAGAATATCCACATTTGCTTGTATATGAGATTTCATGCCATCATCCTAACCAACCAAAGTTATGGAGCATCTAGATAATATCCGCAATAGTCTTTTAATCCATCAGGGTGAAAAAATTGCATTTTTATTTAGCCAAATATCTGCCGGTCATATCCCAGAAGTCATCCAGATGACTAATCCCGATCCCCCCGTAACCCTTTATTTCCAGTATGAGGAGACCTTAGTACTAGTACCTATCCTATTGTTTCTATATCCCTGTCCTAAAGAAACCAATGTATAAACCCCATCAGTGGCACTTACGACCCACTTTGTGGGCTGGGGCCAATCATGAGATGATCCCAACAAACTTACTTAGTGACACTTAGTGCGCAAATGACAAAATTTATCACCATTCCAACTGTTTAACAAATAAACATCGATTATAAATACAAATGGATTAATAACATCTAATTACATGTAAATAAGGCCTAATTACCAAAATTACAATAATTAATCATGGTAATTACGGAAGAGGGTCCACAAAACTAGCTAACTAATTTTCCAATATAAGCAGCTAGTCTTGCACAAAATCAACTTGTAACCATTCCATTGAACCCAAAAGAAATCCTATATACATTAATAAAATATTTAAGCATGAACCTGGGTACAATTAAATGCTTAATTTCATATCATTCCAATTGCACATTAGTGATATTTTCCATCAATTCCAATGAAACTAGTTGACATTCACCGCAAGGAATTGAGTCTAAATAACTGGAAAAAATGAAATGTGTCCCTGAGTAAAGGAAAAAACCTGATAATTAGCCATCTATATCACATTAACATGTTATAAACATATTTCATGGCTATAGCATTCCTTTTTTATGAAAATGGAGATTTCAATCCACAACTATTTATCAATTTTCACTGCAATGTAGCTACTTTCCAATTTAACTTTCCAAATGACAAATAAAGAGAAATATATGAATATTGTATATCATGGAAATGATATCAGGCATAACATAAATTCATATGTATGTATATTTCCTGCCATATACATTCCATTAAATAACTCACAAAACTAGCTAATTCTACTCATTTGAATTGACTAGTAATTCTAGGGATCGCTAGAATAATTAAATGCACATCTCATAGAATAATTCAAATTCCATTATAAATCTAAAGAACATGTTTTATTATTCATAATATATACATATATATATGTATACATATATATATATATA
>LPNX010389647.1:1942788-1973437 GCA_001517045.1 Pseudotsuga menziesii
TTTCATCAAACACTTCATATGCAAAGTCACAAATATACTCAAAACCATTCCATTGAAGGAGCTAAAATTTGGAAATTAATTTAGAATTTTGGAAGACTTTTACCAAATACTATAAAGAATATTTCCCCTCACATTTTCACACACATTTAAATTTTATTTTCCATACATAAGCATAAAAATAACACTCGGTTATTTTTACAAAAAATTAATGTTCCAAGACTCCAAACTATGCAAAACAATCCAATCGAAGAACTAGTTTTCAAATAAAAGGTAGAAGTTGTTGAATATAGTTCTCATTGATGTCAAAGGAGTTCAGTAATGACAAAGGAATAAACAAGGACATGATGGCAGGGAAAACTCAATGTAATAAAAATCAATAACCTAGGACATGATGACATGGCATGTAAGATGAAGTTGGCTAAGCAGAGCCAGAAGCATTATAACGCCAAATTTCTATGAAGTGAAGATTTGGATGGCCCAAATCATAAGAGAGAGAAAGATCAATGGTCTAGAATAGAGTTTGCAATTCCAAGCTGCAAGCTTGTTAAAGCTGTAGGAAGACTATTGCGGGAGATATTTGCAGAAGTCATTTTTTATAATTTATTAAAAGCAGATCCGCAACCCGCAATCTGTAATCCACAATCTGCAACCTGATCGTGGAAAGAATGTTGCGGCCCTAAAATAGAGGAATTCAATGTTGAAATTTGGAAAATGCACACCCACAATCCACAATTACAGAAAATTAATTGCGGAAAGAATTTGCAGAAGCCTGTTTCAAAAAAGTTGAAAGGAATTCCCGCAACCCACAATTTTGGAAGGTTAATTGTGGAAGGAGTTTTTGGAAAGGTAATTACGGAAGCAAAAGGATAGTTTGCGGAAATATAGTTGTAGAAAGGAAATTTCGAAAGGATTTCTGTCGTGGAAAGATAGTTTTGAAAAGGAAATTCTAGAAGGATTTTTGTTGTAGAAAGATTCTTGTGGAAAGGAAATTGCAAAAATATTTTTGCTGCGGAAAGCTCATTGCATAAAGGAAATTGTGGAAGGATTTATACCTACACAATGTATTTAAATGGCCACACAGGGTTATGAAGTATGCCTACACATGGTGAAGAAATCCCACACAAGGTATATAAAATGCTAGCAAATAAGCACCTTAAACGTGTTTAGATATGCTTGAAGATGTTGGAATCATGAGCATCAGCGGTAGGAATATACAACATAAAAAGAACCATATCTAAATGATCAATGAGGGTGAAATTTTGATGCTTGAAGAAATTTATTATGCAGAAGGCAGAAAGATAAAATTAATCACATGATGTGATAAGCTACAAGAGTAAGCTATAGATTAATTAAGATGCAATCATCTACAATGATTGTTCGAGCATTAATTTATCTTAGTACCATGTGTTAGTTTTTCAACATTTAGATAGCATATCATTAGGATCTTTAACTGAGAGAATAACAAGCACAGCAATTAAGCAGAAGAGACAATGAACATAGTGTTTTTCCTTAGGGAAACCATAAATGGAGAAAACCCCGCAACTTCCTCTGAGATAGAATCAACACCAAAGTGAAACCCAAAAATAGTAAGACAAACTCCCGACGGCAGCAAGCCCTTTCCTCTAGCCCCAGTGTCTTTCTCTTCCTCAACTATGCGCAACACTTGAGTGTTTATGATTTGTGTGCTAAATAGAGAGTCTAGCTCTTTATTTATACTAATCTTGACATGACTAAAACCCTACCAAGGCCGACCTCTACTAGGTGAGTCTAATAACCCTAGTGCCATGGAACTGCGGGGACTTTAACCCTTAGACAATCAGAGGGTTACCCACTATGACTTGACATGACTTGTTTACATTATTAATTCTCCTGATCGAAACATTAGGGCATGAAAACATGACTCAATTACATGATAGATACATCCTGGAATAAACATCGGGTTACAATACATAAGATACATAGATGAATACATTCCGAAGTTACAAATACATCAACACTCCCTCTTAACTAGGAAGGTATTCTTTCGACACAATTTTCAGCACTGGTCTTCTTCTTTGGATCATCTGCATATTCAAGTCTTCTTAGTCTTCAAGTCATCTTCGTCTTCAATTCATATTTGTCTTCATGTCATCTTCATCTTTGGATATGGATCATCACTCGATCCGGATCATCACTGGATCTAGATCATCCCTCAATCTGGATCATCTCTACTGGATCATCAATACTGAATCTTCAAGGGTGCTATCTCATGATTCTTCTTGTCATAGGAAGTTCTATAGAGCCATCCCTTTTTCATGTTGGATGTAGGCCTAGCCATCATGTAGGTCTTCGCCCAACACTTACATATGATCATGTAGGAACTAACCTATAATCATATCAGAAATGCATGCCCAACACTCACATCTGACCATGTGGGAACCAATCCCACAACCCTATCAGAGAGGCCCAGCACTCACATTTGGCACATACAAGGAACCAATCCAACATGTATGTCCAAAAAGGATCTGCACTTATATCTAGCACATACGAGGAACCAATCCAACATGTATGTCCAAAAAGGCTCTACACTTATATCTGGCACATGTGAGGAACCAATCCAACATGCACATCTAGAAGGGCCCTGCACTTACATCTAACACATGTGAGGAACCAATCCAACATGCATGTTCAGAAGGGCGTGCACTCAGATATAAGTGTAGAGCCTGCGAGGAACCAATCCAACATGCACATCCAGAAGGGCCTTGCACTTACATCTGACACATGCGAGGAACCAATTTAACATGCATGTTCAGAAGGGAGTGCACTCACATCTGACCTGGTAGGAACCAAATCCTACACCCTCATTAGAATGGCCCCTAGTCCTAGATTGAGATACCTAGTAACTGACCAGGTACCTCAGAATATGCTTTGCAGCAATCAAGTGAACATTTCTTGGATTTGTCAAGAACTAGCTCAAGGTGTTCACAACAAAGAAAATGTTTGGTCTCGTGTTAGTTAGGTACATCAATGACCCAATCATTTGACAATACATTGTAGTTTCAACCAACTTGTTGAGGCCTGGAAATTCGCAGGCGGCAACAGTAAGGGATTCTCCCCAATCAATGTTCCCAACTAGCCCGTTGACTGTTTGGAATAGGGAATCCGTCCGGTTTGTAGTCCGGCTACCGTAGGTAAAAGTAACAAACGAGGGTTTTACCGGTTGCGGCCCGGTCCACCAGAATTTGTATTTTTGACTTAAGTATGAAATGCAAATTGCTAACTAAATGCAGGGTGGTGAAGGATGCAAGGAGCATTCACAAAGCGATGCGTAGGTTCTTACCTCTCATCTTAGGCTCACCATGCATCTGAAACACTCATGCAGAAATGAAAAGACTACCTATCTAAATGCCTACCTATCTATCTACCTATCCTATCCCCAGGGAGCCAAATTGTGATTAACATATATGAGTAATGTGGATGTGCATGCGTAATAAAAGCAATTACAGATAGCTGGCATTATCTTTTACACACATGACAACGAAAAATATTACACAACCAGATAGCTAATTGTTTATGACAAGCATACATTACTCATGGTAGAGATTTCATAAAATAAATCAGAAATCATTAAACAAAGACATAGGTCATGAGGTTAGAACGATCTCACGATTCATGGATATAATGCTGAAAAACAAAGTAGTTCATCTTTCGATTATCCATGTCAAAACATTTGAAATCCCACCAATCTTCTTTCCATAGGCAAACTGTAACTCTATATTGCAAAAGGAAGTAGTTCTTCTTACAATAACTAGCCCTTTTCTTATCTACCTTTCTTACTTTTATACAAAAGCCAAAAATTGGTTGGGCTGCCCAAAGTGACCTTTGGGCTTCCCAACCCTTTTGTCTTCTTAATGTTTCATTCTTTCCAAAAAACCTTTTACAAACTATTAAATTACAGCAAAGTTGACCGGTCCTTTTGAGAGGAGGGCCCCGCTTGGTCCTCCAAGAATTTTCTCCACGCTGCTCCCTCACCAGCGAGTCCTTCAAACGAGCTGGGCTCTAAAAATGGAATGTTTAGCTTGAACTTTTCAGCCTGGTTTCTAATGGCCTCTACCCTGGCCATGTTCAATCACACCTATTCTTCTAAGAGCTGCACACTGACGGCTGTATGGCCTATTTCATTTTTCAGGATTTGGTCATCAATAGCTTTGATGCATTGTACTCTGGATTCTTCATCTTGCTGTCCTTTCTGCAACATTTCTACAAATGCATCATGATCAGGGAACTCATATAGCCTCTGCTCGGCTTCTACCTAACATCGGTTGTAGGTAACCAAGGCCCTCCCGAAGAATTCTATGCAGGCTCCCTTGGTCTTCTTGACTATTTTCTGGAAGTCTTCTGCAGTATTGATAGCGAATTCTATCAGATCATGGTCCCGTTTAAGGGCTTGTTTATCTTTGGATGGTAGCTCAGCTGAGACTTCCTCTTCATTCTCCACCCTTGCTATCCTTGTAGTCAGTACTTCGAGGATGTCTTGGGACCTGTCAACAAAATAAGAAGTGGTTTCCAAGATTTCTTCCAGTCGGCTATCAATCTGGAGGACCTGGCATCTTTCTTCTTCTAGAGCAGTTTGCAGGTGTAGCACTTTAGCTTTCTGGGCCAGGATGTGTTCTTTAACCAGCTGTAGATCAACCTGATGTTCCTTTGCTGCTTCCAGCTGCTCTTTCAGTTCTTTAACGTATACAGTATTGGACTCATAGATAATATACTGCTGTGCTTCTAGGTCTTCTATCTTTGCCCTCAACTGCTCCTTTTCATTCTTTAAGTCTTGAATTTCCTACTGTGCACTTTCCAGAGCCTTATGTGCTTTTTCCTTGGCCTGTGCTTCTACCTGGATGGCTTATATTTCACTCTTTGTGGCCTCCATTCCTCTCAGCACATGTTCATATTTTCTCTTAAGTCTATTTCCTTCTTCCCTTTCTTTTCTCAGGGTGTCCTTAAGCTGAGAGGAGGTCTTCTTGGATGACTCTATTTCAATCATCATTCTGTCTATGTTATCCTTTGAAGCATGTACTGCTGGAGTCCTGGCCCTTATAGTAAACCTTGGATCTACATCTGTCCCTACCATCATGACCTTATCTGTTATCATTTTACTGGCCATTCCTTCTGCCTCTACCTTTCTTTCTGTTCTCTTCATTATCCTTTTAGTAGCCCTATCATAATATACGGTGCTGAAATCAGGGACTTCTTCCCCTTTTTCCTGTATGAAGGGTACTAGCTGAATCATAGGGCTAGCAACTACGATGGTAGTGGGCACTTGAGGGATATGCACCTCGGGGTTTTCCTCTCCCTGAATCTGCCCTGATGATGTTTCAGGAGCTTGCTGTTGCGTCAACTTTATCTGTTCAGCCTCCTTCTCTTGCAGTTCTTCGTCTAGCTTTCTCTGGGCTTCTTCTTCTCCCTTTCGAATCCATTCTGCAGCCTCATCTTCCAGCCTCTGAGCCTCCTCTCTTATCCTTTTGGTTGCTTCTTCAGCCTTAGCTTGCTCAGCTTTATCTTGTTCAGATCCTTTTCCACCCTTGGTGGGGTTTTTCGGTTTGAATCTCCTACTAAGTGCAGTCATGTTTGGTGCATTCCTGAAAACAGATTCATCTCGATCAAAATGGTGGGTGTACTCATAAAACACCTTGTGCTTCTTGCAGTGCTCAGCCATTCTGCCATGAGTGTCATTTCGTCTTAAAGTCATCTTGCCAAAGTGGAACTTCCCTAGCTCCTCTATAAATTCTGCAGCTTCCTTCACATTGGAGAAAATGCAGCTACCTAGCTTAAATGGTAGAGATGGATAGGAAGTCTTCTTTTTCTGGAACAAGAAGTGACCAACTCCATCAATAAACACTTGTCTGACTGCCTCTTTGTGGACTATATAATCCATTGCATACTTGGGCAGCAGATAAGGTGTTTTTGAACCACCAAACATTCTAAGATACATCCCATTTTCTGTCAAGAAATAATCACCATACTCCTCTTTTACCTTCATTGCCTCTTCAGACATGCAGTTACATTCCTTTCAGAAGATAAGCGTGTGCAGAGGCATAATAAAATGCTCACATATTTCTTGGTAATAGCTATGGTACTGGTGATCCCCCAGTAGTTTGTAGGCTGCATACACGGGCATTCTTTCCCTATCCCAAACACATTTGACCCCCGGGAAAGGCTGGTGGCATAGTATGCAGTCTATCAGAAAGGAACTCATGTAGAACTCAGATTTTTTTTTCGGGCTTCTCCTCCTCCCAGGGCTGCAGCTACACAAGAAGAGAGACTGCTAGATACTAGGCTAGCCCAGTTGAAGATTGTTCCTTCTGTGGCTACATGAAACATAAGAGGTATCCACTCCAATTTGAAGAGTCTACCATTGGCTCTTCCAAAGATCCGGTTTAGCATCAAGGCTTTAAAACTATAAGGAGCTCTTAAGATTGCTGTGTCATAGTCCTCAATTGCTCTGTGTCTATAAAGCTTTCCGGGTAAGAGCATTCTTCTCAGGGTTTCCACTAAATCCATCCTGAGGTTATCTAACCAATCGTTTGATAGGAAGACTTGGGGCTCTGGTAGGTGGTACGCCAATGCCACATATCCAAGGCTAAAGGCAGCATAGCCCTAACCTTCAACATTCCCCATCAGCATTGTGTTGTTGTTTGTGTGTGGCAGAATCCATCTCATCACATCAGAGCAAGGGAACAGCTCTGGCCTGGTGGCAACCTTCATAATGGCAGATCTTTCTATATTGGCATAAATGGGTTCTTCCTCAAGACCTGTGTCTGGGAATTCCCTACAGGAAATCAGTCTGTATATCTCTCCCCACTTATATTCGGGCTCAACCCCCGTGACACATTGGGTGTCCTCATAGATATACTCCGTTTGTGGGATGACCTCTATTGCTGTTTGTTCTTCGACGGCAGGGGCCTTCCTTTTCTGCCTCTTGGACATTGTAAATTCTTCCTGCAATGTAAAAACATTATGACATTTTAAGCAGTTTGAATTTGTGAACATTGTGCAGCGATATATCCTTTCTCGAGTGTATCATAATTGTGACCAATCCATAAAATCAAATCATAAGTCTCTCATACTGAACAATCAAACTAGTGTGTAGTATTGTGCAATGTGCCATTATCTAATGCAAAGTATGGTAATTTTCAATGCAACAAATACATATGTTGTTCAACCTTATAATTCCTTGAGACTATGGGTGCACTATCTTATGATCCGATCTATACGAGCAAGCCTATCAATCATACTTATGCCAGGATTAAACCTACACTATTATGTGACCTGCCACTTCCTCATGATAGCGATACATTGAAGCAAAAACATTGTAAATTATATGCAGGTGCAGCATTCAATTATCATTCTACTACCTAGCACACACAGAGAAGAATTAAAAGCATCAAGCTTGTGCCCATCAATACTTTAGACCTACAGCCCAGCAGACATATCACAAAGGGGGTGCATGCGACTGGCAGCGAAAAAATTACATTAAGCTAATAGCCCATTTCACCCTCCTCGGCGGGAAGTAACCATATTTCTGCACAAGGTATCCTCATCAACACACGACCACGCTATCCCCAATAAACGAAGTGTAATCAGCGACACGCCCCTTCTACCCTACTAGGGTTTTAGGTGACAAAACGCAAAAGGGTCGTGAAGGATGGCACAAATAACACAGGCTAGGTTCGACCGCGAAGGCGACACTGTCGACTGTCAAAATCCCCTTGAAAAACCTATTCCTCCCAACCAAATGCAGGTTCGACCTTCCGCCTCGTCGAGGCTATGGAAAAATGCGAAAGCGAAACGGATAGGGTTTACAGGCTGGGAAAGAACCACGGAAATCAATAAACTATCCAACCCCCACTGCAGTTCCCAAAATACGACCACCCCCTATCTATCATGGCTGCGTAGCAAGGTTTGGCACAGACGGCATAACGACCATCTGCACCTAAACCCCTCAACTCTTGTGCGCACGATGCAGCGACTAAAGGTGAAAAGTAAACGGCTTAAATGGTTAAAAAATGCCCCCCTTACCCAAGGTCAAGATCAAACCCGCTTGAACAAGCTTAAATCCTAGCTGGACGAGGGAAAACGCCAGGGACCCCAAACCACGGTAAAAAAACAAAAACCCGTTCAAATGTAATGGGAAAACAAAATGAGATAAACCTACCTGGAAATTCGGCGAAACGAGCAAGCTGATGACGGTTGGAATTCTACCCTCGCCACCTGGAAGCTAGTACACGACAGCTAGATCTTCACGCACTCCCAATATCGACAGCTCAACTCACCGCGACAGTGCTCGACAATAAAACAAAACAATACAAACTCCGAACTATCACCCCGTATAAATATAAAAAGTCGCATGTGCGGGAGCTTTAAATTGGACGGGGAATGACAGTTGCATCGGGAGACTAGAGATTCAGTCCCTCCGCAACGACGGACAATCCCCGGTACTAATTCACCCGCCCGACTAAATATAACGCGTGAACAAAACAACAGTCGGGTGCCGGCGGATACCTTGATCGGATGACCAAGAATCCGAACCCCTCTACAACGGCGGATGCTCGGAGCATGATGCTGTCCGCAATGGAGGAGCAAACGATGGCCAAGCGCTCCGCTACAAAGCCAGCAAAAAACAAAACACACATTGGAGCACCGATGAAAGTCTAAGTCTGAAGCGATCCGCAACGGCGGATGCCTGAAAAGGAGATCTGTCCGCAGCATCGGACGAGGGAGACTTCAAATCCCTCCGACGAAGAATCCAAACCCGCCCAAAACGTCAAATAATGAAAACTCACGCACAATGGTCGGAGCGAAAAGGACATTCCACACCTGGAAATGCTCCGCAACGTCGGAGGGTAGGATCAAATATCTGCCCGCAACGGCGAAGAGGACAAAGACTTAACTCCCGATTGAACAAGGCTTCGAGAGATATGCAAGATGATGATGAATTCAACTAAGGATGGGAATCGTTAAAGCATTGAAATGAGAAAGCACCAATCGATTGACAGTAACCCAAAGTGCCGGAAGACGCTTTAAAATCCATAGGCCAAAAATCAATAGGCTGAAATCAAGAAAAGAACTGACTAATTCAAAGTAAAGGAGGGTCCAAATTTTTTTTTAGAATTTTGGGAAATTGTTGCAGATGCAACAATTGGCGACTACCTGGTGAACCCCAGATCTCTGAATTAACTACACTGCTATTCTCGTAGCTTTTTCCCAAATATGCATAGGAAGATATTGATCATGAAGCATGGCCCTTGTAGCTTCCATGATGGTTCTATTCTTCCTCTCTGCAATCCCATTCTGTTGTGGATTGTAAGAAGTGGACAACTCCCTCTTAATCCCTAATTCTTTGCATAGCTCTTTGAATTCATTTGATGTGAATTCTTCACCATTATCTGATCAAAAGGTCTTGATCTTCTTTTCTGTGTGGTTCTTGATCAGGGATTTGAATTCCTTGAACTTGCTGAACACTTCATCTTTGTTCTTCATGAAGTAAATCCATGTCTTCCTAGAAAAGTCATCAATAAAAGAAACATAGTATACATACCTTCTTAGTGAACTTGATGACATTGGACTGCATACATTAGAGTGGATGATTTCCAAGATTCCTTTTGCTTTGCTTTCACTACTTGGAAATGTCTTCTTTGTATTCTTCCCTTTTTCGCATCCTTTGCAGACCCCTTCATGTTTTGCTTGTATTTATGGAAGACATTCAATAGCTTTGCTTGCAAGTGGTAGTGCTCTGTAATGCACATGTGCAAGCCTTCTATGCCATAGTTCATTTGGCTCTACTGTGTCATGGATCATAGCTTGTTCTAAATGGCCCTTTAGTTTGTATAAACCTCTTCCTTGTTCTCCAATCACTATTGCATCGTCAATAGTATTTCCTCTTGGCCACATAATGACTTGACCATCTATGAATGAAACTCTCATGCCTTTTGCATCCAGTGCTGATATGGATAGAAGATTCTTATTTAATCCTGGTACAAATAGAACATCCTTCATTTTTATAGACTTTCCAGAATCTAGCTTAAAGGAGGATTCACCACTACCTTTTATTGGATATTGGTAGTCATCTCCTAGCTTCACCTTATGGGGTGAGTTATGTTTAGATAGATTCTCAAAGTATTCCTTGAATCCTGTCATGTGCTTGGAATCCCCACTGTCAATAAGCAAATCTTTTCTCCCATGTGTGACAGTTCCCCTAAGAGTGGAAATTAGAACATATTCATCTTCACTTGAAGAATATTCACTTTCTTGCTTTGCTCTCTTCCTTGGAGGATCATCATCCTCAGCAGTGTGAGCATGATGTTTTCTTTTAGATTTCTTCTTCTTCTTGGACCCATTCTTATTCATATGATAGTGTCTAGAAAAGTTCCCTATTTCATCACATGTATAACATCTGAGTTTAGATGAACCTTTCTGGTGAGAATGCTTACCTTGGTGATAATGCTTTTCCCTTCTTCCTTTCTTTGAGTGTACTGTGAGAGATTGATCTTCACTTCCCATCTTCTCTTCTCAAGATGCTATTTGAGATTCTTCTTGAGAACATTCTTCCCACAGTCTGCTGAACTTGACCAACTTATTCCTAGCACAAATTCCTTGGATGAAAGAATCCCATGACCTAGGAAGGCCATTCAATGTTGTCATCACAATATCTACATTCTCCACTTCTTCATCTACATATTCTAATTGTTCTTTGATATAGGATACCCTTTTAAAGTATGACTGGATGGTCTCCTCATTTTGGATCTTGACATTGTTCAACTAGTTCCTTAGAGTCATCTTCCGATTGATGTTCTTTCCTTTAAACAGTTTGGTTAGGGAATCAAACATGGCTTTAGGTGTCTTGAGAGAGGACACCTATGGGATAAGGTGATCCTTGATAGAATAAGCAATGATCCTCTTTTCCATAACCATATTCTTCTTATGTAAGGATTTTTCCTCATCTCCCTCTGGAATTGGAACCTCCTCATGGATGTAGGAGTCTAACTCATTTTCTTCCAGGACCAGGGAGATCCTATACTTCCAGGCTTAGAATTTATCAGCTCCCTCAAGATTTTCATCAAGCTTGGTATGATGAGACATCTTGACTGAGAACCTCAAATGGAAATATAAAAGATTTTATATCATACCAGGTTCAAGATGTCAGATCTAAAACTTGACCTGAAATCCTGTAGAGCTGATTCAGGAGAAAATTAGGGTTTTGATTTTCTAGAGTTTTGTTCACCCAAATGCCTTGAAATTTGTCCATAACTTCGATTTTGGGGAGGAGATCAATCTAGGCCTGGGCTCACTAAAAAATTCCTCTTCTGTGAAAATCTCTAATTTCCGGCAGCAGTGACAGGTCCAAAATTGAAAAACCTCAGAATTGGATTCTGCTTCGACATAAAGATGCACCCTAAGGAGGAGAGTTATTCCACCTTAATTTTGCTGAAAATATGTGGAGGAAGATCCACAAACTAGGAATCCCTAGTTCCCATAGCTACACAGTTTCTTCTTCTTAGGTTAGCTCTGATACCATGTTAGTTTTTCAACATTTAGCTAGCATATCATTAGGATCTTTAACTGAGAGAACAACAAGCAAATCAATTAAGCACAAGAGACAATGAACACAGTTTTTTTCCTTGGGGAAAACATAAATGGAGAAAAACCCGCAACTTCCTCTAAGATAGAATCAGCACCAAAGTGAAACCAAAAATAGTAAGACAATATCCCAACAGCAGCAAGCCCTTTCCTCTAGCCCCGGTGTCTTTCTCTTCCTCAACTATGGGCTACACTTGAGTGTGTATGAGTTGTGTGCTAAATAGAGAGTCCATCTCTCTATTTAAACTAATCCCGACATGACTAAAACCCTACCAGGGCTAACCTCTACTAGGAGAGTCTAATAACCCTAGTGCCATGGAACTGCAGGGACTTTAACCCTTAGACAATCATAGGGTTACCCACTATGACTTGACATGACTTGTTTACATTATTAATTCTCTCGATCGAAACATCGAGGCATGACAACATGACTCAATTACATGATAGATACATCCCGGAATAAACATCGGGTTACAATACATAAGATACATAAATGAATACATTCCAAATTTACAAATACATCAACACCATGGTCTTACACCTAGGAGGAATTTTAATTTTCCTTGTACCTATTTTATATGATCCTACTTAGGTTATATTGATCAATATTGGTTTATTAGATTATTTATGGCTCATTAGCTCACAATTGAGGAGATCCACTTTGATCATGTTGATAGTTGAGGTTCTATAGTTTGATAATTCTGTCAACCCAGGATCCCTCATTTATTACAGACCACTCCTTATCCCTTAATTCAGGGAATATGTTTGACTAGGGGTGCTAGTGTGTGAATGTGGTTGTTTTGTGGTCTTCTTGGGAATTTTTTGGCTCATAGAGACTCTCCCACTCACACATGTGTTCACCCATGCCTACCATGCCTTCATTTATGATGTAGCAAGACTCCATACATGTTCACACTTGCATTAGTGACTATTTGGTAAGGTTTGGGAGCCTATTGGTCAACCTAGGGGGGTTCAGGGGTCAAATCATATTGTAACACTTGTATGCATCCATATGGCCTCCAATGTCTGATATTTTTTTCCCATTGTATTATAATTGTGTACCATACATATCTACAAGTTGTCCACTAATAGAAAGATCAGTTATTGGCACCATCTATGTGTGTTATTGTGTTCTCTTTTGTTGTTCTCTTGCATATTTTGTTAATAACTTAGATTGTGAATATTTTTATACCTCCTATATCTCACTGTGAATAAATTATCACATGGTATCAGAGCTTTGTGGAGCTACAAATCAAAACTAAGAGTGTTTGAGTTGTTGTTTATGGCATTTTCTAGAAAATTTGAGTGTTTGCATTGTAGGTACAACGGTGTTTTTGTCACACAATGCACAAGAATAATGGAGCACACTTGTGTATTTATGACCCCATTCAAATATTTTGAATGGAAGGCATAAATGGTGATCCATCTTAGATGGAAAGGCCTGTATAGGGTCACCATGGGGACTGAGACCAATCCCAACTCTGTTGTGGAGAAAGCTAAGTACTTCAACAGACTTGATGAGGCATTTGGCATGGTTTTTATTAGCACTTGAAGGGATATTCTCTTCCATGTAGAAATTATTGGAACACCCAATGAATTTTGTCTCAATATTGAGTCACTATTCAAGAATACTTATGAGATGAGAGGTCATCATCTCGAAAATGAGCTAATCTCACCGAGTCTAGCTCACTGTGAGACAATCCAATACTTCTTCACCAAGTTCAAAGCGCTAGTGCTTCAATTAAAATAATGTGGCATAGAGAATAAATATGATAAGCTTATCTTGTTTGTTCTTTCTAATCTAGGGCCAATTATTATGTATGTGTTTTGACATTTCACTCAATCAAGCTCACAACTAGAAATTGGAGGATGTATGCGCTAGAAGACTTCATGGAGTCATTCATTAAGGAAAAAGACAAGTTAGTGCAAATGGGTACCATAAAAACCACCAAGGATCAATCCCTTGCTTCTGGTGTGTCAAAAAAGACAAAGGAAATCAGAAAGTCAAGGATTTAAACCAACAAAGGGAGAAGGAGAAGAAGCATTCAGATACAGAAAGATCAAGTTCAACTGATGAGTATTCGAGATCTACGAGGATGAATAACAAGAGAGAGAGAAACACATGTGGTTATTGGAAAGGTTCACATAATGAAATATATTTCTTCATAAATAAGATTGACATCATGACCAATCTCCTTGAGGAGAACAATATTGGTGTTCCATATTTTGCAAGAAGATGAGAGCCCAAGTAAGAAGATGGTAAGCCTATGCATGCTTTGTGTGCATGGGAGAAATCCATTTCTCATATATATGTTTAAAATGTCTTTGTTTATTATTTACATTTTGATACATAAATATCTAAAACCTCCATCCCTTCCTTGGAATAAACCCCAATGAATTCACCAAATTTTCCTTCAGAAACTAGTCATTGTTTACTAGTTTCCGATATGTCTTCTGAAATCTCTTTCCCGCTTCATTAAAATCCTTCCTATCCTGATTATGAAGGTGATATACAAGATTATATACATCCAATTACATTCATAGACTCGTTTCCTCAACCATTTGATTCCCAAAATACCCGACAACCCTCAAGTTCACTAGTTGGAAAATCTAAAAATTGCCTAGTTTCCAATGCTATGTCACTTGGGTATGTTGCTTTTATGTCTTGTATGTCATTCATTGGTTGAAAATAAATGGAATTTTCCTTCATGGTACTTATGTAACATATGTATGTACTTGATATCACCACCCATTTTTCAAGATTCAAATCTCCATACCCTCCAGGTTTGCTCAATTGTTAGTGTGATCTAATTGCCCACTCTTCTCCCACTATGGACCCATTCGATCATCAACAAACCATAAATATGATATTTTCTGCTATATATGACATATATTCTGATATTTCATAGGCTCATGAGATTGTTTACAAATTTATAAAGGTTCTTCATAAAATTGGGAAGAATATTCATGGTTTTATTCATGATATGGAAGCTACACATGAGGGAGATTTTGTTGAATTTTTTTATGTTCTTTGGGAAAGAGTTTATAGAGATATATTTTCCATGATTGATTATGCTTCTAGATCAGAGTATTATTACATAAAAATAAATTCTTATTATTCTCCTCCATCAACAAATGATGACCATCAAAGGGCCTCTCCACATGATCTTTGTCTACAGCACATTGATGCATTGATGCATTAATGAATGATCTTGGCATCCACAACATCTTCACCAAGTCCATCACCATGAAGTTGTTATTTCATCTCATTCAAGTGAATAAGAGGACCTATTGAAGACATTATTTTATCATCTATTTCATTTTCATTCTTGAGGGAGGATTTTCCCCACGAGGTTTTTTCTCTTTCCTTGTTTTACATGGACAAATAAAAAATTTGTTGTAAGAGGTGACTTGAGCCTTAGTTTCCAAGGCCTCAATAAACATTTGGTATAATTTGTACTAAGTTAGGCTTAAGGGGGGGTGTTAGAGAATTAATCTACCTTGGTACCATGGTATTACATCTAGGAGGCATTTTCATTTGTCTTGTACTTATGTTATGTGATCCTACCTAGGTTATACTGATCACGATTGGTCTATTAGATGATTTATGGCTCATTAACTCAAAGTTGAGGCACTCCACTTTGATCATACTGATAATTGAGGTTCCCTAGTTTGATCATTTTGTCAATCCATGTTCCCTCATTGATTACATACCACTCCTTATCCCTTAATTCAGGGAATATGTTTGACTAGGGGTGCTACTGTGTGAATGTGGTTGTTTTGTGGTCTTCTCGGGCATTTATTGGCTCCTAGAAACTCTCCCACTCACACATGTACTCACCCTTTCCTATAATGCCTTAATTTATGATCCAACATGCCTCCATACATGTTCACACTTTCATTCATGATTGTTTTGTAAGGTTTAGGATCTTATTGGTCAACCTAGGGGGGTTTAGGCAACAAATATTAGCTTGACACTTGTATGCATCGAGATGGCCTCCAAGGGCTCACGTGTTTTCCCCATTGTATTATAAGTATGTACCATACATATCTACAAGTTGTACACTAATATAAAGATCAATTATTGGCACCATCTATGTGTGTTATTTTGTTCTCTTTTGTTGTTGTCTTGCATATTTTGTGAATAACTTAGATTGTGAATATTGCTCTAGATCCTAGATCTCACTGTGAAGCAATTCTCACAGTGATAAGCTATAAGAATTGTTAAAAGATTTCATGAAACAAAAAAAATGTTTATTATTAAGATAGAGATATAAAACAGACATATGATAAACAAAGATATAATAAACAAAGTTTATTATCCATGCAGTAGAACATATTATTGCATACATATAAATAATGGTTGTAGATTCATGAAAATTGATTACAAAATTATAAAGGATGGGTGCATTGAAAAATGAAAAATCAATGACTGTGAAATAGAGTGTTTACTGTTATAAATTAAACATGATTAAAACATAAGCATAATATGTTAATAATTAAACAATGAAGTAAGAAAATGTGTTTGATGAAGAGGCACGTTTTATGAAGTGACGTGTTTGATGAACAAGCACAACTCCATATTGAAAGGATGCAACTGTGAAACTTCAGAATGAATAGATTTGTTTGTAAAGAAAGATGAATGATATTGTTAAAGGTATTTATTGTTAAAATTGTTGTGCCATATAGATCTCTAAGAAATGAGTCCAAAATTATTATTGTAGTAAAAGGAGAATGAAGATACACACTAAACAAATCAAACCACACAGGAAATAGATGAGTATAGCGTAGATAATTATAGTATCATTGTCATTAATTATATCCAATGTTACAATAGTTTACATAGGAATAATTTGATTACATTAGGGAGAAATTTGAATCTACCAACGAGGTTTGACTATACCTAACTCACTAGCTAACTCATGGTGTCTCAATCCATATCAGAGTCCAACAGATCAACTCCCAGATGTCCAATCAATTCAAACAATTAGTAATAACTGGTTAACTCAGTGCAACTGAGGTGGTAGGTGGGAAAAGGCGTATACTCCACATGCAGTCATGCATTAGTCATGCATAACTAGTGCTAGCTAACTGATTGTGATCTAATTGAAAGTAACTAGAAGCTAACTAAGAATAACTAGTTACAACTCCAACTAACTAATGAAGCTTGGTGTCAGGACTCCCAGTGGCTCCTAAAATGTAGGGATTGGTCTAGGAAATTCCCAAACTGATGCATGCACATGTGGTAAGTGGCAGTTAACCTCTAGCAGTGTTCCCCACACTCTAGTAACTGGTACATGTGCCCCCATTAGGCCAAGTGGACCCAATGGTACTAGTGGACCCAAATAATTAATTAAGGTTCCTAAGTTATGTTAAATAATCTAATAGATAGTATGGTCAAGGGAGGATTAATAATCCTAACACCCCCTTGAATCCTAACTTGGAAAAATGTGGGCCATGGAAACAAGGCCATAGATCACCGAAATGAAATATAAAAGACATAATGTTGCTTAATACAACCGAAGAAATAGGGGAAAACCTCAAGGGAACCCCCCCCCCCCCCTCAAAATAAGCAGGAATACAAATTTTGAATAAAAACTTGTGAAACTTTTTGCTTCTATTTGCAGCAATTTGCAGCAGCAAATGTAGTATATTGGTTCTTCTATGTAGGTGAAACTATGGATTCAAACAATGCTTATTTCTAGAGGAATCTTCCTCTTTGGATTAATAATAATGTACTCAACTTGATAAAAAATATAAACAGCTACACGATGAAAACTGGACCCATGTAGAGCAGCTGAAATCAACTGATGAGAGAGAAAAATTTCTTGAGAATTCGAACCATGTGAGGAAAACCCAAGAATCTGATATATTTCAGGCTTGAAAATCAAACCATGAGTGGTAAAATCATCCCCAAGTGTTAGGAGCAAGTGTCCAGGCTGATGCAGAATGTCTTCTTCTTTACTAGTTCTGTGAGGGGATGAGCATGTGACCAAAGGTAGATAATCCTTGGGATTGTGGAGAGTGAATGCTTGATATTTATAATCTGATATTGCGTCAGATAAAACCAATAATTCACAAAATATAATATCATCAAACTCATAAAATAGAACTAACATCGAATCCTCAACAACAAAATTGAAGGAGACTTGCGGTGCTTGATTTGTCACACCAAAATTGTTGAAACTAGTTACAAGAAATAATGAAGGCTCTTGAATCTTAAAACCTCAACCACATATTATAATATCAGAAAATAAATCATATCTAAAAAATTTCATATCAGATACAAAAATTTTCTCCACCGAGATGGTAGATGCACAATTTTCTCCTTCTTCAAAATTCTGGTTTTTGGTCACATGCAATCCTGTAGGAATTTACTAAAAGCTCTAGATTAATGTGAGTGAATGGATCACTCCTATAATATGATATTATTTCCATAATATACATGGTATTAATTATATTCACACCAGAAACATTATTAGATATAGAGAAATCAAATTCCTCTACCTTTTCTGAAATAGTCGCCGGTACTATGCACAAAATTTAAGGAATTACTGGAGAATTTTTGCAAAGAATAGAAGGAGTGTTTTTATTCAAAAATAGAGATTCAAATTTCTTCTTCTATATCATCCATGTGAGGATGTGATATATTAGATATATCATACACTTTTGGAGCATCATGAGAAGGAGTCACTCCAAGGAGACTTTCTTCAATTTGAATTGACTGTAGGGGAAATTATGCTTCTTCTTCATCTTCAACAATTTGATTTTTTGTAGGAGAGGGAATGAAATCATCATTATGGATTTTATATAAGCCTCTCTCATCATCTAATATTTTATATTCATCTTCCATATGACTTCTAGGTCCTCTTGATAGACGAAAATTGGTGAAGGATTTCCTAGAGACAACCATGTGGTTGGATGCTCCAGAATATCTCAAATAAGAATTCGATGGAGAGAGGATTGCATGAAAGCATATATCATATTCTTCAGTATTATCCTCATCATCAGACACCTATGCACCTTGTGGAATGAAAATATTTTTCTGTACACATAGAGCTTTCATCTGGTCGAGGGTCTTCTTCATGCATGAGTCTTCTGGATGAAATCCCCTTATACAATAGGGACACTTTTTCTTTTCAAAATTCTTATTTTTATTAGAGTCAGAGGATCCTTTGAAAGTTTGTTGATTCTATTTATGCTTCAAATCAGCTTCTTTGGGCTCCCTCTTCTTTGATTTCCCTTTGTCTTGCACTTTTCTAGAGTCAGTAACTAGGAGAGCTTGATCTTTGCAGGTCTTGGTGACTCCAATTCGAATCAACTTTTCTTGCTCCTTGATTAAGGACTTGGAAAAGGAATCAAGTGAAGGAATTTTCTAACCAGGGAAGCCATCTAGCTTGGAATTAAATATAGAAACAAATATAGAATACTCAGGACTGAGTTTATTGAGTATGGAGAGGACATTTTTCTCATCCTTTCGTTCTATTCCACATTGTCTGCATTAAAGTGCAAGAGAATTGAACCTAGTAAATAATTGTTCAATAGTATTGAAGTTGCTAGGATGTAAGGCCACCAGTTCATTCTCCAGGAGGTATCCCTAAAGCTCTTCTTGTTTTCCAAATAATTTCTCAAGATTCTCCCAGGATTCTTTGGGTGTCTCTAAATATTCAAGGTGGAAGAGGAGATCTCTAGATATATGAGTGCATAGATAACTGAAAGATTCATCTAAGTGGTTTAGAAAATTGTTCTTATCAACTAGATGATGGGGGTCAACCTCCCTTCCAAGTACTATCCTAAGGTATCCATGCTTGCGCAAGGAAAGCTACATATCAATCCTCTAATTAAAATAATTGGAAGTTGAAAGGATCCGTGGTTTAGGAGATTGAGAATCCAAAATTCTCTAGTTGAAAGATCACAAAACTTCACACAAAATATGTAGAACCTGTAGATTTCCACTGCAAAACACTAAAATATTTGAGCTATGTTAGAATCATGCTTTTCCTCTCAACTTGAACATGTTTTTAGGGTCCGTCGTGCCCACACCACCACTCTAAATAAATTCAGAGGAAGCAAATAATCATAAGGGACTTCTGTGGAGACCCAGCTTCTTTTGATGTTCAATGGAAAGAAACAAACATGAAACCTTCCTAAGAAGGCTCTGATACCATATTAGAATTGTTGTGCCATTTATATCTTCAAGCAATTAGTTTTGATTTATGATTGCAGTAAAAGGACTATGAAGATATAAACTAAACAAAAAAACCGCACAACAAACAGATGAGTGTAGCTCAAGAATTTACAGTATCATTGTCATTAGTCGAATTCAGTGTTACAATAGTTTACATAGGAAGAATTCAAATGCATTAGGGAGAAATTCAAATATACCAACTGGATTTGATTATACCTAACTGACTACCTAACTCATGGTATCTCAATCAATATCAAAGTCTAACAAATCAACTCCCATATGTGCAACGAACTCAATTAATCAGTAATAACTAGTTAACTCAGTGCAACTGAGGTGGTAGGTGGAAAAAGGAACATACTCCACATGCAACCTTACATTAGCCATGCATAATTAGCGCTATATAACTGATTGTGATCTAACTGAAAGTAACTGGAAGCTAACTAAGACCAACTAGTTCCAACTCCAACTAATTGATGGAGGTTGGTGCCAGGACTCCCAGTGGCTCGTAAAATGTAGGGATTGGTCTAGGAGGCACTCAAACTGATGCATGCACATGCAGTAAGTGGAAGTTAGCCTCTAGCAGTGTTCCCCACACTTTAGTAACTAGTACATGTGTCCCCATTTGGCCAAGTGGACCCAATGGTACTAGTGGACGCAAATAATTAATTAAGGTTCCTAAGTTAGGATAAATAATCTAATAGATAGTATGGTCAAGGGAGGATTAATAATCCTAACATTTATAATAAATATTTTGAGTTTAGAAAAGATGTCTCTGTAGTCCATATCCATGTACAACAACAGCAGAAGATAGAGACCAAGTGATGAGAAACCAGTGACAGAAATGAAGACATAAGAAGATATTGAAGTTGATAAAAACATATTAGGGTGGAAGGGTGGTGTTAGGGTAGGCTACATTCCTGCAAGGGGGTTGTATCCTCCTTCTAGTTGTAGCTAGTAAATAGGGTGTCATAGCATCCTTTCATTAGCTACTGACAAAACTAGGGGGTCGTAGCCTCCTTCCATTGGTAGCTGGTAAATAGGGTGTCGTAGCATCCTTTCAGTATAGTTGATAAACCAAGGGCGTATCCCCCTTCCACTGGTAGCTGGTAAATAGGGTGGCATAGAATCCTTTCAGTAGCAGCTAATAAAACCAGGGGGTCGTAGCCTTCTTCCAATAACAACTGGTAAATAAGGTGTCATAACATCCTTTCAGTAGCACCTGATAAAACCAAGGGGTCATAGGCTCTTTCTAGTAATTGCTGGTAAATAGGGTGTATCAGTATCCTTGTCTGTAGAAGCAGGTAGAAACTATTTGTAAATATAATTTTGCAGTAATATCAAGTGTTGATGGTTTTCTTAATTGGGTTTCCACAATAAAATTTGTGTTCCTTGTATATTGTTGATAATGTTTTTTAATGAATAATTATAAGTGGTTTTAAATGTTAAAATTTATCAATACTAATTCACCCCCCTTTTCAGTATTGTCCAATATTCCAAGAATTGGTATCAGAGAAGAATCATTCACTACACTTTAATCACTGGAAGGAATATCCTATTAAAAACCACTATGGATCGACAAGAAGGGTTAGCCACCACCAAACCTCCATTATTTACATGAGACAATTATGCATACCGGAGTGTAAGAATGAAGTGCCATTTAATGCCTCTTGGATACAAAGTTTGGAGTTCTATTGAAAACGATTACAAAATATCATACAACCTACCTATATACAAGGATGAACTAGATCAATATGAAGCCAATACTAAATCCCTGAATGCAATCCTAAGTGGGTTAACAAATTTAGTGTTTTTGAAAGTCATGCAATGCAAGACAACCAAACATGCCTACAAAAATTTAAAAATTGTTTATGAAGGAGCATCCAAAGTCAAAAAATCCAAACTTCAGACATACAAAGGGAAATTTGAAAGCCTAAAAATGAAAGAGGAAGAAAATATTGCAAAATATATTCTAAGAGTAGATGAAATTGTCAATGATATTATATGTGTTGGAGGAAAAATAAAGGAGAGATAAGTAGTTGACAAAGTACTAATAACCCTTCCAATGAAGTATGACTCAAAGGTGTCCACTCTAGAAGAATGAGATGATCTTAAACGCATGAAAGTAGATGAACTACATGGTATATCCATTTCCTATGAGATGAGAATAGGACAAGATGGACCATCAAGAAAACAAGCAACATTTAAATACTTATCTAAGAACCAATTAGACAACCTAGATGATGAAGAAGCTCTTTTCATCACAAAACTTGAGAGAGGTACTCACAAGTACAAAGGAAAGCTACCCTTGAAATGTTTTAATAGTGGAAGGATTGATCACTTTTCCCCAAAGTGTCCTTACCCAAAACAAGAAGATAGTGATGATGATGAAGAACCTTGTTGTCATAAGAAAGATCAAAAGAGTAAGACCATGTACAAGAAGAAATTTAAGAAAAAGAAGAAAAACTTATATTCAAATGAAGACAGTGAATATGAAGAAATCCTATTCATGGGGACAGTAACTCAAGAAGATGGTTCAGATGAGGAAGGAGACGTGGACCTGAAGGCTGAACTCATAAGTTCCCTTGAAGAATTGAGAAAGAGTAGAATGAAGAACAAATATATGAAAGAACAATTGTCAAAATACCAAGAAGAGAAGCGATCAAAAGAAGAAAAAGTCATGACACTCCAAGAAGAGCTTCCCAATTCAAGACAACAAATAATGGCTACAATGAAAGAGGCTGAGAGTTTGGAACAAGAAGTTGTAAAATTCAAGACAAAAGTAGAGAGGCTAAAGATCAGTTGTTTGTTAATGAAAAGTTCAAGGAGAAAATACAAGAATCTGAAAAACTTGAAGCAGAAGTCATCCTACTTAGGAAGAAGCTTGATGAGAAATATGTTTAGTCAAAATTTCATAACAGTTCAAGCATTTTATATTATATCTTAAGTTTCCAAAGACCATCAAGCGATAAATATGAATTAGGATATAATGACAAAGAAAAGAAGCTAAAATATTCCTATTTCATAAACAAAGATGAAAGAAGTTATGTTGTTAGACTCAAGAAGGAAGAAAGTAAGAAATCTACTCCTCTCTTACAAAGAACATATATGATGCCTAGAAGAACAATGACAAGTAGATTTCAGCAAATCTTTTTTGTTCATTTCTACTCTTGTAATAACTTTGGACATAAAGCCATGAATTGCAAAGCATATGAAAAGTTTCATGTCTATAAGAACAATACACCCAAGCAGTAGAAGACTTACAGGAAGACTAAATCTAGTCATCAGAATTTTTCCTAGATAAAAAATTTGAGAAGATATGAAAATGAAAATAACTATTACAATCAAAAAGATCAAATATTCTCTAAATATAAAAATTCATTCTTTGGATATTTTCATTGTTGTCATAATTTTGGTCACAAGGTTGTTGATTGCAGAACCAAGGGAAAAGATCAAAGTTTGAGAAGGAAACAAGACAAAACCACATCAAATGATAGAATACCAGTAGGAAGGGTACCTCATAGAAAGATGTGGAGAAGAAGAAGAAACACAAATTTCAACATCGGTAAAGTTTCCTAAAATGATAATGAGCGTACTAGTGTTATAGATAAAAATGGCATCCATTATGTTGGAAAGCAAGATGGAGATGTAAAAGAATATACCGATGGAGATGAAGATGATGAAGAAGACTATAGTGATGATGGTGGATGTCTCTTCTAAAACTCTCATGACCTAGAAGAGAACCTTGAAATAAGAATTAGAGGGGATTATGTACTCATGGAGAGTTAATATCAGAAAATTGCAATAGGTACTTGAAAAATATCAGTTGGTAAGACAAAAATAATATTTTTAGGTTTCCATCAAACCAAGAAGAAGAAGAGTCATAATAAATACTTGGTAAAATCTATATTCCTCAAAGACAAGAAGAAGTCTAGAAGTGACAAATTGAAAAATAAGACTTTGATAGAGACAATCCATATGACAAAGTGAAGGAACATCAAAGTATTAAAGTGCATGATCCATGAAGACCATGAATTTCGTGATCCAAAATTAATAACTAAGTTATTAAAAGTTTTTTTTCCTTAAAAGAAGAACAAGTTATATGATGCATCCTTAAAAGAGAAATAAAGTATGGAAGAAAACTAAAGGTTGGTTGAAAGAAATCAAAAGTAAAACTGATGATTATAAACTCTGTCACAAAAGGAAGGAAAATATGACAAGGGGACGATTACTGATATGGGGATTATATAAACTTAAGCATCCAAGTTTCTCATTTAAGAAGGGACATATGTCAAAAAGGAGAAAGATTGGAAATTCTATGTCAAAGATGGTTACAAGCAAAGGCATAACAGGTTATCCTTTGTCATTATTGTCAAAGGCGTAGAATGTTTAGATGTTTCCATCAATTCTAAATGGGGATAATGTTGAATATAGTTGTCATTGATGTCAAAGGAGTTCAGTAATGAAAAAGTAATAACCAAGGACATGATACAGGGAAAACTCAGTGTAAGACAAAGGAATAACCTATAACATGATGACATGGAATATAGGATGAATTTTCCTAAGCAGTGTCGAAAGCATTATAACACTAAATTTCTATGAAGTGAATATTTGTACGGTCGAGATAATAAGAGAGAAAATATCAATGATCTAGAATAGTTTCTGCAATGCTAAGGTGCAAGCTTGTTAAAGATGTTGGAAGACTATTGCAGAAGAGATTTGCAGAAGTAATTTTTTAGAATTTACGAAAAGAATATCTGCAACCTGCAACCCACAATCTTTAATCTACAATTCACAATATGTAATTTACAACCTGGCTGTGGAAAAGAACGTCACGGCCACAAAATAGCGGAAGTCGGTTTTGAAATTTGGGAAATGCACACCCGAAATCTATAATCTGCAATTTTATAAAGTTAATTCCATAAGGAATTTGCGGAATCCTATTTTGAAAAAGTTGAAAGGAATTCCTACAACCCGCAATTGTGGAAGGATTTTGCGAAAAGGTAATTGCAGAAGTGAAAGAAAAGTTTTCATAAATATAGTTGTGGAAAGCAAATTATGGAAGCATTTTTTTGTGGAAATATAGTTGTAGAAAAGAAATTGCGGAAGGATTTATGCCTGCACAATGTATTTAAATGCCCAGACAGTATTGTGAAGTATGCATTCACATGGTGAATAATTCCCACCCAAGGTATATAAAATGCCAGCAAAGAAGCACCTTAAAGGTGTTTAGATATACTTGAAGATGTTGGAATCATGAGCATCAACTGCAGGAATATACGACATAGCAAGAACCATATCCAAATGATCAAAGAGGGTGAGAGTTTGATGCTTTAATAAATTCCTTATGCAGAGGGAAGAAAGATAAAAGAAAAGACATGATGTGATAAGATACAGGAGTAAGCTACATATTAATTAAGATGCAATCATCTACAGTGATAAGCTACATGAATTGTTAAAAGATGTCATGAAACAAAAAAAATGTTTATTATTAAGATAGAGATATAAAACAAAGATATAATAAAAAAAGGTTATTATCCCTCTAGCAAAACATATTAATGCAGACATATAAAGGATGATTGTAGATTCATGAAAATTTATTGCATACTTATAAAGGATGAGTGCATTGAAGAATGAAAAATCATTGGCTCTGTGAAACAGAGTGTTTAATGTTATAAATTGAACATGATTAAAAGATAAGCATTTTATGTTAATAATTAAATAGAGAAGTAAGAAAACATGTTTGATGAATAGGCTCATTCTATGAAGTTATGTGTTTGATGAACAGGCACAACTCTAGATTGGAAGGGTGCAACTGTGAAACTACGGAATGAATAGATGTGTTTGTAAAGAAATATGAATTATGTTAAAGGTATTTGTAAGCATGATTTCGAGTTTAGAAAATATTTCTTTGTAGTTGTAACCAGGAATACTTCACCCTCTGTGGATAGAAGTTGTTCCTCTAGTCTGAATGGTTCAGATCCAGAACAAATGAGTGAACGACAAAGGATGAAGACCTTCCCTAGATGTCGTAGACACCTGGAATGCTACTTTGATAGTGAACCTGTGTACCTGCAAATAGACCAAACATGCAAACACATCAAAGCTACCAGAAAATCATCTATTTATCCATGTTATTGACTAAGGAATCTAACAACATGTACATGTGAAATCAAAACAACAGTAATGTGGGATGGAAATCAACTTTGTATTAAATACGTATGGAGAATCTTACAACCATTGCCTTAGTGTCAACAGGAATATCCATGAGACAAACACTTCATCCCCATAAGCTCCAACTTTTCTCTCTATGCTCTCCAATGGCTTGGACTAAGTGGTCAATCCAACATCATAAGAATACCTCTATAGTTCTCCCCCTCAACTATGGACATGAGCTTCTATTTATAAGGCTCAATGGATAGGAATAGTTGAGATATTTGTGGATGAGGTGGCCTCTAAGATCCTATGATGGGGGATATTGAGCTCAAATGACCCACAGTGATAGGGATAAGGGAAGAAACGAGGCTCATGATCTAGAAGCCTCGAGAAACTTCTATTTTTCCCATTTTACCCAGGGTACCACTTTTCTTCTATTATGACAAAGTGGTTTAGATGAGAAACACTTATGGACCAAGGACCATAAGTCGTGGCACCGCTTATGGAAAACAGTATACAGGAATTGCAAGTAAGGTACCGCTCATGGGCCATAGGGAAAACATAGTGCTGAGTTTTTTGATGTAGAATTGACAAAAAACATAGGTTTCCACTCTAAGTGCTGGGATTAAGGGAAAACATGTAATTCAAAGGTCTTATCACATGGTGGTGACAGGATTTGGGTATAACACAATGCCCCCCAAATCATAGACTTAGAGGGATATGATAAATGAGAGATTTGAGAGAACAAGTTGTCACTTCGAGGTGAAAATGTCAGCTCGATTGGAGCATGTCATCAAGCAGGAATCTATAGTACATCAATATTTTTGAATCGTAGACATAAGTAACCAACTCATGGCTACAGACCAATACAAGGCAGATCCATGAGAGGAATAAACAAGCATGGCTACTAGAATACAGTGTAGATCCATGTGATAGAGGNCAGATCTATGTCATACAGATGCAAATTTGAGCGTAGCCATGACCATACAAATGTGGATCCATGATATATATATAACTCCATCGCAACCTGGGGAAAAGCAATGAGTGCTAAAAAAATACCCAGGGTCTTCGTCTCGTCTTCCACAAAGTATGATTCTATCCATGTGATTACAATGATCTGAAGTCGAACATGGTAGAAACCACTTGATTATCGTCCAATGATGTGAACCATTAACAAGTGAGAGGGAGATCACCATTGATGTCAATGATTCCCAAGGTACCCTAGTACAATCTACTAAGTGCGAATAGATGTCCTGATGTCGAACACCTAGTCGATTCTATCGATCAAATGTCAATGATGTGAACCTATGTCGAGAGTGAGAAAATCTTCATTAAGGAATACAGATCTCAAGGTACTAAGTTTTTGTTTCTAAGGCTATTTCCCGGATGATGAGATGATGTCAATGGGAATAGTCTCATCGAAGGAGGGCCATGATGAGTCTCACATCGATGACACAAAACTCGAAACATAGTTCTGGAATGATGTGAATGTAGTAACCATAGGACTGACTCAAAAGTATTGACATAGAGACTATTTTGACTGCAGAGGAAAACTTCTTCAACTTCTTTTTGAACATCAGGCAACACGACAAAAGACTTGGAAGCATGAATAAACTAGACAAACACACAGTGCCACAGTGGACAATGCATTATTTTGAAAGACACAAAGGAGTGACATAACTCATGATAGTGGATCATCACAAAGATCAGCTGAATACCCAATTGACTGAAATGATATGTAGACAAGTGTCATGTGCAAAGGTAATGACAACTACTTCCATTTATTTGCAAAATGATTCCCTTCCCATTTCCCCCATAATGGTTGATAAGTGCCTCTTTTCGGTTTCACGAGTTCAAAGAGGGTAACAAACACTCGGTATATCTTGTCTGAAGACAAGTCCAAACTCATATGTTTTACGAGCCTAAGAGAGGAGGGGTTCATTCCCAAAAATGGGTCTCTTAATGTTTAATTTAACGAGTCCAATGAAAGGAAACTTGGTATTGTTCATGTTTAGAAAGTCCGAACAACCACGGAAGAAGACTCCAAAGGGTCCTTTTTCATATGATTTAGTCCCTAAGGCCCAAAAAAGTATAAAATCATACCTTAGAGAACTCTTCTAGTCATGATTGACTGGAGTGTTCCTTTTTCATAAATAGTCTATTCGAACCAAAAAAGAGATAACCTACCATTGGAGAGATGACTCTTCAAATGCTTTAACGAGCTTGAAGAAGACAAGATCGCTTGACAATATTTTCATATTTAAGGAGCCCAAAAAGAGTTTAGAGAAGACTCCATTAGGTCTCTTTTTACCATGAGAAATTTTACAAGCCTGAAAATAATCAGATTCGGACTCAGACCTTCAATACTGAGTTTCAAGAGCATGACCAAAGTGTCATAATAAATGCTCAACAACTTTTTCCATTTTATGGTACTACGAAAAAGTCAAAAACGAACTCCCAAGACTTTACTGCTACTGTTATTCTATCCTACAACGACTCAAAACAAGTGTTAAATGCACTAATAACTAACATTAAGGGATTACGACTAATAAATTTTGAGTAATAAGCGATTTTAAATCAAAACTATAGCATGTCAAACCCAAAAATTTGTATAAAAGTCATGTAAATAGTGAAAAATCAAATCATTTTTCTATTTACCCACAGTGGAGAGCATTTGGATCACTTTCCTAGTCAAATCTTCAATTGTTGATATCAAGAGTTTCCACCGTCAATTCTAGGTAATAGCCTAGACCCTACTCTTTCATCTTAAGCCTTTAATTTTGACTTTTGATGGTGTTTTGGGCTTGTATGGCAAGCCCTAAAATCATGGAAGAGGGAACCGTGCTTATCCCTTGCGGGATACGCGGTACCTCGCTAGAACTGCACCAAAAATATAGTGCACAGGCGATGTCACCGCCTGTCTTCAGTAGTGCATAGGAAGTGTCGGCCGTGAAGATGTAAAACTATTCACACAAGCAAAAATAGACCATTTCATTTTATTTGAATGATTAAGAATGATTCTAATGGGTCTTGTGATTGTTTTTGGCAAGTTATAGCTGATAAAAAATAGTCATATGGAAAGAGAGACAACATGATAATGATGATGCCTTTGCCAAAAGGAATGTGGATTGCATAGCCGCATTAAGAGACTGCAGACTCCTAGTATGGTATCACACAAGCGATTGCTTGAGCATATACTCCAGATGTGGAATCCGAAGCAGGAAAACTTTGAGGTTGGAGCTCATATTCTAACAGCTGAGGTAGAGGATATCTACTTCCTTACTATCCTTTCGAGATGGGGTGCTCCCATCTCGCTGACTGGTTCCCGCGGAGGGGACATCACTACACAAGAGTTGATAAACCGTCACTATGTCCCTGGGATAAGGGCATCGGGGAAGAAAATCCCCATAAAGGTAGTGATGGATGGACCTCTATGGAATGTATTTGTTACTATGCAGAGAGTGGTGGGAAGCTAGGGAGTGCACCAGGATTCTAAGGCACAAATGCTCTATGTCATAGAGGCCATGGTGCCTATAGTCTTCAACTGGGCGTAAGCCCTGCTTTCGATATTCAAGGATCAGCTGACCAAGTGTCAGTAGGGGGAACTGAAGTAGTTCAGTTTTGGTTCCATTCTAGCCTGCTTCTTCTTCGAGTGGGTACCATATATGAAACCCCAAGTGTTCTTTATAGAGCGGAGAGAGAGGGACCCTTGCATGTAGAGGTGGGTCCAGATTATGGCCCATACTGGAGCGGGAAGGGGAAAGGTGAAGTTCGGTGACCCGTTCTTCCGATGGCTGAGAGGTTAGATCCTCATGGTGGAGGCTTATGCTTATGTAGGTAGAGACTTTAGTATAGACCCTGACCTACCATTCCCACTTGGTGGACAATGGGGTGACATCAGTAAGAAGAAAAAAACCCTAAAATGGAAATAGCGTTCTTATGTTTTTATATTTTTTATATTTTTTATGTTAAGTAACGAGACCTAAATATTTTCATGCAAACGTTGGAGCAGCACGACCTGGGGGAGCTTCTCCACTGGATAGACGAGCTGGAGCCTGCTTCGTACCACATGGTGACAATATGACTGGGGAGTTAGAGGAAAACCTAGAGAGGTTGACCCTAGACATCCCTAACGCTTCCATTGATGACCGCCCTTTGAGGTATCAGAGACATACAGCAGGAGTACTGGGTTGATTTAGCAGACTGCTACATAGAGTATCCTGGGGAGTGATGTGCTACCACAAGCATCACTAGACGATATATGCATGATGTATCTACTGACAGCTGATAGCTTCAAGATTTTGTATGGTGATTTTTTCCTGAAAGCCTACATGCTTTAGATGAGGTCTCATGACTTATTTTTTGTAAAACATGTCCATATATATATATATATATATATATACATACACTACTAGATTTCGATACAAAATCCGACAGTTTTTTCCGACGGCGCGCGGATTTTTTATTTTAACAGTGCCAAAAATCAGGAAGATAATTTTTTTTTTTGTAATGATGGTGATAAGCGTCGCTTAAGTGACGGCTATCCTCCTAAGCATCGCTTAAGTGACGGCTATCCTCCCTAAGCGTCGCTTAAGTGACGGCGCTTCAATCATTTAATAATTTACTAATGTTTTATCAATCATTTAATAATTTGTCGTAATTGGTTTATTATTTAAAATGGAAAGCGACACTTAA
>LPNX010389662.1:0-38892 GCA_001517045.1 Pseudotsuga menziesii
AAAGATATAAAGTGGTCCAAAGGGGATAATGAGTCTGCAGCGGGACAAGGGAAGGCCATACAATGTGTGATTCACCTAGTGTGGTGAAATCCGCTATAACACTCTTATTATGAGTTGAACTTCTTCTTGTATGCACTCTTCCTAGATTCTACTAAAATTAATCACTTCCTTCTCGCACACATTCCTTGAATGAATGAATCCAATGATCCTAGGAGACCATTGAAGGTGGTTATAATAGTATCTTATTCTTCTTTGACTGCTTCGTCATAGCATTGAACAATTTCCTTTTGGTGTCTTTAGGGATTACACATGAGGGATGAGATGATCTTTAATAGAATCTACAATGATTCTCTTGTCTCTAGCCTTAGCCTCATCCCCCTATGTCTTCCTAGACCTTTCTTAATGAAATACTGATCCAAGTCAATTTCTTGAAGGATCACGGAGTTCCTACACTTAATCTGATTTATATTATTTTATTCAAATAGCTTGGCCAAATAATTAAGCATATCCTTATGTGCCTTAAGGGAAGACACTTGTGGTATAATTGAATCAGCAATCATCTTCTTAGACTTGACCAAGTTCTTCTTGTGTCAGGCTTTTAGCCTCATCTCCCCCTGGAACTGGAACCTCTCCACTTATGTAGGTTTCCAATTCATTTTCTTCAAGAACCAGTGAAATCATATACTTCCATGCTTGGAAGTTTCCACCTTCACCAAGCTTATCATCAAGCTGGTGTGATTAATCATCTTGATATGAGAACCTCAAATGTAAATACCAAAAGATTAGATCTTACCGATTTGAGGTGTCCGTCCTGGTTCCGGATTTGGATGAAATATGATTTGTCAAAGAAACCTTAATTTTCAAAACTTGGAATCTTTCAGATATGATTGGATAGAAATATATACCTCTTCAAGGAAATCTTTCCAATGTACTCCTTTTTTGAAAACAGTGGAGGGAAGATTCCGGAACAGGAATCCCTAGTTTTCCAATTTCTTCTAAAGAAATTCCTGATACTGTTTCTACGGAATCGCCAAAATTACTGCTTCTCTATGTCCGAAATTGTGTACTAAGGTATCCTCATCTATTATATTTCCAACAAAATAAGTTTGAGCAGATTTGGTTTCACCATTTGATACTTATGAGATTTTTCCCAAGGTGACTTCTTTCAGGACTTTTCAGTATAGCGAACTTGTACGGACTGACACATGACACTGTTTCACTTTCGGGGTATAAAAATTTTACCATAGAAGGTACAGTTCATGCCCTATATAGAACAACTTGCTAAATTTCATTTGGACCTTCCTATCCCAAGATACAACAATTCTCCCTAGGTGTCCTGTTTAGGGAGCAATCGCGGAAGAGGCTGGAACCCTAATTTAGAGGAATCATATCTCCTAGAATATAGCGAATATGAGGATGAAAGTTTTACACAGGGTACATTAGGATTTTATCTTCATCTTGTAAACATTTCAGCCCTTGATACTTCTTCAGTCTCTAGATATAGCGAATGTGTACCAAAACTACCAGTTTTAGTATTTTAGGGTTTTTCAGGCCCTGGGTCAAATTAGGGTTTGACTGTCCTGGAGTTTTACCAAACCAAAAATATCGACCCTCATCTCTAAAATTCAATTTTGATGAGGAGAGCAAACCTATGCCAGGCTCACTCAAAAATTCCTCTTCTATAAAAGGCCCTAATTTCCCGCAGCAAAAACTGAAAATGCCCAGAATCAAATTCTGCTTCGATAGAAAGATGCGCCCTTCAATGGAGAGTCAACCTAGCATCCTTTTGTTGATGGGTTGTGGAGAGAGACACAAAAATTAAGAAACCCTAGATTTTGTAGTTGCACAGTGTCTTCTTCTCAAGTTAGCTCTGATACCATGTTATATTTTTATCATTTAAGAAACATGATCTTAGGATCTTATCTGAGAGAATAACATGCACAACAATAATCACAAGAGACAAGAGACACAAAGAATTTTCCTCAAGGAAACCATACAGGATAAAACCCCGCAACTTCCTCACAGATAGAATGGGCACCAATAGATAAAGTAAATCCCAGAAACATAACGATGATTTCCAAAAGCTGATCTCTCTCACTAATTCCAACACTTCCTCTCTCACTCAAGTGCCCCAGCTGAGTGAGTGTGTGTGACAAATAGAGAGTCCCACTCTCTATTTATACTAGTTTGCAACTTGAAAATTACTACTTACCATGGCCAACATCTCTAGGAGAGTCTAATAACCCTAGTGCCCCACAACTGTGGGGAATTTTCCCCTCCGATCAACAAGGAGGGTTAACCTCAACTCAATTGTGGGGACTATGTCACCGACATACAATGGAGGTTTAACCTCAATGACTTTACATGAATTTATTATATTAGTGACTCTCTCGATAGGAACATCGGGGTATAATGAAATACAAATGATTCTCCCAATAGGAACATCGGGGTACAATATAAGTGAATACATTCTGAAGTTACAAATACATCAACAATACATGCTTCCATTCGAAATAGTGAGCATTAACATGGAATACATCAATATAGTGGGGAAATGGTCATTGTTTGCTCATTGATAGTTACTTTTACATACAAACCTTTGATATTTTGACCTAAGACTTTCTAAGAATGAAGAAAAGATAATATTAAGCTTATTATAATCATAAATGGATCAAGATAATCTCTCCCAAAGAGTACAATGTTGTTGTAATCTCACAGATCACATAAGGTTACCAATAATACATACTAAAACATACATACATAACAGAGAAAAGAAATAAGAACAAGTAGATAGAATAACAGATTATACTAACATGAGAGGGTCCATACAATACAGAGAATTGAACCGAGTTCTCATCTGGCTCAACAGCCTAATATATATGAATTACAAATAGTTACAAATAACTACCTGTCGGTTCAATCAACTGACACGACCTTAGGTGGCCGACCTAATCTCTAACTAGTCGGCTAACCGAATTAGTTAGCTGATCAACTAAGTTGGCTATCCTTCAAGTCGGCTTACCAACTTTCTCCTCCAACATCTCCCCCACGAACAAAATGTTTCTTCATCCCGAATAAATAGGGAGGTACCCAAAATTTCTTTGTCTATCTAAGTAGTCATTCTTTGTGCTTGATCTTCATGGGCTGTGAAGTCTGATGGTTGGTATTTTCTATACACATACTTTGACAATTGCTTCAGCTGTTACTGCCAGCTGATGTTGGAAATCCATCCAACTCTGCAAAATTTTCTATATGTCGATGGTTAGTGTAGTCAGACTGGATAAGATCGACATTTTCTCTAGTATGGAAAATTCCGCTATTTTTTCCATGGCAGGACCCATAAGCTGGTACTTTTTCTTCACTGTCTCCAGTAGTCTTTTCATCTGCGTGCAGATGATGTCTACTTTTTCCAGGTTTGGAATGGCTTGTTGCACCCACTGATGTGCTTCTCGCTTAAGCTTCTACAGTTTGGCTATTCCAAGCACTATTTGATCTTCAATTGTGCTTCTAAGTGCTGCATCAGTGCTTTTCCTTTTCTCAAGCAATTGGATCTCCTGTCGGGTCTTCCTAGTTTGCTAATAGACTCACCCATAGTAAGTAGGCCAGCCTCGCAGTATTTCTTCTGTGATGACAGAATCCTCCATGTGATCTTGCAACACCTTGTATGCTTCTGAAAAAGGTTGTGTGCTGCTCCATCAATAGTTGAACAGTTTCTTCTTTTTGCTCCTCTTTTGTGTCCCAAATTTGTGCCCACATCGCCGACACCACTCTCTCAAACAGCTGATAAGATATTTCTAGTGGTTTGTCGGTGTCAACCTCTACTGGTCCTGATATAACTGATTGTACAATGTTTCTGCATTTGTTGAGGAACTCAACTTGTTCTTTTTCATTATTGTCGATCTCCTTACGTCTCTGCTGGCTCCTTGTCTTTGCTTCGACTGCTAGGGTTTCCAAGAGTTGTCCTAGCCTTGCATCTCTCAACTTGCTTGCATAGACTACAGTGGTTGACCCAAGCTGACTAATATGAACCATTGTCATATGTTCATGATGATCCTTCTTCTTTTTCTCCTTCTTATTCTTGTGCTTGTATGGCTCTGTTTGTTGTGGCACCCGTGTACTTGTAAGAGTCAAAATTGTAATTTTTGTTTGTGGGGCAGCAGTGATGGATGGTATTTCTGGTTGGGGTGGTGGGATGGCTGTTGAAATTGGTTGTGTCTTTGGTTGGTTGGATGAAGAGGGTCTAGAAGTGGATGTGGTTGTCTCTAATGGTTGTGATGGAGGTGGTTCTGGTGCAGGTGGTTGAATTAAGGGTTCTGAGTCAGGAGGTGTTGGTGATGGGGTTGGTGAATGGTTAGGTGTGATTGGATTGGTGGAAGTGTGGTTGAGTGGTGTATTGTCGATCTGAGGGGGCGAATCTAGGTCGAAAAACATTTGGTCAATTTCTCGACTTATGTCCTCCATGGTTTCTCCTTCCTCATCTCCGGTTAGTTTAGGGGCTGGTGGATGGGGTTCGGGGGCGGTCGGAGTGATAGACATGATCCGACGTGCGACAAATTCAACTTCTTTGTCGTGGTTTCTCTCAAAGGTCGAAGTCACAGTTGAAAAATTATTTTAGCCTCTGGAGTACTTGGCCAGGTTGTCTAGATCCACCAGCTTCAAACAAAGGGGATTTGGTAGAGAGTTTTTGTACCATGGTGAATATTTCAGGCAGTTTTTCAATGTATTCCTGGAGGTCTCTGTCACGGTCGTATTTTTCCTTCACAGCCTCTGACATAGCATTCTTCCATAAGTCCAGCGGACTCATTGAAAGATGTTGAGGTATTAGCTCCTTTTTTGATCCAAAAACAATATCTTTGCTACTCTATGACGTTAACATGAATTGCATAAAGAGCATGAATGAAGCTCTCAAATCCATAAGAAGAGAACCAAATAGCATAGACAATACGCACATAAAGACAACAAGTTGATAACGGAGTTCGTCGAGGATGGACTATGTCTCTGGGCCTACTTCTCAATAGGAGGGCCGATCTATAATCTCAACATAAGGAAAAATACATGGCAATGATACAATGATACCTTGGTGACAATGGTCAGGAAGAGAACCGCTGCCCAAAACACAACTAGACTGCTTCCAGCAACTCTGAAGCCTGAAGATGGTGTAAAACAAGTATAAAAAATCGTACCTTCCTCCTGTAGAGCTACGTAATCTCCCTTCTCTCCTTTAGCTACAAAGTCTCCACTCCAAAGCATGCTCTGTAAATGGAAATTAAGTGGGTTTATATAGGCTTGGCTTGACCCACTCCACATTCTCCTCATGATTCTTTAGTTATAACAAATTTTTCCCAAGAAGGCATATGGTTCCAACTCCCCACACTTGGTTAGGCTCTTCTTAAATTATGTAGTTGACATAGTTACAACTATGCCAACCACATTTTATATTTTTAGAATATTACAATAAAATTCTTTTCCCCCAAAACCACATGGTTCATTGAACCCACAATATGGTTTTTTTTTAAACAAATTTGTTATAACGTAACTTGTTTTTAGACCCACTTATAACCCATTTTATATAGTTTATAATTCATCATGTACTGAAATAGAGTGTGGGCTCCCGTGCTGGTCAGAGCTCCCGGTCACGCTCGAGGAAGAACCAAGGTCTAGGCTAAGCCCTGACTCCTTTAGGGCTTGAAATGCCACTTTAAATAATATTATTTCCATACATTATCCAAAGAACACTACCAACACAGTTGGTAAAGGTGCAGAGATAGGGTATGGGAGGTCAGGAGTTTGAAACTGGTGGCGCAACAACATTTTGGAGAACTTCAATCAATATTGGCCAATCCGGTGCTACCACGTGGCAGTTCTGGATTGGTCCACCTCAACGCCCATACATGACACGTGTCGCATTCGGATTGGTCTGCCTCAATGCCCAGTCAGCTGCCAACTCATCTGCTGTACTGCCAACTAAGTTGCGTAGTCACCTCCATGCTGACACATGTTGCAGTCGGATTGGTCCGTACTGCTGACTGGATTGCCACCTCATCATCTGTACATGACACGTGTCGCATCCTTATTGGACCGTACTACCACCTGTATGTCCGTACAACTGCCAATTCATCCGTCTGTACTGTACGGATGCCACATGTCACCCTGTCAGTGGTGCGACATCATCATGTTTGTATACTACAGATTCCACGTGTCACCTTGTTAGTGGTGCCACGTGGCACCTCTTTTTGCCAATTTTGCCTGTTGACCTCATAGAACCGAACGCGATAACTTTCTCATACGGAGTCCGTTTGAGGTGAACAAACACCGTTGTAATCGGCTCGACGAGCCCTTCGATCTGGCTCTAGTTTTGTTGAGATTGGAGGACTTTGAAAATTTTTCCTTCTTGGATCCTCCTGGATCATTTCTCCCAACTAAGAAGCTTTTGGCCTCCAAAAGCCTTTATTAATCAATAGATAGGTGAGAGAATTGCTCCCTTACTTTCTCCTTCTTGATCCACTTGGATTTTCTTAGATGAGTGCCTCTGATGCCCACTCGAAGATAATCAACATCACCTCTGCAAGAAGTCCTTGTCCTTCTGTCTAGGATGACATATTCCTATAGCTCATCCATGTACTCAGGAGCAAATTCATCAACTAATGGAAATGAGACATTCTCCCTTTCATCCATGGTCATGGGAGGCTCATATAGTTTCAAGTTCTCCACATTCACCACTGAGTAGATCTGCATGTATGGCGGTAGCTCTAAGTGAAAGGCATTCGTCCCAATCTTCTCCAAGATGGTAAAGGGACCATATCTAATGGGTTTGAGCTTCTTTCCTTCTCCTTTCATCCTCTCCTTGATGATGTGAATCCACACTTGATCTCCTACCTGAAACTGATGATCAACTCTATGCTTGTCATGGCGAGCCTTGTACTGGGCTTGACTCTTCTCCAACTGCTCTTGCACTGCTTGATGTACCTGTTGGACTCTCTGAATGAACCTGCGGGCTTTGTCTTCATCCTTGGAAGCGCTTGAATCAACCTCTCTCCCATAATTCAAGTCCAATGGAGTCTTTGGAAAGTACCCAAAGCATGTCTCAAATCGTGAGCTCTGAGTGGAAGAATGCATAGCCCTGTTGTGGGCATGCTGCACATACTGGATCTGTTCATCCCATAACTTAGGATGCTTGTTGCAGTAGCCTCGAAGCAAATGGACAACAGTCCTGTTGACTACCTTTGTCTGTCCATCGATCTGTGGATGGAAAGCGGTGCTCCTCTTCAGCTTGGTGTCCATCATACACCATAATTTTGTCCAAAACTCTCCAAGGAATTGGGAGTCCCGATCCGAGATAATGGACGTAGGGAGTCCAAAGTGAACCCATACATGCTGAAAGAAAAGAGAAGCAACCTGCTCTGTAGTGACCTACTTTTTACATGGCATAAGAATACACATCTTGCTAAACATATCCACGACCACATACAAGTAGTCATGACCCATCCTAGACATAAGCAAACCCCCCACAAAATCCATGGAAATGATTTCCCAAGGATGGGAAGGAACATGAAGTGGTGAGTACAGCCCCAATTTTCTATTAGTGGGCTTACAAGTAGAGCACATCACACACCCCTTTACATATTTTGTTACAATGTATTTCATGCGAGGCCAATACACAAGTCTCTGCAAATGAGCCAAAGTATTACCTACCCCAAAATGCCCTGATACAAGAGAAGTATGAGCTTCTCGTATTACATGGACTCTTTCACTGATAGGAACACATAACTTGCCCAAATGATAGAGCAACTTTCCCTGCAAATAGTATTATTCCACCTGTGTTCCATTGGTTAGCTTCTCATAAATCTCCTTGAAATCATCATCAATAGCATACTGATCAATATAACTTTCATGGGACAAAGAAGCATTTTTCAAAACAATAGATGCAACATAAGGGGGTCTAGAGAGCATATCTGCCACTTTGTTACTAGTACCCTTCTTGTACTTGATAACTAGATGGAATTGTTGAAGGAATCCCATCCACCTGAAATGACGAGCTTGCTGGAGCTTAGTCTATGACTGGAGATACTACAAGGGCTAATGATCGGTATGGATGATCGTCTCCTTACCCATCAAGTAGTGTTTCCACTTCTTGACACTCTGAACCAAAGCATACAACTCTTTGTCATAGGTGGGGTAGTTGATCACTGCTTGAGTAAAAGTCTCTGAATGGTAGCAAATAGGCTTGCAGTGTTACATCAATACTACCCCCATGGCATATCCACTGGCATATGTCTCTATCTCAAATGGTTGTTTCAAATCAGGAAAGGCTAGGACTGGGGTGATGCTGATCTTTCCCTTCAATGTGTCGAAGGATTTCTGCTGCTTACCTCCCCACTGGAAGGATTTCTTCACACTTGTTAAGGCATGCAAAGGAGATGCTATGTATGAGAAGTTCTGAATGAACCTCCTCCAATATTGAACAGCTCCTAAAAATATTCTCACTTCAGTAGCGTTAATAGGCTTAGGCCAATTGACAATTACATCAACTTTTGAAGGATCAATTTTTAAATTTCCACCTCCTACAATATGACCCAAGTAAACTAATGAAGTTTTGCAAAATTCACACTTTGAAAATTTTACATACAGTTTCTCCTTTTTCAAAGTATCTAATACTTGCTTTACATGCCCCACATGTGCTTCCCAAGTTTTGCTAAAAACCAAGATATCATCTAAGTATACAATGAGAAAGTCATCTAAGAATGGCCAGAAAACATCATTCATTACCCACATGAAGGTTGCAGGTGCATTACAAAGCCCAAAGGGAATCACCAACCACTCAAATAGACCTTGCTTGGTCTTTAAGGCCATCTTCCACACATCACATTCTGCAATTCTGATCTGGTGGTAGCCACTGCGCAAATCCAACTTGGTAAAGAACACAACATCTTTCAACTGGTCGAGCAAGTCATCTATGTGAGGAAGCGGGTATCGATTCTTGATCGTGATCTTGTTGAGATCCCGATAGTCAATGAACATCCTCCATGTGCCATATTTCTTCATCACCAACACAATCGACGAACCACATGGAGAGGAGTTGGGTCTGATCACTCCTTGGTCCAACAAGTCTTGAACCTGCTTCTTAATCTCTACCATTTCAACTGCGGACAACCTGTACATGCCCACATTAGGAAGAGGGGCATCCTGCTGGAGATGAATATCATGTTGAATATCCCTTTTGGGAGGAAAACCTATAGGTTCCTGAAATATTTGATCATACTTAGCCACAATATCAATCATATCCTTTTTATGAGAAGGATCACAACCTTTGAAAGCATCGGATGCTTCAACATCTTTTTCTCTCACAAGTTTTTGTTTTTGATGTTTCTATTGTGCCATGCTTTTTGTTGTTGTTTTTGGATTTCTTGATGTTGTATCGCCATTAGTCGGTGTTCTGCGATAATAGGTGTCTTTTGTCGAAAATGTAATGAAACTACTACTTCTTGTCCATACACTACTCGAAAGGGGGTTTGATCGGTTGAAAATTTGTATGTTGTTCTGTATGCCCATAGTACTGCAGGTATCTTTTCATCCCAGTCGTCTTTGTCTACATTACATATTTTTGTTAATCCTTTTGTTAATGTTTTGTTAAATGCTTCAATTGCTCCATTCGACTGAGGATGGTATGTTGTACTCCGACGATGGTCGATTTGGAACTAGTGTGTTAGGGCTTTGATAGTTCTATTGATAAAGTGTGTTCCCTGGCCGTTGATTACGGTTAGTGGACATACAAATCGGCTGATAATGTTTTCATAGATAAATTTTGCGGCTATTTCACTGGAACATGTGTCGACTGGTTTTGCCTCTGCCCATTTGGTTACATACTCGACTGTAGTTATTATGTACCTTGCACCTGTTCTTTTTGTTGGTATGGGAAATGGTCCTATGAAGTCTATAGCCAAAATTTTAAATTTCAAACTTGGATTTACTGATATCAAAGGAATTGATGTGCTAGGCATAGGTCGACCCAGTCATTGACATCGGTCACATTGGCTTACAAAAATTTTGCAATCTTTGTGAAGTGTCGGCCACCATAACCTTGATTGTTGGATTTTTTTTTTAGTTGTGTCTTCTTGGAAGTGTCCTCCCATAGGTCCATAATGTACTTCATGCATGATATTATTTCTTTCATGTTCCAGTACACACCTCCTAAGGATGTCGTCCAAACCCATTTTGTACAAAATCCATTTATGATGCTATATGGTACAGCTTTCATGGCTAAAAATTGTTTCTTCTTTGTACTCATACCTTCTAGTGCTTGTCCATATTCTAAAAATTGAACTATTTTCTCTAACTCTATCGGGATTGCTTCTATTCGAAATAAATGTGCTTCCGGTAAGTCATCTTCAACTCCTGTTGGTTCCTCCCCTGTGTCGATTCAGGATAAGTCGTCGGGACCGACATTTAACTTACCTGGTCTTACAATGACTTTGAATTCAAATTCTTAGAATAGAAGTAGCCATCGACAGATTCTTCCATGGTGTAGTAGCTTATTGACAACGTATTTTAGTGCTTGGTGGTCGGTATAGAATACAAATGGGTTAGCTAGTAGGTAGTGTCGATATTTTTGTAGTGAAAGGACCATTCCTAATGCTTCTCTTTCTGTCATCGAATAGTTTCATTCAGCTTTGTTTAGTTTTTTGCTACTGTAAAATATAGGATAATCCATTCCATCATCTCCTGGCTAAGTTAGGATTGCTCCTATTGCTAGACCTGATGCGTTAATGTGGACATGGAATTTAGTCGACTAGTTTGGAAACCTTAGGATAGGTGCTTCGACTAACTTTCTTTTTAGTTTTTTGAATGATATGTTGCACTCCTCTCTCCAATTAAATTCTTGATCATCTCTTAGCAATTCTTCCAATGGGTATGTCATTTCTTAATAATGTCTTATGAATTTTCTATTGTATCTTGTATGACCAAGTAGTACCCTGACTTGTTTCGAATTCATTGGAGGTTTTAAGTCGAGGATGATTTTTTTTTTTGTGAAGTCGACTTTAATACCTTCTTTACAGATGATATGCCCTAATAGTATTCCTATAGGAGTTAAAAATATGCACTTCTTGATGTTTAGTGATAGTTGGATCTGTCAACATCGTTCCAACATAAGTATTAGCCATTTACAATGGTCCTTTAGTGTAGAGTATATTGTCCAATCGTCGAAATATACTGCCATTGTTTTGTAAATGTACTCCTGAAATTTTTTAACCAAAATACTTGAAAAGACTGCAGGTGCATTTTTAAGTCCAAAAGGCATAACCCTGTAAGCAAATGAGCCAAATTCACATACAAATGTTGTCTTTTTCTGATCTTCTTTGGCTATTGGCACTTGGTTATAACATGAGAATCCATCTATAAATGAGTAGCATTCAGGTCCTACTACCTCATTTAAGATTTCATCTGCATAAGGAGTTGGAAATGGGTCTGTTAATGTAACTTTATTGAGTTCTCTTAAATCGACACAAATCCTTAGCTTGGTTGGATCATGTTTCTTTGGTTGAACCACCATTGGAATTTCCCATTTTGATTGGTCAATAGGGTAGATGATTCCTGCTGCAAGCATGTTATCAATCTCTTTCTTGACTATTTCTTTGTATTTGTGAGCTAGTTTATATGGTCATTTCTTGACAGGTCGAACATCAGGTTTTATGTCAATCTTCATTTCACCCCTTTCATGTACTAGACCTTTAAGATCCTTATAGTCTCTAGCAAATACATCATGAAATTATTTTGATAGGTTTGTGATCTCTGTTGTTTTTTCTTCCGACCAGTAGTCTCCAATTTTTGCTATTTTTGGCCAATCATCATTTGATATGTCAAACTCTCTAGTTTTTACTTTAGCATCTAGCCATTTCGGTGCTTTGGCTTCATTGTTTGGTCGAATTCCTTCTTTAAACTGTGAGAATGTGGTAGAAAAGTTGGTTCTAGTCATTTAATCAGTATCCTCCTTGTCGGTTGTTTCAACTTTGAGTACTGTGCAAATAGGTTTGGTTGTTTCGACATGATTTGATTTCCATCTAAAACTTTTCCCTTCTGAATTTTCATTTTCCAACTGTAGTCTCGTTGATTGTGGTATTGTCCCGATTTGTATATTGTTAGATTCCATTGTCTGTCGGTTATCTTTTAAGGGTTTATTTTCTGTCGGCTCTATAAATTCTTTAATCTCTTTTGTTGTTTCGACCAAATTCTCATCTTGTGGTATAAAGTTGAAATCTTTGATAAAATTTTCTCTGAGTTGATGCCAAAGGAATGTTTCACCCCAAGCTTCTTACATCTTGTACCATTTGTTTGGTAAGTTGGTGAGTGTTGATGAAAATAAGTTTGGCCATGTGCGTTCATCCTTATATCCCAGCCTTCTCCATTCTTTTTAACATATCTTTATATGGTTTTCTGGATCCTGTCCTTGGGTAAATATAGGTATTTGAGCCTGGTTGGTTAACTTCTTTCCTCCAAACCTTTCTACAAAATAAGTCGAATCTGTTGTCCATGTCTGTAGTCTTGACTGATGGGTATCCCACCATCTAGCAGCTTGTCCTGTAAAAGTTTCTACTAAACTTTGTAGTCGGCCATGTTCACCGATATTCCTAAATACTTGCTCTACATGCATAACTGGTGATTCTCTTTCTTTATACCATGGGATTTTTGTGGTATTTATATTTGTTGGTTGCAATGTAGGATATTCCCTAATTTTCTTTTCAAATATTTTTGTGATGTTGGATGCCACAAAGCATTGTTTGATTGGTTTCTTCTGTACTTTCTGAATAGTCCATCATCCTCTTGCTTTTATTTCATAGTTTTCAACCTCCCAATCATATAGTTTTGCATCTTAATTGTATCCTACTGAGTCTTGGTTTCCTAATTAAAGTTCACCATATGTATTAGGTTCTGTGTAATCTTCATTATTCTTTATCTGAAATAGTTGTCAGATGTCAAATTTTTCATCAATTGGTTCTGTCCAAGGTTCTCCTTGGGATCGATGAATAGGTACTATGAATTTTTGTGCATTCCCTTTTAATTTGATTCTTTCTTTGTCCAAGGATATCAAGGATTTCATTTTGCTCCCCCAAGGTTGACCTACTATTGCTGGGAAGAAACTCGATCCTTCCTTAGGGTTAATAATTTCGAAGTCGACTTTAGTCAATATACCTTTTATCGTTGTGTCGACATTTTTCTAGATGCCAATAGGTTCAATTAGGCCTTGGTTTTCCAGTTTCAGGTATATGCCTGATTCATATAATCAAGTTCTGCCTAACTATTCCCATGTGTCTAGATTAATAATATTTACATGTGATCCGAAATCAAGTACAAGTTGTCGAACATGGTATCCTTCAATTTCCAGGTCGGCATCACTTTTATCTTTTTTATTTAGATTGCAGATATTCTTTGTTTGTTTTTTGGTGTTGCTGTGTTTTATTTCATATAATAAGTCGATGAATTGTGATATTGTTATATCTTTTTGTACCAACTATATTATCTCTTTTACTGTTTCTTGTTGATTATCATCTTCTTCTTCCTGTCGAGCAAATTCTCTAAATTTATTTGTTGCATCTTTATATATTTGTTTTTGTTTAATTGTGTCAGGAGAAACATTTTTTTCTTTTATCTTGCTTATTTGAGGGTTATCATTCCCAGTTTTCATCCCTTGTCGGGTTACAATATGCAAATTATTTGTATTGATAGTATCATGGTTTTGCACACACGACAAGACATTAACATTCTTCTTTTTATTTATCTTTTCAAACATAATAGGGCACTCCTCTAATGAGTGATCCCCTACACCATAATTAGTACAAAAGTTTAGGTCAATCCTATGCTTGTATGGACAGTCTGCATGTTAGTGTCCCTCCTTATAACATGTGAAACATTGAATGGGCCAACGTGGTCAGTTGTCTTGATTTCTAGAGAATCAACCTTGACCTCCATAGCCTCCATGTCGTTTGTCATACGGGCGCTCGTATCTTTGACCTTCGTATCTTTGATTGTTCTGATCATTTGGCACATTGTTTTGCTCATTATTCTGTGCAACTACATTGGTCTGATAGACTGCATGATAATTATGTCGATTCTTGAGATTCAGATGGAAATAAGCAGTGTTATGATTTTTAGTTTCACATATTGGACACCATGATGCTTTTCCATTCTTCATATTGAATGGGAAATATTTTATCGAGTGGTCTCCATGCTCTTGGAAAATGTCGCAAAAACATTTTGTCTGCACAAATCAGACGTCCTGTTAGCTGATGTCCTGTCAACAGTTGTCTTTTGAATGTCCAGTCGTCAAGCACTTAGTGCACCAGATATCCTAAATTTTGAGGTTTAATTATTTTAATGACTTCTGTATGATCCCGAGCTATTCTTCTATTCTGTGATCAATGGAGTATGCTGGTATGTCCTCATCCATTTCTACTTGGAGATATTTTTTAAGCACATATTCGTAAGTATTGAATGTCTCCAGACTTATGTGTCGATGAATTTTTTGTGATAAACCTGTAAGAAACCATTGGATTAATAATTGCATTTCAATAACATAGTCCAATTGGCTAAGAAGGTCTTTCCATCGTTTATCGTAATTGTGGACAGTTTCTCCTGGCTTCTGTGATGTTGTTTTTAGCATCTTTGATCCAAGATGTTTTGCATCTGGAGTTTTAAAAAATGATAGGAATTGCACTTTGACTTCGGCTTTGGGTGCTTCGGGGGTTCTTTCAGAAAAGGTCATGTACCAAGTTAATTCCCTTTTCCTCAAGGCACCGGTGAATTGTGCCATCTGCCTGTCTTCATCCGTAACTTGGTTATCCTCCCAAGTCGACTTACAGATGAACCAGTGTCGTCTGGGGTCCTCATCACCCTCATATAGAGGGATGTGTGCTGACCTGTGACCCATGTCAGAGTCATTGTCACTGTAATCTTCAGGAGGTGATGGTGGTGGAGGTGGTGTTGGGGGCAGTGGGGTTATTTTCTTATTCCTCTCTGCAGAACTATCATCGACAGAACTCTCATTTCCGTCGGTTGTTTTAGTTGTCGTTTCTTCTTCGACCAGCAGTTGGTTATTGTCAACTTCTTCTATCGATGTCCAACTGCAATTGTTCATCTATAGTTCTGAATGTTCTGTCTTTTCCAAAGTTGTATTAGGCAGGGGGGTGCTCCTTCATGTGTCGGGTAAAGTAAGTGGATACTTCGGTTGGAGGGTACCGCTTGAAGCGTAACCCAATTTCCTTCTTCTGGTCAATGGATAATTAGATGTCTACTACTGTATGTCTCGTCATTTAGTTGACTCCATATACTAAAGTAACCAACTTCTAGTATGAGGTCCTCTTCGACAATGGCTTGTATTCGGGTACTCGGATTCATTGGAGATAGAGGTTTTACCTCCTAGGGAACTTCTAATTGGAGAGCTTCTCGCTGCTCTATCCACAATTCTTCTTCCATAGGGGACGCCTCTTCTTCCATGCCTTCTTCTTGTCGATCATGACCCGACTCTAGTGGATCTCTTTCTTGGTTGGTCACCCTAGTACTCATTCCTCTTTGCAGTGCTAAGGCTCTTTCTCTTCTTTCTTCCCTTCTTTGTAGCCTCTTCTCCCTCTCTATTTTTTGGAAGTCTGTCGTACCTTTATGTGACACTATCCTATCAATTTCCTTTTTAGGCTGACTTCTCATTACTGGTGATTGCTATCTTGCTTAGTTGACTAGAATCCATTCCACTTTATCCTGACATATGACCAGCTACCCCCCCATAGCCTACCCGATGCTTTATAAAGCCCATATAGTTCTGTCTACTTGCTTAGTAAGTATTCCCACTCCCTTTTGGCAATGAATTTTTCCCACCTCTTTTGTTTTTCCGCTTAGTTAGGGATTAATGGCGGTCCACGAAGTGATGGATGAGGTTCGACAATGTGACCCACTCCTTTCTCGATCAGGAACTTAAACAGCAAGGTCAGTAAGGAACACAAAAATTGCTTGGTGGGGTCTGTGTAGAATTTATTTTTGATGGTTAATTTCCACCGAAGTCCTTTCTTCTATTGCTTGCTCCTTGCAGAATTTGTTGGCAATCTTTTCGAACCACTCCGACAAGTTTGTTCTTCCCCCTCAAATCAATTTTTCTAGTAGTTGTTGATCTTTAGTTCCTTCCATATTTTTCATCTAGTATTTTTTTTAGCAGCTGGGGAACTGATTCTACAAAATTCTCATGTGTCTCTGTAAAGAATCTTTCCTTTGCTTGTGCGGTCATCAATTTGTTTCTCTGTGCGTAATTCTACAAATAATTTGCTACTTTACGCTCCCACCAGTCCTTAATATCCTGTTCTGATATCATCTTCTTGCATACATATCCGACATGTACTACTGGCAACGGAACCAATGTTGTAAACTCATAGATCACATAAAGTTACCAATAATACATACTAAAACATACATACATAACAGAGACAAGAGATAAGAACAAGTAGATAGAATAACAGATTATACTAACATGAGAGGGTCCATACAATACAGAGAACTTAACCGAGTTCTCATCTGGATCAACAGCCTAATATATATGAATTACAAATAGTTACAAATAACTACTTATTGGTTCACTCAACCGACACAACCTTAGGTGGTCAACCTAATCTCTAACTAGTCGGCTAACTGACTTAGTCAGCTGATCGACTAAGTCGGCTATCCTTCAATTCGGCTTACCGACTTGCTCCTCGAATCATATGATTATAATAAGTTTGTTCTTCTATGACGACATACTCCTGCATGTGATCTTGCAACACCTTGTATGCTTCTGAAAAGGCTGTGTCCTGCTCCATCAATAGTTGAATAGTTTCTTCTTTCTGCTCCTCTTTGGTGTCCTGAATTTGTGCTTGTAGCACTGACACCACGCTCTCAAATAGCTAATAAGCTCTTTCTAGTGGTTTTTTAGTGTCGACCTCTGTTTGTCCTAGTATTACTGATTGTACAAGGTTTTTGCATTTGTTGAGGAAATCGACTTGTTATTTTTCATTGTTGTCAACCTCCTTACATCTCTGCTGGCTCCTTGTCTTTGCTTCGACTGCTAGGGTTTCCAGGAGTTGTCCTAGCTCTGCATCTCTCAACTTGGTTGCATCGATTGCATTGGTTGACCCAAGCTGATTGATATGGACCATTGTTGTCTACTCACGATGATCCTTCTTCTTTTTCTCCTTCTTCTTCTTGTGCTTGTATGGCTCTGTTTGTTGTGGCTATGTTTGTTGTGGCACCCGTGTACCTGTAAGAGTCAAAATTGGATTTGTTGTTTGTGGGGTAGCAGTGATGGATGGTATTTCTGGATGGGGTGGTGGGATGACTGCTGCATCTAGTTGTGCCTCTAGTTGGTTGGATGCAAAGAGTCCAGAAGTGGATGCAGTTGTCGCTAATGGTTGCAGTGGAGGTGGTTCTAGTGCAGCTGGTTGAATTAAGGGATATGAGTCAGGAGGTGTTGGTGATGGGGTTGGTGAATGGTTGGGTGTGATTGGGTTGGTGGAAGTGTGGTCGAGTGGTGGATTGTCAATCTAAGGGGGTGAATCTAGGTCGGAGAACATTTGGTCGATTTCTTGACTTATGTCCTCCATGTTTTCTCCTTCCTCATCTTCGATTGGTTTGGGGGCTGGTGGATGGGGTTTAGGCACGGTCAGAGTGATAGACGTGATCCGACTTGCGACAAATTCAGCTTCTTTGTCAGGGTTTCTCTCAAAGGTCGAAGTCACAGTTGCAAAAGTCTTTAGCCTCTGGAGTACTTGGCCAGGTTGTCTGGATCCACTAGCTTCAAACAAAGGGGCTTTGGTAGAGAGTTTTTGTACCATGGTGAATATTTCAGGAAATTTTTCAATTTATGCATGGAGGTCTCTGTCACGGTCATATTTTTCCTTCACAGCCTCCAACATAGAATTCTTGCATAAGTTTAGTGGACTCACTGAAAGTTGTTGAGGTATTAGCTCCTCTGTTGTTTTTGTCGGAGACGGAGGTGGGGGTGTAGACACAAGATCCACAACATTTTCGGACGTCGAAGTGTTTTTGTTCTTCACCCTCTTTGGTCAACCTTTTTGTGCCCCTGCCTCGACAAATTTTTGAAATTGGGTCTCCACCGGCACTTTGTTTGCTGCGGAATCCTCTATTATGTCAAGGGCCGTAGCTTCCAGTTCGTCCTCATCCTCTGAAGACTCTGCAATGATAGGCCTGCGCTTACCTTTCCCTTGCTCTTGTTCCTGTGTTTTCTTTCTTTTTCTCAAGGTTTCTATCTCTTTCAAAAATTAGGTTATATTGTCTTTAGTGAGAGAATACTATAGATTTTCCGTTTCTATTTCTCCCCTTGGGTCTTGGGTTGGGATGAGACTTTCTTCAGCCAGTTTGGTTACCTGTTGTTCTGCGTGTGTCTCTTCCCTTTGTGCTGTCGAAGGATTGATTATGATTTGTAGTCAGCCAATGCCTTCAACCGGTGTCTGCTCCGACACAAAGGTACTGATGTATAAGTTAATCTCATAATCCTCCTCCTTCTCCTGGTATGTCAATGGCTCCTCTATCGAGAATTCTGTTTCCTTTTCTCTTGCTGGTATTGGCACTTTTGTTCCAGCCTATCGAGATAGCTCCTGAAATATTTCTTCGACTGTCAGATAGTAGTCAAGGCTCTTTGCATTTATTTTTGTGCCCCGCATGTACCATACCCCGGTATGGTCAAGCTCTAGCTGCATGTGGGTGTTTTTGGGCAAACTTCTAGGATGTTCTGAGGCACCCTCCATCTGGTCATGCAGACTTTGAGCTACTGGAGCCAGTTTTCCAAGAGCACCTTTCCATTAGCAAGTTCCTTCGTTGTTCCATTCTAGGAGAACAGTTTGAATCTCCACATATGAAATCTTGTCGATTCTTGAAAATTTTTGTCACCTTTAGGGAAAATAGAGAACATTACTATCCATAAGATAAGGTATGGGAACCTGATAATTCCTCCCATATCTTGGCATTTCTCACAGATGTTTTTCATCATGTCGGCGACATAGTCAAACCATCTGTATACCTTTCCATTAGTTGCAATGGTGTCTACTACCTCTAACATATCCAGTTTGAGGTCGCTTCCACGACCTTCCATTGTGAGTGTAATAGCTATGATTTTGGCCACAATCTATGGCATTCGATCTTTAATGTGACTAATCATTAACCCTTTCGAGTTTTTTCCCGATGTCGACCCTGTTAGTTCTTCGACCAATCCTTCTTTGATACCGACGGGTACTCGGTCTCCTTTGTTTGATAGCCCTGTCAGTTTGTAAATGACTTCCCTAGATATGTTGACCGGTCAGTCAAAGTAAAGTCGGCTGTTGTGGTATTGGCTTATGATAAATTTTACTGTTGTTTCTTTTCTTCCTGTAAAACTGGCCATGAGCGGTGTGTTGACATAATTTACAATGGTACTGTGTTGTATCTTCTTTGTAGTGGGGGTAGGATTCTTGTCGACGTAAGCCCACTCTTTTATCTCGGCCCATATTTTTTTCCATGAGCCCTCTTGCATCTTAGTGTTCTTGATGTTCTTTAGTCTCCTCACTAATGGTGTCTCCATAGTCTGTAGTTCCTTGGTCTTGGCTAAGGCTCTGGTCTATTTTGGTGCCATCTTGTTAGTCTGCTGGTCGATTTTACTTTGGTGTTCTTGGCTTTTAGTCATCTGGTTTCTCTGTTGCTCTCTCTATTTGAATTGCGGTGAATGATCCTTTCATGGTTCAGTATTTATAGTTGAAGCGTTGGACATTTTTGTTGAGCAGTGTATTAATGGCAGATGTGATGGTCTAGCAAGAACACTTGAGTGTGCGTTCATGGTGATTTGGTTTTGGTGCTCGAAGTCATGAATGCGCGATAGGACTATCGAGGTCATCGATCGATGTCGGTTATGAAAGTGGTCGATGGTATCGTGTCGATGGGCATGATGTTGATTGTGAAAATGGTCATTCCCTATCATTTTTTTGTGCATGTATCGGTACTATTTTTCTTTTGGATTTTTAGATTTTTATAGCTTTTGTTTAACCATTATGGTNTAGTTGGACTGATCCATTGGCATGTATTTATTCGACAACATAAGGTCCCATCCATTCTGTATGTAGCTTTTTAGGTTTTCCTTTTACCCGACTATTGTATAGTAAAGCAAGATCTCCTACCGACAAGTTTTTTTTGATGTTTCAGATTCTCCAAAAAGTTGTTTTCAGCTAAAATTTTGTGACTTGGAAGGTTTAATAGTTACTTCTTATGAACTTTTTCAAGAATGAGACCCTCCAGACCTCCTTCCAGGATCTCTTCTATGATTTCCCTCCATAGAATCTCTTTATGTTTCTAGCAAAACTACTTCCTATAGGTATTTATTTTTTTAATGCCTATTCAATGAGTTGGGGCTTTATGTTTCCTATAATTTTTTTTTTAAACTCAACAAAATTGTGCTATCCTATGCTACTATTATTACTGGATTTGGGGGTGTTTGTTATAACAAATGCGTAGGTTCTTACCTCTCATCTTACTACTCCCCCATTACCATCCTATATCTACCTTATGAAACAACTCCCCAGCAACAGCGCCAAAATGTTGGGAAAAATATTGTCTTGAATAATTTACCTAATATTTAATTATTAATTGGGTTTAGTAAGCTGAGATTTGCTACAAAATATGTGCGAAGGTAGAGAGTGTCCTGGAAATATTTTAACAATCGAAAGATCAGAAGATATTTCAAAATGGAAAATAGAGTTAGAATTCTGTAACTTATCAAAGTGATAAACAATGTTATGATATTGAACTCATCTATCTAAGGAAATTTATCTTACTTAAAAGGATGATAAAGAAGGATTTACAATGACTGAATATATTGATTAAATTATTTCAATTCCACTCTCCTTGATTATTTTGAGGGTAAGCGTTTGCTGTAATAGGAACTAGGGCAGGAGAGGTATCGAAATGGCTCTCAAAAGAAGTATAATAGCTAAAGGGAATTAGATCTAGTTTGATTTCTACAAAGATGTGTAAAATAAGGAATGTCCAGTTATAGGAAATAGTAAACATGATTGTTTATAAACGCACGACTTACAAAATACTATATAAAAGTAAACATCATTTATGAGACTTATGCAGAGTGATTTAAAATGTATCTTATAGATCCCTAGTTACATGATTAAAAGGACAAATTGTGTTATGTATAAAAACATTCAATCTATAAACCTAAACTTCCTATACAAAGAAACAACTTAAATCAAAAGTTTAATTACAAACCAATATAATGAGTTGTACTACATAACATAATTCCTATGCATAAGGTAAAGGGAAAGAGGAGAGAGGAATAAAGGTGAACAAGAAGTCTTGAACAATATTATCTAAAAGTATTTTAAAAGGAAAATATAAACATTATCTAACCATTATTTATTCATATAGAATCAAAGAAACTAGGAAAATAAGCTTTAAAATGAACTAAGAACACACAGGGCTGAATGTGTGGCTGTATAATAGGTGGGGATGAAGGTTTGTATAAAAGGTGGAACAGAATGTTTGCATGACAGTTTCTTTAAAGAAAATGTTAAAACTTTAAGAAACAATAAATTTAAATGCTTTATTGAAGAGCATCTACCCCATGCATGTACTACTGTAGTGTAAAACAAGAAGTAAACCTAGTTTAATGGCTAAATTCCATAGTAATGCGACCTAAACTAATTTCATAGTTCAAAACAAAATAACATATTCTTAAGCAATTTTATGATAAAAACTAAAATAAGAAGAACTAGATTAGACTTAGTCGAAGCAATTTAATTTAGAAATCAAAAGACTCTGTGAAAAAACTTGAAAGTTAACTTAAACGCAACCGGTTGCTATTTAATAAAATGAACCTATATGCTCAACATAATTTCAAATTGCAATCTATGCTACAAGAACATAAACGATTATGAAAAAAAAAACTTAAACAACTCATAAACATAATTATACTAATTGCAAGGGAAGATAACAAAAAGTACATAAGGATATAAAGACTTTGTTTGTCGGGGGCCCTCGCATCAAACAAATTTGAGCTTCTTCTAATCGAACACAATCATATACAACACAAGAAGACTTTCATTAAGATAATAGGTAGCGTAACAAAGTTTTTCAGATTGAACTGATCAAATAAAAGACAAAGGCTCAAACTCTAGACTGAGAAAGAGAATCTAAGACTCATACTAAGACTCATTCCTAAATCGCATACAATGTCTATATTTATACATCCTTCAATGGAGGTGAGCAGGTCGACCCTTTAGTGGTCGACTGCTCTTTAAGATAAAGCAATCATAATGGCGAGTAAGTACATTAACAATTAACAAATGACTGTTCCTCTTCTTTCGCTGATCAGGTTCCTTCAAGCGCACAATGTGGTTCATGAGTTCAGTCCGAATCAAAGCCTGTGTTGAGGTGTCATGCAGATATGCTAGATAAGTACTTCTTCCGGAAGAAGACTAAAGCTGAGATGCCGACACGTGGTGATGATAGTTGCTGGCCATTTTCATGCTTTTAACACAGGAACATGCTACCAAAAATGCGTGGTCTGTTTGATGATCTGGAGAACAAGTTGGGCATGCTTGCTATATATTCAACTGAATGCATGTTTGTTTGTTATGTCATTAAGAAGACCATATAACCTGCAGTGAACAGGACACATGAATTAATATAACAAATGCACTCCGTATTATGCCAATTTTAACCATTAAAACCATAAAATGATGAAAATAAATAGAGTTGACATAAATCCTAATTTAATCGTACCTGAAGCTTGAACACAGAGCTATGATAGTGCAAAAGACACTAAAAAGTAGGAAAATACGTGTTAATATGCGAATTATTGAAACCAAAAATAGTGACAAAATGGGGACCAACACTTCTTAAATACTATCATGTATTCCACAATCATGTTTGTTTGGTGCAATTTAGTCAATAGGCCTAAATAGAGACTGTCATGGTCAAATTTCTTATCAAGGATTTTTAGGAATTGGATCCAAGGGACACAGTGATGATAATATTTATGGTACCATTTCCTTCATTTCCAATGTTTAGAATCTAAATATAAGGCCCCAAAATTCATACTTTGGATATCATCTTCAATGTCATGGAATGAAAAATAATGTTCCATTTAAGTCATCAAATCAAATGGGTTTGAGCCATAAAATTTGCACATTTCAACCTTCAGAAAACAATGCTATGGATTTTTTCCTCAAAGGAGGGAGAATTTTTTTTGGGAAAGAGAGAGTGAGAGACATGGTCTTCAGTGACCATACATTCATTATTATAGGTGTACTAAGGGGAAACACATCCACGATGTTGGGAAAAAGAAGTTAGTAAGGAATGGGTGATTGAGTGTTGGTATTCTTGGTCAATCATCCACCATGAAATATAGTGCACATCTTGAGTGAGTTGGACGATCTCAGATCCAAGGGTCAGAAGTTCAATAGGTTTAGTAGAAGGTTTCATATTGGGTTATGGGGGATTATAGTTAGTATGCTCGATGTTGTCCTTGTTTTGGATATGTACCACGGGAAAAGGAAAATAACAAGTAAAAAATGAGAGGTGAAGGGGATACCAAAAAAAGGTTGGGGGAGATATATATTAAAATGATCAAGACAAATAAAGGATTCTATTGATTTAGGTCACAAATAAGGGTTTATGGGTCTCCTGAAAAGGGTTATGATAAATATATCAAAATGATAAATGCATGGGGCAACAAGAATAGTGGGATTATTTTGGATCTCAAGGGGAAAACATTGGCAACCTACAAATGGGGTATGGGATGCTTGAAAATTGAAAGGGAAAAGGTATGATTTGTTCATGGTATTGGAAAAAATTATTTCACTAGGATTAAGATGGCCATCAACCTAGTAGACTCCCTCTTAGTCATTTCACAAGATATAAGGATAAACTATGCAAAGGGTACACAACTGGGTCAAATTTAATAAAGGATTTTCAACCTCTTTAATCAAAGAAAAGAAGATTTTTTTTGAATGTCAGGAAACACAACAAATTTATGCCTAACAAACTTGCTTACAACTTTGTCAACCTAGAGCATGGATACATAGAAAAAAATGGTGGCCATCGGCATCATAAGTGGATCCCCTAGGAATTAATTTGGGTTAATATTGAAATCATAGAAAATATCCTTTGCATATGTGATGAAATGGATGGTGTTATTTCTCCATGTACATGGGGTATGTTTATGTTGTTGCTGCAACCCCTACCACAATTTGTTTTTATGATTTTAGGGCCCCTCCTTAGATTCTTAGATTTTAAAATTTCTGAGACTACCTTTGGCTATTTGAGGATCCTTTCCATGACTTAGTTTTATTTTCAACAAGTTTGGAAAATATTTTTGCCAATATAGAACTCAGTTTTTTCACTCGATGTGTGTGGGGTGAACTCATCAAGTTTGGTCGACACATCGAGGAAACTCATTTTTCTTGTCTCATATCTCGCCTGCTTTTTTTTTTTTTTTGAAACATTTGTTGAGTTTTCCGATATGTCCGTAAAACGTTGTCTTTATGGAGGTGACAGTATGGGGAAAACCAAAAAAATGATGCTAAATCTTCGGTAGAAACTCATGTTTTCTACTCGACACTTCTTTTACAACAGTTTGTTCTAATTTTTTTGGTGACCTTTCTTGCAGAATTTTTCGACGAGTTTTTACTGACATCATCGGCATAACTCGTGTTTTCATGCCAATACGTTTGGCGAAACTAAATTTTTGCAATCAATGAGCCTTTCGTGTTTTGTGGACGAAGTGTTTTTGGGAGTTATTTATGAGTGTGCGATATTATTGGAAGAACTCTAATGTTGGAGCTGAAACTATCGTGAATTTTATTTCTTTCAAGGCCGATTGAAGTTTTTAAGGCTTGTGCCATAGGGATTTGTTGTTTCAGAGCCAAACAACATTTTTCACCCGTGAGCCAAGAATTTTTCCAGCACTCATGCCACCATTTTCCAGGTAGGATTCAAACCTCATCATGATGTATGTTATGTTAAGAATGGTTTTGTTATCAGTGTTTGTCGGGGTGTTGGGGTTGTGGTGATAGGGTTCACTCCATCTTTGTCTACGACCATGTTTTAAAATCCATCTCATCCCCTTAGGTTTTTAGTTGCGACTTATTGAGTACTGGGAGTTCATCCAAGTCGATTTTCCCATCACGGAGTTTGACCTAGTGCGCTAGCGTGAACTAGATTATTTAACTTTCCCTCTCGTTGATGCATATGTTGGTTTTTTCAAACCGTGGTTATGATGAATCTATCGAACCTATGAGGATTTTTTTGTTGAATTCACTATAGAACAAGCATTCTACCAATTGCATCTCATATGGTTTACCTTTATTTACGGCGATAGAAGAGAACTTGATTGTCTCACATTGTGGTGACTGTCACATGTTAGAACGAGGCCTAGGTTTTATCTTGAGCTTCATATCTTGGCCCATTTTCTAGCTCTGAGGTTTCAAAGGGTATTCGTGTTTTTCATATTAACCTAGGGTTTCGAAGTATAAATCAATTGATTTGTCTTCTTTAATTTTTTGCGTGTGGGTAATTTTTTTGCGTCTAATAATTAAGGGGGATACTGATGGAATTAATCAGTCCACTGCCTTACAATATTACTACCAAAATCCTAAAGAGTTGTTTAAGAATTTTCATCGCAACACTGACTGAGCCATCAAATCTTGAAGTGGCATGCACCGTCTAGTTTTGGCATTGTTTTTTTTTAAAGGGTATTCACTTCTTGAGTTATCATCTGATCAAATTTCAATGAGATAGATCATTCATAAAAAAATTGAAGAACAAAATTACGAAGATGAATCCACCACTCTATTCCAGCTCATCAAAAGCGAAAAGGAGCAATGTTTTACATCGATTTTTGAAGGGCCAAAAAATATATGTTTTATGAGTTTGAAAGAGATAGAGTGTCGATATAATATTTGATCAATCAGTTTTTTGAAGTAGCAAAGTGCTAAATTAAATTTAATGACCTATTGTTTCCTGGTGTATATATACCTATGTAAACTCTAATTTTTCTTTAGAGAAATAAGATCAAAGATGTTGAGTTGAATAGAAAAACAAGAGTTTCTACTTTGCATTTTTCCTATGCTCTATTTTTTGATGAGTTTGTAAATTTGTGTTTATCTTGGAGTATTTTGTTGTAGCATGTTTAGATTTCTAAGTTATATTTTGATTGTAGATGTGTATAATTTTTTGAAGTGTTAAAACAGAGTATCAGGATAATTTTATGAACACAGAGATCATAAAAATTTGTTTAAGTCACTTGTTTTTACTCCTTCCCTGTAGGTGACTATTTGTCGCTACTCGCTTGTAGGATGCAGTTTTTTGTTACTCATGAAAAATTTGTTGTTATTAGTCATGTTGGTGTTAATTTGAAGTTTTAGTTCTTTACAAGTCTTGTTAACACTGAAATAAACACTCCCCCACCTTTCTTCACAAAATCCACATCTCTCTTTAAGCATAATTCTCAAATTAGGGCTCATATTTTCTTCCATTCATCTGCTACAACCCATTAACATAAACTTATGGGATGTATGTATTTACATAGACCTTCAAAGAAATCAGGTTGGTGTTCTCTTCTTTAATTCATAGACTACAAAACAATTAACACCTATACAATTCATAGACTACAAAACAATTAACACCTATACATCCCTCTCGACGGTTTTCTTATATGCTTTCATCAATGAGATACATGGGATTTCGTAGTGGCTACCACCCTTCACGTGGGATGCTAGGATGAATGTGTTGGCGCACGAAGACTATGGAGATGGATCACAAAGAGCGGAGCAATGAGTGATGGATTCTGTTAAATTTTTTAATGGCTTCTGTTAGTGATTTTCGAGGAGCAACAGGTGATGGATTACGTTAAATTGTTTAATGGATTCCTTGAGTGATTTTAGTTTGATATTTTTTTTCAAGTCTTTTTCTAATGGTTTAGTTTTGGTTTTGAAAATGAAAATTTTCACATAATTTTATAAAAACCCTTACTTAGGTAACATAAAAGAAAAGGCATTTTTCTTTCAAGCAATACTTTTTGGTAAAATTCTATTAGTTGATGAGCTTTATTAAATTAATTTTATTAAATTAGGTAATTTTAGGAGTTTATAATTTATGAAAGTATTTAGAAATGATTTTGGAGCTATTTGAATATAAACTATGATGAATTTTTAATAATGTATTTACTTTTTATGTTTATGTATAAATAACCTATGTTTTTAGGAATAACTAGTTAATTAAGTGTCTAAATACACTACTATAAATTAAAAATTTATGTTTTAACCACTTAGATGTCTAGAGTCTTATTGAGTTATTATAGCCACTAGGAACTTGTATATAGTATTTCTTATTTCTGGAAGATTTAGAAAAATAATTGGTTAAGGTAACGGGGATATGTTACGCATATAATTTCATGCATATGTGAATAAGTATCTTTCTATAAAACTCCTTTGAATATAAATGGTGATATTTGTGCAATTTCATGACTACCATTTTATTAATTTTATACCTAAATCGTGGTCTCAATGTTTGAGTATTCATTTTAATGACACTATCACTTTTATAATGTATAAATATTGGAGTTCACAAGTCAAATCAACTCTTATATAATGATAGAAATATATTTGAGTATATTTTTATTCAAAACTAAATACCCCAAACAAGTTGAATACACTATTAAGATTAATATATGTTCATTTTTATCGATATTTAATTCATATTATAGAATGATTACTTGGTAGAAAAATATAATGAGTTTTTATATCTTAGTCTAGGATGCCAAATTTAAAACATATTTGTGTGAGCATAATAAACTATTGAAATCCAAACATTTTATATTGTGAAAGTGATAAGTGTAATTTGGAAAATGATAGTGCCAATATAGAAAACCATTAGTCACACAATTGAAAACCAATAATAACATTGTTGAAAATTCATTAACACCCTTTTTAAAATACAAGTTATGAATTTACAAAACTATCATAATTTAATTCAAAATGGCTTATGAATATATGTTTATTCACATATAAATGAATATGCCATGCTTAAGTATACAACATTTTCGAACCACCTTTATCAAAATTTATTTTTTATCTTCCACAAATGAAAAACATTGGAAATCTACTATTTAAAATAAATCAAAGTTCCAATAAATATATTAACCAAATATTACACTCACTATATAACACGATAAATAAAATCATAACATATAGCTTAAACTAATTTCATCTTATACTTAAGCTGCTAATTAATTCATTAATCATAAATATACATGTTAGCTAACTTTGTAAATTCATTCCTTAAAAAGTCTTCCAAAAAAATGGTAAACTCTAGAGATTTCCTAGCTTAATGAAAACAAGTAGAATTTTATTAAAAGAAATTAATCATATAAAAAAAGAGCTTGAACAAACTAACAAATTGGGATCTTGAACAAACTAACAAATTTGGATATAGCTAGTAAGATGCTAATACCAATGAGTCTTAAAACTTCTATAACATTATATACTTGATTTCATCTCAAAAAACAAAGCTAATACATTAAGAAAAACAAATTAAAATCATTAAGCAAAACCATTAAGAAAAAAAAAGTAAAATCTTTACGCAAAAACATTAAAATAATTCTTTAGAAATATTTTCATGTTAATAAAAACATAAACATATATAAATCGATTCTTTTGAAATTAGCTTAAATTTAAAAATTCTTTTGATAATAACCCTAGAACATGAACACAATTGTCGACCTCAAAGAAATTGTATTAGTAAATCCCAAATATATACTAACACAAAGTGGACCATCAGTCTTGAGTATTTAAGATATGTAGACCTTCCATCCAAATGATAGATAAACATGAAATTTTACCTTAAAACATTTCACTATTTTCACAAGTAAACAGAAAGTAAGAAGGGTATTTCCCTAATTTGATAGTGTGAAAGAAAGGAATGGAATTAATTCTCCCTGTTTCATGAAATATCTGGATGGAACGTTAAACCAGCACCCACAATGAAGAGTAGGATAATAGGGTTAGATATGTTGCATTAAACTATTTCTCTGGTTTCACACATATCCGGTCAACCAATAATGGAACCATCTTCCAACATTTTGGATGACATTGAAGGTTCAATTTGTGGATTGACTACCCATATTTTTCTTAGATGTTGATGACATCTTTTGGCTCAAGCTAGAAAGTGTGAGTTTGATATCTGAGATGAAGATGGATATCCAATCCACAAATTGGACTTTCAAATAGAATAAATAATTTGGAAATTCCCTCGCTCTTTATGACAAAGACAACCTCAACACTATCACCTTTTGGTACAATATTTACAGATTATTGAGAAAGGAGTGGTTCCTGAACCCAACTACAATTTGGGTAGTCAAAAGCTAATTAGCCTGTGTAACTACTATCCTTTAACATTCCACTTAATTATGACTTATAAACAAATGATCAAACTGCTGCTAAAATATAGTGCCTTACTTCCTCTTAAACTTGCATAAAAAAATTGCAATGCAAATAACCGCTAATCTATACAAGTACTCCTCCAATAATAAAACCCTTCTAAAACAAAAACTCCATTTAAAATTTACTAATTGAGTAAAAAAGTCTAAATAAAAAAAATATATTCAAAGTCTTTCATTTTAAAACATCTCATCAACAAGTAACAACCACTTTTTTTTCTGAGGTAGATCACTTCATTTTTTTATATTTTTTCAAACAAATATGTGGAAAGATGGATTAACATTTTGGAACTTTAATTATTATATTGATATGGAAGGATTTTTAATGAATAGTTTTAATTGCTTTCATTAATGATTTTACTTTAAGTTTTTATGCAAAGGTTTTTTTGAATGATTTAGTTTGGTTTCTAAAATAAATTTGATAAAAAAAACTCTTAAAATAGAGTGTAAAATATATTTTAGAAATAAAAAAGAGGTAGATTAGTGACAACAATGCTTAACCAATGGGTGATGGAGTCAACATAAATAATTATGAGAGTTCTAGCAATATGAAATAATATAGTTAGGCTAGTGTAAATATGTTTGAACTAACCATATACATTTACTACAATATGCCAAATATTAAAGATGCTTCTTACAATAAGTACATAATTAACTAAGTAATAATACATGACCATGAATTATTAAAAGAGATTCTTTATAAAATTATTAGCCAAGAGTACATCTTTAATTAATTTTAATTTGACCAAAATACTAAAAAATGACAAACTTAATCATCTTACTTTAACTATGGAGTTTCTTAAAATAGAGTAAACAACTTTAACTAATATATTACAACAACAAATATTCTTCAATAAAATCGATAATTACATAGAACAGTAATAAAGTTTCACAGAACCTTAATGTCATCTTATTAGAGAAATATAATTTTATACAAAATTTCAAAGAATATCTACATAATTATTTATTCATAATGAGTGTATGATAACTTATTATGTCCCCTCCCGAGGGGATATATATGAATCGCTCAAGGTGATTATTTGAAGTGATTTGTTGCAACTTTAACAAAATCATATAATTTTTGCTATAGTTTCTATTAATTTTTTTAGGGGAATTATTTAAATATTGATTTATCTTGCTTTTTATTGGTTTATATAGGTGACGTAGGCGTGGTACTTTGTGCCCCAAGACCAGGAGGTGGGGTAACGTCAGTAGCATTAACATAGTTTTTTCCTTGATCATACATACGTGTCTATGCTTGCAACATAACGCACAGTTAACAACTTTTCCTTTTTTGCATTTTTTGTCCAATGGTCTGATTGTTCTGCCATCTCTGTCACCTACTGAGACTTGCTCAGAATTACATGCGCCATCTACAACCATTAGCCATCTCTGCCACCGACTTCCATCTATACCACCATGCACTCAGTCGCACACTTGCATGGCCCTGCACTTGCCACTTGCCACCTCCAAGATAATGCAAATTAGCAAGAGGCCTATATAAAGAACAATTTTGTGATCTAACAGCCCGTCTACATTAATTTATGGTTTTATTGCTTTTATTTTGAACTTTGCTTGGAGGATGTTGTTGATTTTTTCAGCAAATACCTTCTTGTGAACAGAGAAATGTTCTCCATTTCTCGCCTTGAGCTCATTATCAATGATGCTAGGTAAATAATTTTTAATGCTCTTTTTTCTCAAAACTATACTTTATACTTCTTAAGTTTCAGCTAATGTTTAAAGCTTTAATGGAAATTCTTCGACAGAGGGTTGATCTCGAGAACAGAAATGAACGATTCGACGTTATAATAGTAGACCTCAGATCCTAAAGGTCCTTGTTATCAATTGTACACAAAATATGTCTCTGAGCTTGTACCAAAACCAAACGTGCGCCACACCAAAACCAAACGTGAGCCATAGAGGAGTGTTCGTTACTCAGGTATAACATCATAAAATCACTCAAATGATTATAGAAACTATTTATTGACAGTTTCTTTTTTTGCATCATGTTGTACATCAATTAACAAGATCAAGAATAAGTTTTTCATAATAATAATGCATGCATGTTTCTGGTAGTATTGTAGTTTTAGGAGTCTCATCGATAATTGTAGCTAACTTCAGTTCGAGGCTTGAGTTTCATTGAGTTATATTCATCAACTTTCATTAATGAACAACACTAGTTGAGCACAATAGCACTGAAAGATCGACTATCCCTTGTATCACAATGTCATCAAAGAGTTTATGGTAGAGTACGTATGAAAGGGTTCCATAAGAGAAATAGAAAGAGCACGACCACTTCAAAGAGTGGATTTCAAGAAGCACTTCATGATATCATCATAGCATAGTTCAGGTCGTTTCTACTATTAACCATTAACCATGAAAAATTACTTCAGTTCTACTAAAGACAGGCCCAACACTATCGTTCTAATTGTGCCTTTTATAAGGACATTTTATCTGTAAGTACAGGTTTTATTAGAGAACGAAGAGGACAAAGATAACAAGGGGCTTGATTTTCCAAGTCTTACATATGTCTCACATGAAAAGTGACCTGGACATCCCCACCATTACAAGGATGGTTCTCTTAATTCTCTGGTATGGTCTACTTTACTATTCTACTTCTTATGACGTATGTTGTCCAAGAGATTAACAAGGTTAGAAATAGAGTTTAAGGTCACCGAATCTTACAGCAATTTTGTTTGTAATGTGGATAGATAAGAGTATCTGGCATAATGAGAAATTCCCCCTTCATTCTCACTCTTGATTGTGACATGTACACCAACTATACCCAAGCACTTCGTGAAGCAATGTGCTTTTTCATGGACCAGAAAATAGGTCACCAGTTTGCGTTCGTCCAATTCCGACATTACTTTCATGGCATAACAAATAGTGATATCTATGAAAATGATCTCATCAAGTTCTATGAACATAACCCTAGGACAAGGGAGTACCCCCTTATCGAACAATTAAGTACATCCCTATAAGAGCAAGCAACACCATATTATAAATTGAATGGATTCTTTAACCCAACCAACATGCATTTCTTAAGCTACTTCCTTTAAGATAAATCATGACAGAGACCGCAGTGGAGGACGAGTCACAGTACCTCTCTCTCATGCTAAGTATGGACGGTTTCTTCATTCTCAAACTATTGAGGACTCTAGCAGGCCACAAATTCTCTGTAGCAGAAACTAGTAATTATTACGAACCTATTTTTGACAGAAATAAGATTTATTTTACTGGGTTCGATATAATTAAAGACATTTTGATGCTTGAAAATCAAATCCCCTTGATCATTTTGTTAAATCCATACACTAACAAGGAACTATACATTTTGATATGCAGATACACTTGAAGGTCCATTTTACATAAGAACTAGATGCATTCACCACAGGGATGTCTTATGCGGAAGGCAGGGAGTACAAACTTCGTCGAATTTACATAAACCATACTTCATTGTTTGCTGAGAAAATGGAAGCACTACGAACGATAGAGCAAGTCCATCGAAGAAGACAAAAGATGAATGAGTTCTTCCAAACTGCACCTTACTAGAAAAACACCAAGGAGGTAATTCTAGCTTCCAATTTCAATTAATATTAACATACCTACTTAATATGTGAACACCTCTCACATGTTAGATATGTCGTTACTTGCATAGCTGTATGTATTCAACAACCTTGTTTGTTTTATTAAGTTTATGTCATTAATTGCTTAGTTGTATTCACCAATGTTGTTTGTTTTATTAAGTTTATGTCATTAATTGCTTAGTTGTATTCACCAATGTTGTTTGTTTTATTAAGTTTATAAAGATATCAAATTTTTTTATATATAAATTTTTTTATATTATGATTTTTTTTTAATAAATTTTAAAATTTATTAAAATAATTTCTTATAAAATAAATATTAGTGAGATGTGAATCTGGACTTTCAGATTATCAATGGGGAAAAGCTTATCAAATTCTGAAGATTTCACCCTCTGGCCTTCGTTCTTGGTCCTTACATGGTCAAATTCGATTTTTTTGTTATTTTATTCGAATTTGTCTCTTCACTATGTGGATATGTGGGTTTGGTTGGGCTAGAGATACAAAATGGTTTTGTTTTATTTTTAGGGTTTTCTTAGATAAGTTGAATTAATCTTGTTTAAACTTATAAATATCTCTCAAAGTTATTTCAATTTGAGAAAAAACTTATTAATATTTTAAATAAATTTATTTAAATTAAAAAATAAATTATATATATATATATATATTTTATTATACAAACTTTAACATTTTGACACATAACCTTTACACATGAAGGTGAAAAGGACACTTCAAGCCCTCAATTCTTTGTCTAGTCTTAGAAGACTTTGAAAAATTTAACTATAAGGGTTTTGTAAATGTGTGCTCAAAGTTTTAGTTTTTTTTGTAATAATTAACTCTCATATTTAAATGTATTTGTCTTATATCAATAACTATTAACAATGGCTGGGGCATTGCCACGTCGTGGCTCTTGTTATATTTATGATCCTAATGCTTTTATCGTCACTTTAAATACATATCTAATGTTTTGTTTTTTACACAATAAGACAACTTTATATATTAAAAAAGTTGTGTCATAATTACATATCCTCAACCTATCAAGTTTAAAGTTCAAGTGAGAGCATTAGTAATATCCACCAATATGCAAATAAACTGAAATTGTATATACACTTTTGTGTCCAGATTTTAGAATTAGAAGTTGTATTTAGATATAAGCAAGGGATCCTATAGGTTTTGAACCACATCTTAACTTGTTAATAAGATTATTTAACAAGCTGTCAGGGCCTTTTTTGTCATAGACAAAGACACTTTCAAATTGCTTATACTGTTTGAAAGTCCAATTTGTAATTTGACAAACAACCTTCCAATTACGTCTGGAACTGACCTTAATGGAAAACTTAAGTTAGAGATGAACAATAATATTGTCCAAACTAGATATATTCTACTAACCCATCTCCAAGTCTCAAATTTCAAGTGCAACTTTTCCAGTGTAGCTCTAGATATGAGAGGAAGATGGCTGGTCAAATTACAAATTGGAAGTTTTCAAACAAAATAAGCTATTTAAAAACGAAAAAACATATCTTAACTTGTTAATAATACCATTTAATCAGAGTAATTATTAAAATAAAAGGATATAAATCAATTTTTAATAAAAAAACATATTCAAAGTATTTTCATTTCCAAGCATCTCACCATATTCGAAACAATCTTCGAAATTCAAAACCATTTTTCTGCAGATTTTAAGGTGTGTGTGTGGAGGAACACACACGGTCTTTGTAAACTGGATTGTAAATTAACTTTGTTTGTAACAAAACAGCAATAATAACAACTATAATAGTAATATAGTATATTTTGTGATCCATTGTTTTTCTTAACTTGTTCATAAAATGTGATTTGTATGACTGCAATCAATCGAACTATGCTTGAGAAATTAAATTTCTCACTAACCTTAGTTTCTACAATCACTATTGTTAGCTAGAAAATAAAAATACAAATAAAAGTAACTACAATAGCAATAGTAGGTATATTTTGAAATGCTAAGAAAAAAAAATCAGTAATCAATAATAATTTATTATTGGTCAAGGCTGCCAAAAGCATCTTTGGTGTTGCTTTTGGCACCCTTACAGTTGAAGATTATAACCCTATAAATAAATTTACATGCAAATACAATGGGAGAAAACCATGGGTGATTAAAACCATGTTCCTAAAACGACTTACTTACTTGTTCATTTCCTAGTCAGCCTTAACCCCTTTAAACGTGACCCCAGGAATTGCTCTCAATCTAACATGTCAAAAATAGAGTACTCTATTTAATCTACTTTTTGAACTTTGTGATGGTTTTTAGTCAAAATCCTGTAATTTGGAAGTGTTTAAATGGTGTTTTTAAAGGCATAAATGGATTCACCACACTCAAACAAAGTGTAGTCTAAATATTCCACATTTTCAACATTTTACTAGCATATTTTCTATTTTTTGTTTTATTTTGTTTGGATTGAGTTTTAAAATACTTAAAAAATCTTAAAATGGCATATATTACCTATGAGAATTGCATAATTTGGGTGCCATAGAGATATTTGAGGGTTCTGAAAGTATTTATGGATTCATAAACAAAATTTAAACACTTTCTAATTTAGATTTTACCTCAAAAAACATTATTGCTTTCCGAACCCAACTTAAAGTGGAAAACATAGATTAGATAGATTCCTCCTCAAATACTACACTTTATACAATTTCCACAACTAATTTATGTGACTAAGATTTTTTGAGGATTTCCAACTCGAGTCCAAACAAATCAAAGATGAAAATATATCTAGAATAGTAGAATTTGTAGACTATTCCCCAAAAAAGTTTGCAACTAGGGTACTCCAAAATCCAATATTGCATTTACATGCTGATTACACATTGTGATCACTAAATTTATATATTTTTGCATTATTTCTATTACATCCATAATTCTCTTGGATAACTATTGCTTCTTTTAAATCTCATTTCTTTGGCCTTGACTTGCTCTTCACTTGGTGCACTTCCACAAACCTTTTGTACATACAAACAATTCATTATTGACATCCATATAAAAGGAAATCCATTTTCCGGAATGCATGGGTCATAGATGGTGTAACTACTAGTTCTATATAAATTCTCTTCACCTTTGTGGTTCATCAATGCATTAGACTATTCCTTAAGCATAATCGGTCACAACACTATGAGATTAATCCATCTCACATTCCCAGCTTAATTGTAGACTCAACCTCTCTAATTCCATATCAAGAGAGTATACGACTACACTTTCCACCCTTGCACCTACTCAAGTGGTTCATTCTACAACTTGATGCCACATCCTCTTCTGCACATAAGAGAAATACACCTACTCCAATACATGTTCACCTAAACTCATGGGAAATCAACTATATTGTCCATCTCTAACTGAACTTTTCCATTAAGCAAGAAGGTGTGAGTGCAAGATATGAGAGGAGGATGGTTGGTCAATACACAATTTGGACTCTCAAACAAAATAAGCAAGTTTAAAATTCCCTAGATGTCTATTAAAAAGAACGTCTTGACCATTGAGAGAAGGTGGTGGCGTCATTGGTTAATGAGAAATTTGCGAAAGAAATGAAAGCACACTATTGTATTATGGTAGAATATTTCGAGAGTATTGACAATATTATGGTTCCTATACCTAAATACAGATTATTGTGTTCTAAAATCAGGGATCACAAACATGCATAAACAATTTTAGTCCTTTGTAAGTATGTTGTATTTTATAGTTCATAAAGAATTTCAATACGTATGTGTAGAATTATATAGAAAAACTTGATAACGAGCTATCTATCTAGAATTTTTTTTTAAGTTTGATTCTATTGTGCATTATAAAGAGAAAAAATTGTACATATAAGATACAAATCTTCTTTGTTTCTAGATGGCATTAACATAGCAAAGTTTCCAAAAATTAAAACTAGCAAAACCACCCAATAAAATTTTGTATCACTGTCATGAGTTCATATGTCGAAGAGAGAAGCTAGAGTATGGTTCCCCCACAGGTTGGGGGTTATGGCCTCAAAAATATAGAAAATTCTAATTATATCTATCTTAAACATGCTAGGAATCCGAAAAGGTAGGAATCCAATACTAGTCATCATCGTAAATAACAATAAGGGATGAACTTGTGCCTGTGTATTCATGTTTGGGCATGCGCGCCACTGCTTCTTGCCCCTTTCCCTTGACAACATCATCCATAGCCATGATAAAGAGTGACTTGACCATCTAGGACATGCCTAAAGTCTTTTGATGGCAACTTTCCCAGGTCATGGAGGCATGCACTCTTGTATTCCATCGAACTACCAAAATATTCCATTACTTGCATGGATCCTAGTGGATTTTTCTTTGCCATGATCCCAATTTTTATCCAGGAAAACCATGTGGACTTGGGCATGTAGGCTGATTGAATTTGGAAATAAAAAATCTCACATTCTCCATTTCCCTCACTACTCAATCCATGTGGAATCATTTTGAACCACTAGTCATCTTCCTATTCATTTTTTTTCGTTTAGACCATCCTACGAGATACACCCCTAAGCGACCAATTCCTAGAATATCATTTACCGATGAAGAATGAGACTATGAGCGTTCCAACAGAGCTTTCGTTCGACCAACTAAGCATGCAACAAAACTTAATGGTTTAGATGTAAATTCGACCACATTTTCTGAAAGAACTCCACTCCAAGGTGCTAGTAACATCTCCCTCATGAATAGAGATATCATGCAATGCCATGATTTCCGACACATGGGAGTGTTCCTAGGATTGTACCTCATTCCAATCTTGCAGTTGAAGAAGATACTTGTTGCATATGAGCTTCATAATAAACCTAATTGTGATTTTAATGTTACCTTGGTGGGAGAATCCCCTCATCATCTCACTTGCCCCTCCAGACCCGACATCCCGCTAAGTTTTGTCTCTCCCTAAATGTGGCCTCATTGAATGGGAACCCATTGTGGAAGGCATATATATTTAGATTCAATAAAATGATTTTTAATACGTGAATATTGAGACTTACAAACAACTAACCACTAACACAATTTATTATCATTGTGTAACACTTCCATATGACCCCTAAACAAAGGATCAAAGTGTTGTTAAATAAAACACCTTTACTGCCTCTAAACTTGCATAAAAAAAATGTGAATACTCCTTGCTCTGTATAAAAACTCTTCTAATAACAAAACCATTTTAATACAAAAACTCCATTTAAGATTTTACTTAAGTGAAAAATTCATAACGTTAAAAAATTTTATATTCATCCCCATTACCCCTATAAGCATCGACATTTCAATACATCAAGTGGGAGGTGACACCTTTTAAGCATTTTTTAATTCTACTAATAAAATTCTTCAAGATAATAATATTCTTATCCGTCTCTATTACATTAATTGTTGGCCTTGAAATGATTATCACTTGAGCTTATTATTTTGAGTTAGTCCTCAGTAATATTCCACATATTAATCTAAACCACTTATTATTAGTAAAATATATTGTTTTATTGTTTTACAAGTATCAAACCTCCAAACATCTCTCACTATAATGTCTTCATCCATCTATAATTGTAACTATAACTTTTGATGCAATTTGTAACTCTAACTTTAACATTTGCTGCAATCAGCCTCACTTTGTGATCTTTTTTAGATGTACCATATAGCTAGTTTATCCACATGTATTTAACCAAATAATAATGGTGCAAAGAGTGGATAAGGATGGATTCGCAGGAACACACTTTTAGAATGGTCATTAGAGGAATTTTGGGGTCTAAAATGGGCCTCCTAAGGAAAATAATAAAATAATAGTTAAAATAATAAAATAATGGTTAAAATAATAAAATAATA
>LPNX010389662.1:39023-75550 GCA_001517045.1 Pseudotsuga menziesii
CCGAATCAAATTCCACATCCAACGAGCTCTCCCGATCGAAATTTGAGTAAAAACACAATGAGATATGTCGAAAATACGAACAAAAAAAGTAGTTTTTTTTAATGACAAATATGCCAATTCAACCATTATGGTTGACTTATTTTATTGAAATTCTATTGGTTCTTGAATTACAACTCACAAAAACTTATTTTGGCACGTTTTCTTATAAGGCCCATTTTAGACCCCAAATTTCCTCGAATGGGTATTTTTTGAAATCTACTAGTAAAATTAATGAAGATAATAATATTATTAACCTGTCCTATTAGATTAATTGTTGGAATTGAAATGGTTATCACTTGAGCTTATTATTTGTAGTTACTCTTTAGTAATATTCCACCTAATAATCTAAACCACTTACTATTAGTAAAACCTATTGTTTTATTCTTTTACAAGTATTAAACTACAAAACATATCTCACGGTAACGTCTTCTACAATCTGTAATTCTATGTGCAACATTTAATGCAATTTTTAACTCTAACTTTAACATCTTTCGAAATCAGCCTCAATTCGTGATCGGTATTATATGTACCACCCAACAAGTTTAGGAACCTATCTTTAACCAAATAAGAATGGTGCTTAGAGTGGCTAGGTATGAATTCACTGAAACAACCATTTAGGCACCTATATTTAACCAAATAAGAATGGTTCTAAGAGTGCTTAGAGGGGATAGGTACATCAACAAACTTAATAATGTACATATAATGACTTTATAATGATCCTTTATTTGTAGAGCACAATTTCAGAGATCCTTTGGAAAATAATGATACCACAAGAATCAATATCTCACATGGATTAATTGAGTGTTTTTTATAAGTAATTGACCCTTAATTTTTTTTTTTAAGATTCCTAGTGCTAATGCATTAGTGCAGTTAGCTGAGGAAAAATTTTGATTTTTTATTTGTAGACTGTATAGATGCACACTAGTTCTAGATAGAGGCATGAAGTAGCATGAAAGTCAGGAAGAAACAAGAGGAAAATCAAGATTTGGTGTGTAGCCTAGATGTACTTTGGGATGTGTGTGTAACATCATTGTACTTTTTAATACATGCACATTGACAAGACATTTGAGGGTCATATACTTTGTCATAATTTTTATTATAAAATTGTATTATTGAATTATAACTTGCTTGATATAATTTATTTCATATTTTCTCTTGACTTCTTAATAGAAGTCTTCATTTTTATCATACCTGTGTCGACAATAATGTTTCTATATGATTAGTTTCTATTGTTTTCTATCTTGGATGATTGCATGGAGATCTCAATTATATAAATTTGACTAATCCTTAATCACAAATGAAGGACTGAAAATACTAATATGAAATAGGGTTTTGTGTTGTTCAAGACAATAAATATTCATAAATTTGTTAGTTTTTCCCATAATATTCATAAATATATTTAATAGAAGTTGTCCCACCCTAATAAATCTTAATAACTCTAGTTTAAGAGGTTGTCCAACCCTAATTTTATACCTCTATACTATGATAACTTTGTGAAGAAGAAATGTTTTAAAAAGGAAAGTAGGGCATATCATAGCATTAGAGGTTATAAAACAAGTGTCATAGTTATGGTAATATCGATCCATATCTAAATAGTTTGTAAATGTTTGAGATGATTAAAATATATTAATCAAATTTTCTACCATGCATTTCTTGAGCTATTGTACATGGTTTTTCAACATTTATGAAACTTTGAATCAGTGATTCTTTCACAAGTTTTCCAATTTGCATCTAAATATTTTGGGCATGTCATTTCATTTCAATGTTGCAAGCGTGTCATTAAAATCTGTTGTCTGTATTTTATGAGAAAACTTGACATAGATATTTGATAAAAATACATAAGTTGTAAAGTCACATTGTTCCACTTTAGGTATGTGCTTTGCAGTAAGCGCCTATGCACCTTTTCTCAATTTACACAGAGTGTCATCGGCACCTTTTGGTAGTGAACATAAAGTGCCAACCTTCTGCTAGCATTCTATTGCAGCCTTCTCCTGTGTGCCGAGGTAGGTCCCATATTGCCTGCAAATTTATTTTTGGCATCTTCCTTTTGAATTCTAAATGAATGGAGTGCTATAGATGTTCTCTCTTTTTCTATTTGTAAATCTCAAAAGAGTTTAATTATCAAATTCATTTTGATACATGCATTTGGAAAATAAAAGTTCTTATGTACTTTGTTTTTTGCATTGTTAAGAGTTGTTGCATCTTTTCTTTCATTTTTACTTTTTGGACTATTATTGCAGAAAGTTAGAATTAGTGCATTCTAGGAAGAAAAATTTTCTTTTCCTTACTATTCAGATTCATGTTTGTTTAAAGATAAAACTCAATCAAAACCAATCAAAATTAAGAATTCATAGGTCTTTTCAAGAATTGTGATTGATGTTGGTCTTTGAAGCTTCATAGTTGGCTTTGACTAGAACTTGATTTTCTTAGATCTATGATTTACGTCTTATTTAACATAAAAAAAATTTCCCTACCTTAGGTAGATTTCATTGAAAGAGAAATGTTCATCATCATGTAGATATGATTTTCATTCTTTTACATTTCTTGTCTACACCTCATGCATCCACTTAACCGCATAAGATAAATTTAACACTATCTTAGGATTAATATCATTTAGTAACTATGTGTAAGTTATTGACATGTTTTAGCGTCATTAAGTATGGAAGCTGTCATTTAATTCCTACACTGCATTTTGGGGACAGTGTGGTTCTTCCACGTACCATCGGTATATCGAACAACCTTTCATGTACCCTTGAGGTATATAGAAAGGTAGTTCACGTAATCGATTGTATATCAGAAGGCCCCTTTCATATGATTCTACATTAGATAGCACCACTACGGATTTGAGCTCCCCCATACCTAGTGTATATTGGGAGACCCTCTTAGGATTCTTGTGACCAACTAAGTTAACATTTTGGTCGTCTTGGCATCACAATACACCCAGAACATCACTCGGGGAAATTACTATGCATGTGTCGTCTATGTAGTTGGGTATTCAGGCAAGGGTATGGTCCCAAACCTCCTTGTTGTGTTTTAGCGTTGGACGCTGTGGTATATAGCGAGTTGTGAATTCTTGATAATCCCTTGACGATCCTGACCATTCATCCACTCCTATTCACACAATTTTCTTGTGCTTTTAGACTTGAGTAGTGCTTGTTTTGTGTGGTACTTCATATATTTTTAGAGAGTTCATATATGGGAGAATTTCCTGGGACCACTAGTCAAGAGATCCCTTTTCAAGGTATGTCTTTTGTTTCTCCCCCTTGTGGAGTTGTTGGTCCTCCCTTCATGGCCACTTTGAACCTTCCCAGATTAAATAAAGGATCACATGTATGGTTATTCTCCAATCCAGTGATGCAAAATGCACCCTTTGTGTTGAATCCTAGTCCTTTACCACATGAGAATCAACCTCATGTTAATCCTTCTCCTTCTTCGTTGAATGTGGAATCGGCTTCCCTTTCTTCCTCTTCACCTATTGAAAACTTTGATGTTAGTAAACAAGAGGGTAAGAAGAAGACGAAAAGGAAAGCTAAGAAGAATAACACTAAGAAGAAGGTAATAGATCCGACATATGATCGTCATGCTGGAATCCCACTAGTCACTGATAATCATGCTGGGAGTATGGATTTACCTGTTTCTAGCTCACATAAACCTAAGTTCCCTTGTAGAATTTGCAAGGGTGATAACCTTATCAAGGATTGTCCTAGTCTTTCCCATGAGTGAGAAGTGTGGTCTAAACATCTAGTGTCATCAATCTATGATCATCATATTGACGATGCCCCGTCAACTAGTGATTGTGTGGTTGAGAGTCATAAAGGAAAATTCAAGTATCCTTGTTTGCTATGTAAGGATATGCACCGCACCTACCTTTTTCCCCACATGGATGAAGCTTCAAGGTTGTTAGAATATATTACTATTCCTTGACAACGGATTCCATTCGGTTATCATAAGTTGTCCCTTGAAATTCCATTTGTTTATCAAGTGGTCAATCCAAGTTCATCCTTGGTTGATCCCAATCTTCCCTTGAAGAGTGAAGCAAAAGTGGTTGATCCAAGTCTAACCTCTATCGATCGCACTCTTCCTTTGAAGAGTGAAGTTGAAGCGGTTGATCCAAGTCCATCCTTGGTTGATCCCACTCTTCCTTTAGAGAGTCAAGTTAAAGTGATCGACTTGATGTCATCTCCACCCAATCCCTCTCATGCTACAGAGAGTGTTCAGATTGAAGTAGTGTCTTCGAGACAGTCTTCGTCATGCCCCTCTCTTCTCATCGAGAGTGAAAACCATCCAGTTGAAGTTTTCGTAGTTAGTTCTGATTGTTCTATGCAAGAGGAAATTTTGTCTCTTTCGACAAAACCCTCTCCAAGTGCTGAGGTTATTTTCTTTGACTGGAATAACACAACATAATCTCATCTTCATTCAAGCATTCCTTTCCAAATATCTATGAGAGTTGTTGCTAAGAGTATACTCCGCACTATTGTTGATGAAGGGGCTTCTGTTAGTATTCTATTCTCTATTGCTTGAAAATACATAGGTTCTTCTTCGCTTGTGCTAGATACTGATCAGATATTGGCTTTTAATCGAATACCTACTATGCCTTTATGGATCCTTCCTCATTTACCTATCACTTTGGAATAAAAAATTGTATGTATTGATATCATGGTAGTCCAAGGTCCCTTATATTTTAATATGCTCCTTCGGCGTGATTATGTTTACGCCATGAAGGTTGTAGTGTCCACACTCTTTCGAGTTATGTATTTCCCCCATGATGGGAATATTGTCACTATTGATCAACTTTCCTTTGTTAAACCTGATCATTGCATGACTCCTAGCCATCTGACTTCCCTAAATGTCCCACATTTTCTTGTGGTTCCTTCCCCTTCTAGTTAGCTTCTTCCAATCATAGGTAAAACAAGGGGCATGGATCCAGCCTCTAGAAATCATACTGGACTTAAGTCGCTAGCTTCTTATGTAAAGGGGAAACCCACCAACCTATTGACTTCATGTTTTCTTAGAACTGCCAGTGAGCAAAGTTCTCATTCTGTGTCAAGCTCATTAAAAAATGAAACAGATGGCCAGGAGCATAGTTCCTTTTCTTTGTGTCAAGCTCGTTCAAAAATGAAACAAACATCAGCATGCATAGTTCCATTTCTATGTTAAGCTCGTTAAAAAATGAAATAGATGTCGGTGAGCATAGTTCCCATTCTGTGTCTAGCTCATTAAAAAATGAAACAAATGTACTCAAGCATAGTTACTCTATGTTTCAATCTTACGTAAAAATGAAACAGGTCCCCACAAGCATAGTTATTTTATGTTTCAAGCTTGTGTAAAAATGAAACAGGTCCCCACAAGCATAGTTATTTTATGTTTCGAGCTTGTGTAAAAATGAAACAGGTCCCCACAAGCATAGTTATTTAATGTTTCAAGCTTGCGTAAAAATGAAACAGGTCCCCACAAGCATAGTTATTTTATTTTTCAAGCTTATGTAAAAATGAAACAGGCCACCTCAAGCATAGTTATTTTCTATTTCAAGCTTGTGTAAAAATGAAACAAGTGACCTTGAGTAGAGTTCCTTTTTTCATGTCAAGCTCGTTAAAAAATGAAACAGATTCTTTCATTGTGTCAAGACCCGACTTTTGAAACTTCATTTCATCTGCTTGTAAAGCAGATGAAATGAAGCTTGGGGGGGCTATACCCTACCTCTTTATATTGGAATTTAGCTACTTGATAGTTTTACTGGGGGAAAGTACCAACCACTAGACATCATGTTGAAAAAAAACCCATCAATGGGAGTTATTTGGAGCACACTTTCTTAGTTATGAGCTCGTTAAACCATGAAATGACCCTTTGATAATAGTTCTTATTCTATTCCAAGCTTGTTATTAAATGAAGTAGATACCCTGAGCATTCTTTCAACCAATATTTGAGATCATTAAAAATAGTAAGATGGTGTTGAGCTTACTTTTCATTTTTCATGCTCTAGTTAAAACATGAAAACTCATTTTAGATTATTTTTTTCTTTTTTGTTCTTTGGATTCAAACATGAAAAAAGTTTTGAGCACCTTTTATACCTTCAGCGTGCTCATTAAAAACTCAGTAAAGAGGTATCAAGTGTACTTTTGCTTCTTTTTCACACTCATAAAAACTGTCTTATGAAAAAGAGAACCTGTTACGGAGTTATATTTAGGCTCTTTTCAGTCTCCTTAAGAACACAAAAAGATTGCCAAGTGAACTTGATACATTCACGCTTGTAAAAGTATTAGAACGATCGAGTAGTCGATGGTATATTATCTCCTTTTTGGACCGATTAGGGCTATTTATGAAAAACGGACACTCTGGTTGATATCAGCCATAAGAGTTATCTGAGGCATTATTTTATACTTTTTTGGGGCCTTAGGGACTAAATATAACAAAAAAGGACCTTTTGGAGTCTCCTTGTGTCTTTGTTCAGACTCTCTAAACATGAACGATACTGAGTTCACTTTCATCGGACTCATAATATCAAATGATGAAAGACCCTTTCTGGGAGTGAACCCCTCCTTTCTTAGGTTCATAAAACTTGTTAGAATGGACTCATCACTTGATGAGCTACAACGAGTGTTTGTTACCCTCTTTGAAGTCATTAAAACAAAAATAGGCACTCATCCTTCGTGATGGGGAAATTAAAGGAAAGGGGAATATTTTTGCATTTTGTTTTATGAAAGCTCACATTAAAACTTTGAATATGACACCTTTCTGCATTTACATATTTGAACAGTTGGGTATTCAGATTGTCGCCGAGTCGATCCACTTTCGTGAGTCACTTGAACCCTTTTAGTCAATTCAAATAATTCATTTTCGTATTCCTTGCATTACATATGGTTTTTGTCTCTTCGAGTCAATTCCATCAAGTCATTTGTCATGCAGCAAATTGTTCAAAGGATGTCTCTTCTGAAATTCAACTCGTAAGTAACTTTACCTTCCTACCAAGTCGGTCATGTCTGAGTCAGTTTCATGGTTGTTTCATAACTTCAAAAACAAATTTTGTTCCATTTTTCATGTGATTTATGGGCAAAACCTCATGGTACTCCTTCGATGAGTCTATTCATGTCAACTTTAGCACATCATCGAGGAACTAGATTCAGAAAACCTAGTCAAGAACCTTGAATCCTGCATGCCTCAATGATAGGTTTCCTCGCTTTCAACAGAAGGTTTTCATCAATGACCTCTAATTGAAATATTCTATCAAGAGTTCAACTTCAAAACATCTATTCATAATTGGAAGAATGTACTAATATACCTTGGGGATAATTGACATTAATGGTGATTTCCCTTGCACTTGTTAACAGTATACATCAATGACTGGTAATCAAGTGGTTTCTACCTTGTTCGACGTCAATACATCTATTCACATAGTTAGAATCGTATTAGTTGGGGATTGGAATGAAGACCCTGAGAAGTTAGGATTCATCAACATAAGTGCCTATCCTCAGGTTGCGATGGAATATTATTTGGAGTTACAACATGGATCCACATTGTATGTTTGGTGGCTATGTCTAGTACTTTGTTTGGATAACATGGATCTACTTTGTATGTTCCATCGCCATGTTCCACTCTCTACATCATTGATCATGGATCTACAGTGTATTCTTGGTAGCCATGACGTGGTCATCTTCATAGATATGCAGTGTATTGGTCCGCAGCCCTGACTGAGTCAGACAAGTCAGCTACTGGTCTTATGTCATTTGTGAGATCATCTCCTACTACCTCCAATACTGGATTGATGTCTAGGAAAGTATTTTACCTATCACATCCTTCTAGCTTCATACTTTGGGGGGGATTCTGTTCCACCTGAAAAATCCATTGTTTCCTGATTACCCTTCAGAGAGCCTGGTCAGAGATTACTATGGTGACTTTTTTCCATCCTTGGGGAGACTGATGCTTTTACTCAGTTATGACATAGCATCGTCGGTGCACTGTCATGTTGAGAAAAGATCGTTGGAGCCTTTTTGTCTCTTAACAATAGGTGTCATTGGTCCTCTTTCCCTGTGAGAGAAAAGCATCGGTGCCTTTTCACCTTAAGCTAAAAGCATCAATGGACTTAAAACATGAAAAAAGAATATTCTAGAAGATTCCTTATGAAATCCTCCGTGGAATTGGTTCCTACTATATAGGGATAGATTTCGTTCGCCTTCCTCACATATAGGAATCATCATCTACCCATTTCCTAAGTGAATCTCATCTCATTTGGCCTATAAATGAATCCTTCATGGAGTGAGTGAGGAGAGGCCAAAGAAAGAACCCCTTATGTTGTTCGACAGAGATCTAGTTTAGAAGCAAGTTTGAGTGAGTCTATGTGTGAAGTGCTTGTTGTGAGTGAGGATTGTTGTAAGTCCATTGTGGAAGACAAATATGGAAACATCAAGGCTCTAGTTATAGATTTACCTTCTTTAGTCATTAATACAAAATTATTCCCCTTTCCCATACTCAATTTGTGTCAATATCAATTAAATATTGTTATATTCCTTGATCACTAGCATATATTGTTAATTTATCATGTTGCTCTCATCATGTTGTTTTGGATTTTGATCTTTCATCACAGGTACTGAAGATTGCATGCAGAACATTGGAACAAGGAAAAAAACATTCAGATCTGAGGTATGCAAGTGTTTTCATGTTGAATAAATTAACTATCCAGGGAAAGGATATGCTACTATAGTTTTTTGTTCTATGCTTGTATCATACAAGGTAGAGGAAAAAATCGGTGTCTGCACCGGTTGTAGAATTCCTTGAGACAATCCGAATAAGACAAACTTTGTGACGGAATGGGGATTTTTTCAGTACACGGTGATGCCATTTGGACTCAAGAATGTGCCTGCGATATTCTCCAGGATTGTAATTGCTGCGTTTAAATATTTTATCCAGAAGTTTTTGGTGGTATACATGGATGATTGGATGGTGTATGGGTTGGAAATTGATCATCATACAAATTTGTGACCGATGTTGGAGTGTTGTTAACAACATAAGATTGTGTTGAATATGAAGAAATGTATATTTTGTGCACCTTTAGATATATTTCTTGGGCACATTGTCTATAAGGAAGGACTGTTGGTCAATCCAACAAAGATCGCGGTTATTGTCAACTTGCCACCACCCACAAACGTGAAGAAAATTAGAGCTACATCAGGTCATACATGATACTATAACAAGTTCATTAGATGATATTCCTCAATTAAAGCACCTATGGAGAAGTTGTTGAAGAAGGATGCGTAGTTCGAATGGGGCCACGAGTGTCATAGAAGTTTCGACACTTTAAAGACGAAGATGGCTATCGCACCAATATTGGTTTTTTGGGATTGGATGAAGGAGTTCCATGTCAATGTTGATGCGTCGTCAATCATGTTGGGCATAGTATTGGTGCATCCAGGTGAAAAAGAGATTGATCATCTGATTGCTTTTGCTAGTGGGAAGCTATCATCTGCATTGAAGAATTATACCATGCTGGAGAGAGAAGGGTTGCTGATGTTCTACGCATTGCTTATGTTTTGACACTATCTGTTGGGAGGTCATTTACATATGTTCAATTATCACTCCATGTTGAAATATTTGGTGAATAAGCCTGTGTTGGAGTGGAATATATGGCGTTGGCTACTCCTCTTCCAAGATTTTTATTTCGAGATAATTGTGAATCTAGGTCACTTGAATGCAGGTCCTAACCCTTTTTCATGAATTGAGATAGGTAAGGAACCAACAAACATTGAGGACATACTACCCGATGGGAAGCTATTCAGGATTAGAATTGTTGATGACAACTATGAGAAAATAGTTCATTTTTTCATGACAAGAACAACACCCAAGGGGTTCACTATGAATGAGAAGAAACAATTGGTTGTTCAAGCTCTGGATTTTGAGTTGATTGCTGTATAACTCTATACAATGGGCCTTGATGAGCCATAATGAGATATTATAGCGATGTGTCCTACTGCATGAGAAGGAAAGGGTCTTGGAGGAAGCACATGAGAGAGTTGTAGGTGGACACTATGGAGGTCACGCAACTGCTAAGAAGGTACTCTGTGCATGACGATGGAGGCCAACTATCAATGGGAATGTTGTAGAATATGCGAGGATTTGTGATGTTTGTCAAGGAACCGAGAATCTGTCATGAAGGGATGAGATGCCCTTGGTACCTCAGGTAATGCTACATCCATTTGATAAATGGACAGTGGATTTTGTGGGGCCATTCAACTCACTAGGAAAGAGAATTGGTGTGCGAGATATCATCACAGCGATAGATTATTTGACAAATTAGGAAGAAGCTGCACTAGTTACAGATTACACTGCCGTGAATGGCGCAAGGGTTCTATTTGAAAATGTTGTCACTCGCTTTGGTTGTATAAATATCTTGATGAGTGATCAGGGGAGTCACTTCATCAATCGAACCATTAGTGCACTAACAAAAGAGTTCTAGATACAACACAAGAAGAGCACCCCTTATCATCTGCAATCTAATAGGATAGTTGAAGCATTCAATGAGGTGTTGGAGCATGATATCACAAAGGTATGCAACGCGAACCACAATGATTGGGATTTGAATATTCATGCAATCTTATGGGCTTATCGCACCACTTGCAAAAGGTTGAGAGGGAATACACCATTCAAGTTGGTGTGCAGATAGGAGGCAGTTATTTCAATGGAATATATTGTTCCAATTTTGCACATCATAGCAGTGACAAGGATGAATGACGAAGGAGCATTGGAAGAACGCCTAGCTTAGTTGGTACATCTAGTGGAATACCGGTTCATCGAAATATTTTGTCAACACGTTGAGAAGGATCGACAAAAAACATGGCATGATCAACACATCAAGAACATGCATTTTCAACAAGGTGACCCTCTGCTTCTATATGATAGTAAGTTTGCAAAACATCCAAGTAAGTTGCAAATGCATTGGTTGGGTCCTTATGTTATCAATTCCATTACCGAATGAGGTGCAGTATAGTTGCAACAGTCAGATGGTGCGATGTTTCGTAATTTAGTGAATGGCAACCAGTTCAATCCCTATAGAGAGGGTTCGATGCTTGAGGCATTGCGCCAATATATATATATATATAGTTTTTTCATGAAGTGGTAACAAATAGGCTGACGCACTAGAAGCAAGTGGCAGCGCAAGCAGAAGTGCTGAGATGGTGATTAGGGAGCAATGTGGCGACATCCACAAGGATGCTATAGAGTCAAATCGGATAGTAAATGCAGTAGTTAAGCCAGTTATCCGACGATGTTAATGGACAAGACACACATTAATGGAGAATATTATCGTTAGATCAGAGAGGATCGACGATGGATTTGGGTGGATGAGGGAATATTTAGTCATGATGATTCAAAAATATTTCACACAATCGATCCCATGCTATAAGAATTGGCAGGGTGTAGCTTCAAGTCACCATTATCAAGATTGAGTTGCAGAATTGAGTAAGAGTAGCATCGAGCATAGAGCTAAGTGAGAGTGAAGATTATAGTTGAGACTTTATTGAGACGTTTTCCATTATGTAGAGTGTTGACATGCCGCAAGATATTTTTAGTTGGAGCATTAGGGGTTCACCAGTCATTGGTGTTTTGATTCTAGAGGAGCTGTCCATCACGGCGATGGCATCATCCCCAATTACACAAAAGAAGAGAGGAGCCAGTTGGCCCAAGTCACTGACACAGAAGTAGAGAAGCACGAGAAGTTCAGCTAGAGCAGAAGCATAAGCATCGGATGAGGCCTCCACAATGAGGACTGGGGTGACTATTGCAGACATCCCAGCCTTTGTTCCACCATGCAATACTGGTACAAAGCCATGGAATCTGACAAAGAACTAGCACTATCTGATCAAAATTCCTGTGTTGTCAATGAGAATGCAGTGCACTTTCAACATTGTGCCATGTTTAACCAGGATGAAATATGAATACCACGATCTGATGGAATCCATGGATTGCACTGTAGATCCATTCAAGAATAGGACAGGGTAGGAGAATGAACCAATAGCATGCACCCTACAACAATGGGCGTTGGGATTGGAGAAGTTGTGGATTTTAGGCCTCATTCGCATGCCTCATTTCGGTAGGTTGGTGGAAGAAAAAGCATGTGCCAAATTGTTGTTGGCATGTTTTCAAGATGGATACCTATGGATGGACTAGCTAGTGCTAGTCACTATTGAATTGATATCGCAAATTACAGGATTTCCCGTGCAGGGGCCTGACCCGTCATGGTACTTACGTGGCAAAGATAATGAGAAAAGGTTCCCTACAATGTTGAAAAAGAAGTATGGATTCGATCACAACAAGAGGGCATATGTCACGAACACAATCAATGACAAGGATATTTGGGTCACAGCAAATATTCTTTCCATTAAGATAGTGCAGAAGAATCAACCAAATCAATGTACGTTGGGATTGATCGCATGTGTCAAGATGTGCGCTGCGGCATACCAATGAATTGGTATTTACTTTTGCTGAACCAACTAAATGAAGATTCAATGATGGTCTAGAAGGGAAATAAACCATTCACCTATAGTTGGCTGATAATTTTGTTCACCTTAGTCACATGGATGGAGCCGGAATATTATCAAGGCATGGAGGCTGAGATTTACAAAGTTTGTAAGGGATCCAGGTATCAAAACCTATGGTATTTTACCTAGGATGACTGATTGAAGGATTGTGCAATACAATTTTGGTTGTATTGGGAGGCACTCCAAGCTATAGTTGCCAAGGTTCCGCATTTTTCATAGGAAGTAGTGGAAAAGTACAAACCAGATGTAAGATTCACCATAGGCTCACATGCAATACATGTGCATGTGAGGAGAGACTAGGAGAAAAAATGGTTGGCTATGTAGTATAAGCTAACTGATGCTGAGTTGGATGCAGTAGTGGCTGAGTGACCTACTGCATGGAGGGTCATGGAGGGAGCCAGTCATTCTAGAAGAAGTATCAGATGAAGAGGTGGGTCCTCCAACTAAAGCTTAGGTGGATAAATCCCAGGTATATGACAATGATCAAGAGTTGAAAGAATCATCATCAATGACACCAACAGATTCAGAAGCAGAGATAAAATTTGAGGAAATGAGGACAAAGAGAAGACAAGAGGAAGGAGATGCCAATGTGACAGTGCCAATGATAGATGAACAAGTGAACCTCATCATTGCAGCCATCACAACAACAAAAAATAAGACTCAACTGAGGCAGAAAAAGATGGAGTGCTTTACAGACGTAAAATCACAATTTACATATTTGACTAATGTGATATTGGAGAGAGTGATAGAGGAAAAATTTCTATAGAGAATGGGAGAGATAGGTATAGGGAAGCAGGTTAGGATCGTGTCAGCTCCACCGCGAGCACTGGAAACAAACAGTGAGGATGTTGTTGCCTCACTACAACAGTTTGAAACAATTACACTAGATGTAAATGAGTTATCAATGCATACATTGGTGCAGTTACAAAAGATAGCAGAATAGGAGTTGGTCGACTGAGAGAAGATCATCGGTGACCACTTGTTGAAGTCACATGAGAGAGAAGAGGCGACGAAGAAGGAGATTGAAAACTTTAATAAAGAGAAGTATTGACTAATTGTTGATAAGGTGCAACTGTGGGACGACAAAGTGTGGTTAGAGAAGGCAATGTCTATTTCCTTTCAAGAAATCCCAGAGATCGCATAGGACATTGATGCGGTCGCCAAATCACAAAAGCTCAAACAAGTCATCACGGAATTCAAATGTGATATTGAATACTTGCACACACTAGTATACCCATGAACACCTTCAGAGAAATCTACAGAGCATAAGGGTGCCATTTAAGACATCGCGATGTGGCTTGAGGAAATCGAGAAATACGACAAGACAATTATAGGTGCCACCATGCAATTTTTTGGTAGCGTGGTTTAGGACAAACAATTGGAGCATCTTAGCACACAACTGAGAGAAGTCAAAGCATAGTTGGCTGCACTGCATACATCGCTCAGAATTATGCCCCCAGTTGTGTAGGTCACAAAGGAAGCATAATTGAAGGAGTTACAACAGTGATTAGTGAAGGCACGAGAGAGCTAGTGGTGACAAACAACTCAACTTGAGGAGTTTCAGAATATTGGAGAGCTACTATCTCTCAAAGTACTGACTGCACTTCAAGCGGTGTAAGAAATTCAACAAGAAGTGACTGTGAATATTGTCAAATATCGACTTGGAAAGGATGTTATATAATGCATGGATATCAGTGACAAGATAAAGGATTAGGTAGAATATATTAGGAAACAATATGAGGACTTCAAGATCAAATTAAGTGGCTACACTATTTCCAGTTGATGTGGCTCGAGGGTGAGCCACAAGATTGTGTTCGGGGCCTATTGGTAGGAAGTTTTAATGAAGATAATCCTCGCAACACCAAGGATGATGCACAAGGTCAAAGATGATGTGCAAGGAGAAATATGGTGTGTAAGGAAGGAAAGTCGACAAAGACTCAACTTGGTCATAATTTTGTAGGAATTGGTCATAGTTTTGTAGTTTTTGTTCCAAGTGAGTTAGGAATTCAATTAAAGTGGACCATTATGTAAAAGGCATGAGCTTGTAAATAGAGATAGGATTGTAATGTGAGTAATAGTTGGGAAGTGTATTTTGATCAATCAATGAAGGGATGAATGTAATGATCTTATGATGAATTATGATCTGTAGAATACTGTTGTCTATTTTGTCACAGCTATGGATATGTTTTTGAGACCCCGTTTGGATGCAAAAGTAATATGACATGATGGAATTTTGATGGAAACACTGTGTTTTTATGTCTTTCTGCTTTTTCTGTTTTCCCTGTGATGCGATGTGAATGAACTAATACCATAATATGATGGTTCTTTCTGAATGATGTGATCTTTCTATGTTTTAAATCATGTTATGGTGATCGATCTATTTATGAGTAATTATCTTGCTGCGATATAAATATGGTAATGTGATCTAATGATTGATGGTATGGATCTGCCATAATAAACTTGTGTCTGGATTTCAGAAGTAATGTTGCAATAGGTAGATAGTATATGAAAAAACCCTCCATCTTACTGCGGAAATGTGGTTCAGACATTTCTCTCCTGAACATGTCAGGTGAGAACTCATCTTCTTCCCAGGTATTACTGGACAGGGTAAAACCTGTCTGGGCTGGTACTCCAGGATATTGATGGAGTAAGGGTGTCGACAGAGAGTGAACCCTTGTCGATGGATCTATGTAAACATTTTCATTTTGCACCACCTATTCTGTTTATGTAAAAAATATCAACAACACATGGTCAAATTTTGTTTTGTTTTGTTGCATCAAATGAGGTTGAGTTAGACTGCATCAAATCCACAAATAGTTGAAAAAAATTGAGAAGGAAAGAGATGAAATGATGGAAAAATATAAAATAATTAGAAATGGTCTCTAAACAAAATATAAGAAAAGTCCCACTCCTATCATTACAACATGATATTGCTCAAAGTAAGAAATGGAAAGAGAGAAGTTTATTATAAGTCCATCATTTAGAGTTGTAAATAATTTACCAACTCAAGGTATGAGTTAATTTTGTAAAATTAAAGATATATTGTAACAAAGATACCCATGAGTTCCCCAAAACAAGTCATATCCTTTTCTAAGGTTTCATGATAGCCATGGTGGCCATATAAAGAGGGCCTCCAATACCCAAGTTGACCCCTTGATGAAAAAAATGCAATGTCTCTTACCGAAGGAAACCGTGGGAGAGAGGAAGCCCTAGAATTATTACGATCTCATGATTGCAATGGAGTTGATGGTTCATTGATACAATCTATGGTCAACATTTTATATATAGATCCAACTTGCCTCCTAGAGCTTTCATGGAAAAATGTGAATTCTTATAAGTGGTATAGGATTTGAATCAAGAAGTTGATCCAGATGGATATCGGTGGTAACCCACCTATTCCACTAGCTCAAAACAATTTCCCATTGCCGCAATTTCCTAGTTAATTTTCTATAGTTTTTTGGGTCCCAAACTTATAGGGTTGTTTTGTGGCAATTTCCCATTGTGGAAATTTCCTAGTTATTTCCTATATATGCTTTCTTCATGAAGAATATCCTAAAAATATTCCTTCATCGGTTCTAGACTCAAATTTACCAAGGTCATCTTCATTCTTTTTTATGTAGCACTTGTTGCCAAACACTCTAAAATATTTAACTGAGGAAGATCTTCCATACTATATCTGGTAAGGGGTCTTGTCATTATTAACTTTGAGTTTTCCTCTGTTTATTATATAGACAGTTGTATATATTTCTTCCCTCCAATACACATTTGGAATTTTTTCTTCATTTAGCATAGTTCTCGCAGCTTCTTGGACTGTCATGTTTTTCCTTTCCACAACACCATTTTGTTGAGGGTCTTTGGGGATTAAAGCTGTCTTTTAATTCCATGGGTTTCACAAAATTCATTGAATTCATTTGAAGTGAATTCACCTCCATTATTTGACCTTAACCATTTGACTTTCAAATTTGTTTCATGCTCAAATTTTCTTTAAAAATTTTAAAATTCTCTCCTCGCAATCTTTTAGTTATTGTTGGTCCAGAAAGATCAGTTTGAATTATTTCCAATGGATGTGAGGTTATATGTTATTTTTTTAAGTTGGTTTTAGTTTGCTTCCCATGTTGACAATGTTTACAACTGAATTTAGAGGATTCACAATCTTTGGAAAATACCTTACATCTTCCTCCTTACTTACTTTCATGACATTATCAAAGTTTAAGTTATTATCAAAGTTTAAGTGCCCCATCCTTCTATGCCACAACCAAGTTTCATCAATCATACTCATGTAGCATTGTTCTTCATTTTCTAGGATGTATACATTACTTGAATTCCTTACAACAATCCTAAAAAGTCTCACTGAATTAGTTTTTATGATGATATTTATCATGGTCAAAAGTGCACACATGCCCTTGATCACATGTTTGACTTACACCAAGGATATTATGATTTAGGTCTTCCACTAGCAACACATTTTCATCTTCGATATTGTTATTGGTAATAGTTGTACCTTTGTACAGAGTTCGATATTGTTGATGTGAGTTGTATCTTTGTGTGAAACAAAATATTTTTTCTTAAATGTTGTTTTCTTTTGGCCTTGAAATTGTGGTATTGTTGAAGCTTCTCATTTGAGGTTGCTCGTTGTCTGCTATTCCTAAACACATTTTTCATTTTTGTGTTGGATGCATTTCTCGATACTCTCATTGGTATTTTAAACAAGATTTAATGTTTTTGTGCAAGTATTGTGTCATTGTATTTTTCTTAAACATATACATTGACTAGCAATTAAGGGCTTGTTTATAAGATGATTGAGTGTTTTCTAAGAACTTCGATGCTACTCCACATTCTTTGAGGATTGGTCGATGGTCATGTGCCTTGTTGACAACATTGATACATCTTTCTTATCAATTGCACTGTGTTGGAATATCTATAAATGCATTTTGAATCAAGGTGAATTCAATGGATGTAGATCATGGAATCATTTATGTATTAATACTCTCTCAGATACAAGTAAAGCTCACTCAAATAAATTAAAAATGTTTTAGTTTACTTGTTAAGTTTGTATTTTTGAAAAGAAGGATGGAGACTAGTCTTTTGAAGTGATAGATTTGTAAAGGGTAGAAGGTCGTTGTTTGTATGAGATTGAATTTGTTGGTATCCTGCATTTGTATTTTGAAGATACATACAAGAAGTTTCCAATTGAACAAGTGATAATTTCTGAAAAGAAATCAGGATTCATTAGAGAAGATTGAAGTAGATTAAAAGAATGAATAGAAAGGCTTAGGTATATTATTTTGGAGAGATTTTAGTAGAAGCTGAGCAACTTGTAAATCAACAAAACAATGTACAACAAATAAAAAATGATTCAGGTACTAAAGTTTTGGTATTTCCGCCTCATTTTTTTTGGTAATTATTACAAAGTATGGCCTACTAAAATGAGTTGTTTCTTCGTAATAATGGCTTGGAAAATTAGAAAGGAAAATAAAAATGGATGAGCCCTATAATGTTACAAAGGATGAAACATCTCATTGTTTCATCCAACAAGCTTTGGATGATGATATTTTTTATGTAATTATTGAATCAAATATAGCTAAAGAAGCATGAGAAAGCTTAAAGAGAGTGTTTGATGTAAGGGGGAGCTATATGGTTGAGTCACATCTTGTTAACTTAGCAAAAGACAATCAAATTGTTGATGAATTCTACTATGTTGATACACTTGTGAATAATGATAATGTATTTGATGTTGAATATGATTAGTAGATCATGATATATCTTTTAGAAGAGGATGGAGTGATAACTGAATTCAGTGAATAATTTGCTGTAGCAGAACAAGAAAATATTGAATATTGTCCTGATGAAATATTTTATGTCTTGTATTGTAAGAAAGAAATTGAATTTGAATTTGATGAGATTGTCGTATCACATGTAGCATCAACATTAACAAAACTTAAGGATGTTGAGACTGAATTTGATCAAGCAGTTAATGCTGAACATGTGAAAGTGTGTGAAGACTCTTTTAATAAAACAAAGTATATGCAAAATTTTGATGGTGAAATCCATTGTGCTTAGTCATATGAAGATGATGATTGTAGGAATGCAAGTTATGTACCAGTTTCTTCTTTGGATATCTCAACAATATTTATTGACAACTATGAAGAAGAAGTCAACATTGGTGAAAGTTCCCATGAAGCAATAAGGGTTAGTGATGATCATGCAGATGGAGTGAAAACTTCCATAGTAGAAACAACATTAAAAGTTGAGAAAAATGAAGAGGACTGTGAGGACTGCATCAAAATGCTTGGATCCTTGTGTCAAACATCTGTTTGTCAGTTTTTTGAAAATATTGATTATTTTAATGTTGTTGAAGAATTTGATAAAATTGTTGTATAACACACACAATTTGTAGCAGATAAAGTACATGGAAATTTCTTGGAAGATTGGCTTGAAAAGCCAAGTTATGATGAAAACGTTGATCTTGTTGCAGAAGCAGAGATGGAGAAATTTGATTTCTATATTGCAAAATCAAAAGTAGATTTGAATGAAGAGATTGAAGCAGTTCAAAGAGAATAAAAAAGTGAAAAAGATTCAAAATGGTTCATACTACAATATTTTATGTAACTCTAACAAATTTTCCAAGTCTGCAGGTGAACAATCAGTTGAAAATGAAAAATTTGTTGAAGATGATAATTTAAAAGATGAGTTTGAGTTGAATGAATAAAAATGCACCGAAGATGAACTGATTAAAAAATTCATTAAAAACATTTTCATGTCATGGTGTCCTAAATAAATCAAGCATTATTATCAGTTAATGTGTTTGCAGAATGAGATTGAATAAATATAATCCGATATTTTGAAATCAACAACAATAGAAGAGATAAATGAATTTTAGGAAACGATTCTTGGATGCAGAAGTTGAGGAAACGATGGAAAACAATGAATTATATGATGGTGAAATTTTCTTAGATGTAGTTCAGTTAAAGGAGGTAATGCAGTTAACTGATGAATTGTTTGGTGGAAGAGAAATCCTACTTGGTGTTCTAAACCAAGCAGATGATGAAGTTGAAGCTAAGATTGATGTAACTGAAACAATGAATGGTGATTGGGTTAGAAATTTTAGGAAGGTTGAATGGAATGGACTTGATGTTGAAGCTGTCACATACCCCAATTTTGTAAAATAATGTTAATTGTTTTAATTATATTTCCTAAGACATTATGTTAAATTTAATGTTAAGTAGGAATTGATGACTCAGCAGAGTCAAAAGAAGTGGAATGTAATTCTAAATATTTTATTATTTATAAATAAAAAATGGAGACAACAGCATGGGAGAGTTGTTAATAATAGGTTACTGGTCAAACTCATGGAAGGAACTAGGTGGAGGGGAAAAGACAAGTGGCAGCATCCTCAAACACTTCCTAGGTTCCAGGTGGAAATTTCCCTACAATTGGGGTCATGATCCCCCAAGAAAGTGGGATCAGAGCAGGTGGCTCAATAAATGACAACTAACCCAAAAATACCTAGGCAATCTTTTAAAAGTACCCAATGAATAGAGCTGAGGTTGCTCAGATATTTTCCATAGGAGAATCATTCAGGTGGAATGTTATTCAAGAAATTCATTGGGAAAAAAGGGAAAAATAGTAAGGAAGGTGTCTTAGAGGAATTCTGCAGTAACTTGGTCTGTTATATCTTGTAAGCTGGGAGAACTTACTGATAAGTTCAGAATTGGTACTAAGTTTGAAGAGTGGTACTTGATATTTGTTGCACCTAGTTCCAGCCAAGGATACCAAAGCAAGCTCGAGGGTCCTGAGGAGTCATTGTTTGAGCGCTCTCTAGGAGTTGGTAGGGAGGAACGGCCTCCCATTACTGTTGTTGTCCAAGTTCAAAAACATGTTCTGTCCTCTAACAGTTTTTGTTTTAATAACTGTGTATGGTTAAAAGTTATGTTTGTAATTTATGATGTAAAGATTCAGATGGATTAGAAATGAAGTTGATTAGTTTGTGTAGTAATAGAATCTTTTGATGGAAAACAAAACCCCTCCTGTGTTTTTCCTCATCTGGAGTGACCAGACCGTAATCCAGCACAGGGGTGAATTTATAAATAAAGATTGTAGGATAAATTGTTAGTTTGTTTAAAAATAATGCATACTTTTATTTAACTGTTATAGCAATAGCATTCTGTACAAGAAGTAGAGTCAGGGTTAGATTTAAAGTCTTTTCATGTTAAATTAGAGAACAAGGAAAGAAGCGGTATTCTTCTTTTACTAACAGAACCAGATTTAGTTGGGCAAATAGGTTTTTCTGTATAATATCTTTTCCAGAAATTTTACTATATATTCGAAACTGAATAAAGAAATTACTAGCTAAAGTATGTAGTAATAGAATGAATAAGAATTGTTGTTCTCCTACAGTTATTAATTCCCAGATGTTAAATTATTGAATGTATAGAAAATAATTTGTAAATAGCAATAACGAAACTAGGATTTTATTCTGTAAGAAAGCTTGTTTGTTTGAAATCTGCTTGCAGCTGTAAATTTATCTAGTTTCTACATTTATTTCTACCTAGTTAAACTCGAACGAGGTCTATAGTTATTAGTCTACCTTATAAAAATTTCAATAAATATTAGAATATATATATAGATACGAGATAGATCATAGATAGCCGGTAGATTGTTTTATTTTATTTTACTAACATGATAACACAATAAGATAAAATAAATAACAAGAGAACTTTAATAACGTATTTAGTACAGATGGCTTAAGAATTAAATCATAGAGTGCTTTTCCCTATATATATTTACAAAATAAATTAAGTATGAATAACTTTGAAAATAATAATATTTACAGGTGAGACAACATCTTGGTTATAATAAATAAGGACATGTTTATTATTATATATTTCATAGGAATATTATTATTATTAAATTAAAGAAATATTCTTACCTTCTTTTTACAAACCTGATTTAAATACAATTCTGAACACAAGTTTTACTGACAGACACATAAGGCATTCTATTAAAAATATTACGACCTTACACATCAAAAATATAATTATTGTAACAACATTTACAATTCTTTAATTAATAAAGTAAATCAATATTTTAACAATGTACAGAAAAATATAGCTGCTAATAATCTAGGTAACTTACAAAGAGGAAATTAAATATATATATTAAATTGCAGGAATCTGAGTAATTGAACTCAGATAGGCTCATTAAGCCAAACTTAAACAACATGATTTAAAACACCAGTAAAACAATTTGATTCCGTAGTGCACTGTAAACAAAAGATATCTCAAGAAGACTCTAAAGACAACTTATATCTTCAGGTTTAGGGTAGAAACCCTAGTAGTCCAAAATTTACATAGAATATCAACTGTAGAGCTCACCACAGTAAATATTTTTCACGTCCATAATTAAAATCCACAGTTTGAGGCTGTTACAGCCCGTTCATCTTTCTTTTTATATAAATACAGTTTTTCCAAAACAAGACAATTGTACACTCACGGCCTAAGCTGGAGAACCTTGCACTAAGCAAGGGTTTTAACAAACGATAAAAGAAGTGGAACAAATAACCAAAATAACCAAAACCCATAAGGGTTAATCCGGCCGTGACTACCAAACCACATCATCCCATAAGGGACCAGCAAGGAGGAAGGCCATGGTGATACCAGGATTACCGTAAGTAGGTAGCGGTTCCAGTATTGCTCGGTCTGCGTGAAGGGTCAAGTCAACACCTGTTACAGGAAACGTATTATTAAAACCCTGTTTCAAACAAACATTTTTTTTATATAAGTTAAACTGAAAAAGAAGGAAGGCAACAGTATCTTCCTCACATGGAACCATTAAAGATGCACAGCAAACCATCATACGCGGGTCGCCGCTACCCCTTTCAGCTAAGAAGTCGATTCTACGGTGTATCCCTTTGCCCAGTAGCACTAAGTACAAGAAAACAACCCACAGTGCCAGGCAGAGAAGGACAAAAAATCTGTACAATCTCAAGCTTCACGATGGACTGGTCACAACAAGGAAACCCTAAAGAAATATTGACAACCCGTTTGCCAAGCAGTAAGCAGACTCTTAACAGTACACCTCCGTTAAAATCCTATAGAATGAGCTTATGCAGAAGGTTAGCGAGAATGGAGGCTGCCACCATCAAAATGCAAGCGACTGTGCAGGTGAGGGTCTGGTAGTAGAGTGGCCAAAAGGTCGAAGGTAATGAGAAGAATGACAAGTGAGGGTTTAACCCTATACTTTTAACTATGGAATACAGGGCCAAGACGATGCCATGACATCCTGTTAAATATTTACATGCAGTGGGTCGAAGTGTATAGTTCCAGGTGAGCTTTTCATTCACTTTTAATCTAATCATTAATTTTCAAAGGATCAACTTCAACCTTTGCTACAATGTCAACCTCCACTTACGCTGCATGGGAAACGTAGATATATTATTATCAATCAAATAATTATAATAATCATCAAGGTCGTGAAAATCATATGACGACCCTTGTACACATAAAGCATGGTTTTCATGAATTCAAAACTATCCTCTTACTTTATGAAATGGATATGGTTATAACCCCTTTGCTAGGAAATAGTATATTCATCCTAGTTTATGATGTTGTAAAGGAGGCAATTCCTTTATGTAGTTTATAGAACATAAAATAAAGGTTAATACTTTAATTCGATTGTGGACTTGGCTAACTCTTAGGCCTTTTAGCTCACACCCTAGATATTTGTTATAGACATATGCATTATGATATATTAGTTCCATCAACTGCTAACTTAATGAAAAAGTATACTCAGGAAGAGTATAAAGGGGGTTATCAAGTAAGACTATGGAGATTATCTTAATACTCATAATAATATTAATGACCTTATCGGTATTTGTTTAAATAGTAGCTTATAGTAAAAAGATACAAAAGAGAGTAGTATTTACTATGTGGTGAAGGCTCTTGATTAAGGTAACATGCTTAATCATAGTTATGACTTGACAAGGTTAGGCCACATTTATTTTTATCTAAAAGTTTCACCATATTAAAATAGATAGGACTTATAATGATTTAAGAGATGCTTCCTTTTATGAAATATAGTCCCTTAAGGACTTGTCTCGTTATCAACATAAAGGGGATAGGATAAAACCTGTTTCAGTAAGATATATATATTATTAAAGTTAAGCTCCTGTTATGCTTGAAAACAGTTGTTGAGTGAATCAAAACTCTATGCATCAACATTAGTATAGTTTCCTTAAAAAGCATCTGGAAGTAAAGTTGTAAACTCATTGAAACTTCAAAGTTTGAAATTGGAAATAGTAATATATAAACCCCTTATCAGATTACATTTACTATGTAACGTAACGGTATACAAATGAAATCATACTATAGATTTTATAACTCTGTTACTCTTACTCTATTGTAAAGAATCAGTAAGACATTTTTTATACATCACAACTATAATAGATTTGGAATAGCTCCATAATCATCAAGAACCATAAATTACTTCTACTAGAAAGAAGGCCAGTTATTAAATATACCTCGACAAGCTTTGGAAATTGTTTAACATTTATTTTCTTACTGAGATTTTCTTTGTGACAACCTTGTATCTTAATGCTTTAGAATTGCGACAAGCAGCACCAAACACCTCTTACCTATAATCTGTAAGAACAGAGAATCTATCTGCATTAGCCCGGAAGCTAAGTAAGCCCAGTTTTGCATGACAGTTCCACCTTGTGGTCGCAAAGAGAAACAAAATCAGTAAACTGAAAAGAACTGTTCTAACGCTAACATAACCAACAGATAATTCAGATAATGAATTTGGATATATACAACTAATTTAATAATTAGTTTACTGTAATTATGAAAATTATATAAAATTTAAAAAAAAAATTAAAATTTTTCGGAAAATTTTGGGGTTTTGACATGTGGTATTAGAGCCAAGTTCAAATACTAGGCCTTGATGCGGCCCAACTAGTTTCCATAGAACAGTAAAATGATGTACTAAACTATATTCTATTTTATGTAAAGAACATAAAATTTCTTTTTTTGAAAATTAACAGGCAGGTATGGAAAAGCTGGAAGAGTATGCTCAGGAGGAGTCTCCAAACACGGAAACAAGACAAATGCCCAGAGAACCTATGTTAGAGGAGGAGACTGCCAACTCTTCAGAGTTGTTGCAGACTGTGAAGGATTTGAAGACTGAAATGGAATCAGTCAAGAAGGAGAATGAGAGAATTTTGAAGGCTCAGGAAGAGTTAAACCAAATTTTGATGGAAAGGTTCCAAACTGAAGGAAGGGGCAGAAGATCGAAATCTGAGGATGTTAGTCATCAAGGAAGATCTAAAAAGATGAAGCTAGCAAAAAATGAAAGTAGTTCATCATCTGAAGGATTTGGTGAATGACAAAGCTACCACACTACTAGTGATAGTAGTGAGGCTGAGTTGTATGACAGAAAGAAGAAGTACAGACCATATGAGTAGATTTCAGGGAAGTTTAAAAAGATAAAGCCCCCAACTTTTAATGGAGAGATGGAAAAAGGGGAAGAAGAAATGTCCTGGTTATCCAGGATGAGGAAGTATTTTCATATATACAATTATTCAAATCAGTTGAAGGCAAGAATGGCAATCTATAATCTCTCCGGAAAGGTAGACATATGGTGGCAAGATCTGAAGAGAGTCAAGGGTATCAGGGAAAAAGAAGTGAATTGGAGTACTTTTAAAAGGTAATTCAAGAAGAAATTTTGTCCGAACAATATTATGAAGAAAGAGCTAAAGAATTTTATGAATTAAAGTTAGGTTCGATGATTATGAAGGATTTGAACAGTAAATTCTTAAGCTTGCTGAGGTATGTACCTTACCTAGTAGACAAGAAACCTAAAGTGCAGCGATTTCTCAGTTGTGTACCATATCACATCAAGGATAGAATTGAGTATGATAACCCGAAGAATCTGGAGGAAGCCATGAGGAAGGCTAATTTCTATTTTGAACAGAACAAGAAGAAAGAAGGCATAGCCAACTGGAAGACTAAGAAGAACAACAATCAGCCTGAGTCTAAGAAGAAAGAATTTGTACCCCATAAGAATTTCAAGAATAATAAGAACAGAAATTATTCTAACAATAAGAATTTCCAGGGAAATAGAAATGGTGTTTCCAATAATTCAAATAATTTCAAGGGCAAGGAAGCTACAAATAACCATGGGAATTTCACCAAAAGTTTTGAACAGAAGGAGCCTGTTAAGTGATGGGAATGTAATGGCCTACACTATGCCTCGGTTTGCCCAAACCGGAAAAAGTCAGTCAGCAATATTCACACTGTGCAGGAGGAAATGACCATTGGAGAACTCGCGAGGACTATGCCCAGGATAAATGCAGCATTGGAGAACCGCCAAGCTGACTATGAGAATTCCATGGTGGAAGTGGAAGGTATGATTAACCAAACCCCTGTAACCATTTTAATCAATCCATGAGCTAGTCTTAGTTACATTGCACCTCAGATAGTGGAAAAATGTAATTTGTCGGTTGATAAATTTGATAATTCCTGGTTATTTCAATTAGCCACAGTGGCAAAAAGAAAAGTGACCTATTTTGTGAAATAATGTGCTTTACTTATGGATGAATTTAAAACTACAGTTAAACTTAATGTTTTTCCACTTGGCTCGTATGATTTACTGATTGGCATGGATTGGTTAGAGCAGCATAAGGTAGTTTTAAACTGTTACGATAAAACCTTTATGTGCGTAAATAGTAATGAACAACCATTGAAAGTTAAGGGTATTCCTAGGAAAACTGTAATTAGACAGATTTCTGTTCTACAACTTAAAAGAGTTGTTAGAAAAGGGTGTAAAGCCTATGCTGTAACTATTATAGATGAGGAAAGTAAATCTGAAACAGATAAGTTAAAAATAAAAGATATTCCTGTTTTAAACGAATTTATTGACGTGTTCCCAGAAGAAATTCTAGGATTACCTCCGAGGAGGGAATTGAATTTCACTATTGAGCTGGTGCCAGGTGCAGTACCTAGCTCAAAAGCTCCGTATCGAATGAATATTTTGGAACGTAATGAGCTAAAATCACAACTAAAGGAGTTAATAGATAAGAAGTACATTCGACCAAGTGTGTCTCCTTGGGGAGCACCAGTCATCTTTGTCAAAAAGAAAGACAGAACTATGCGACTATGCATAGACTACCGTCAGCTAAATAAGACGACTATTAAAAATAGGTATCTGTTGCCTCGCATAGATGATCTGTTTGATCAGCTACGTGGAGCCACGGTGTTCTCAAAGATAGACCTGAGGTCAGGATATTATCAGGTAAGAATTAAGGATGAAGATATCTTCAAGACAGCCTTTAGAACAAGGTATGGACATTACGAGTTTGTCGTAATGCCATTTGGGCTTACCAACGCCCCAGCTGTCTTTATGTGCTTAATGAATAATATAATGCATAAATACTTAGATAAATTTGTTGTCGTGTTTATCGATGACATCTTAATCTACTCTAAAACAAAAGAAGAACATAAAGAACACCTAAGGATAGTTTTACAAGAGCTGCGAGAGCAACAGCTCTACGTGAAGTTTAGCAAGTGTGACTTCTTTAAGGATGAAATCCAGTACTTAGGTCACATAGTGACTAAGGAAGGGATTTCAGTTGATCCTGAAAAGATTCGCGCAATCGAATATTGGCCGATTCCAAAAGACATAACAGATGTTAGGTCATTCATGGGAATTACCAGTTATTACGGGAGATTCATTGAAGGATTTTCAAAAATAGCAAATCCGATCACTTCCTTGCAAAAGAAAGGCAAGAAATTTGATTGGAACGCAAAATGTGAAGAAAGTTTTAAGAAATTAAAAACATTATTGACAAGTGCACCTATTCTAAGAATAGCAGATCCTAATAAGGATTTCGTGGTATGCACAGATGCCTGTAATGATGGCTTAGGCGGTGTGCTGACTCAAGACGGGCATGTTATTTCCTATGAGTCCAGAAAGTTAAAAATTAACGAAAATAATTACGCAACTTATGACTTAGAACTTGTGGCTGTTATACATGCCTTAAAAATGTGGCGACATCATATAATAGGCAGAAAATTTATTTTAATGACTGATAATAAAGGGATGAAATATCTTTTAGATCAGCCTAACTTAAATGCAAGACAAGCAAGGTGGTTAGCCTTCTTGAGTGAATATGATTTTGAAATCCAACACATAAAGAGTAAATAAAATAAGGTGCCATGATTCTTTAAGCAGAAATGCAAAGCTGAACTTTACAACAGCAATCAGCACTTATGCTTCTGATTTAAATGAACAGCTTAAGGAAGGGGTAAAACAATATGAAATTTATCAGAAATTACAAGTTATAGCTAAAGAAGAACCTACAAAAAGATTAATAAAAGGTTATAGTCTAAATGAAGATGGATTTTTATTATTTAAGGATAAACTGTATGTGCCTAATGTGTCTAAGGTTAAGTTGTTGATTCTAGAAGAAGTCCACAAAACACCTTACTCAGGACATCCAGGTTACCAAAAGACTGTAACTATGCTAAGAAAATAATATTTTTGGCCTAATATGAAATCTGGAGTAGCTGAATACATTGCTAGATGTTTGGACTGCCAACAAGTGAAAACTGAACACCAACATCCAGCTGGGTTGCTGCAACCTTTACCCATTCCTAGCTGGAAATGGGAAGTGACCAACTTAGATTTTATTACTGGACTGCCCAGAAATAAGAATCAAAATGACTCTATTATGGTGGTAGTAGACAAGCTAAGTAAAGCAGCACATTTTATTCCTGTCAAAACTACTTACAAGGCTGCCAATATAGCTGATATATTCTTAAAGCAGATCTTTCGGTTGCATGGAGTACCGAAATTTATCATTTCAGACAGGGATCCTAAATTCACAGGGAATTTATGGAAATCCTTGTTTAAGGGATTAAATACAACATTGAATTTCAGCACCTCCTTCCATCCCCAAACAGATGGACAGACTGAAAGAGTGAATCAGGTACTGGGAGATTTACTAAGGATGTATGTTAAAACTCAGCTAGGTAAGTGGGAAGACTACCTACATCTAGCAGAGTTTGCATCTAATAATAACTATCAGTCATCAACTAAGTTTAGTCCATTTGTAATTTTGTATGGAAGTAAATGCAACACTCCTATCTCCTGGAATAATCCAGTAGATAGATTAGTGTTAGGACCAAAATTATTGAAGGAAATGGAGATAATTATAAAACAAGTGCAGGAAAATTTGAAGGTGGCACAGGATCGGCAAAAGAGCCAAGCAGATTTGAAAAGAACTCCCAAGGAGTTGTAGGTAGGTGAGCACGTGTTTATAAAGGTAAGACCAAAGAAAATCTCTCTAATACTGGGGAGTTGTGCCAAGTTAGCACCACGTTACTGTGGTCCGTTTGAAATTTTATCTAGAATTGGTCAAGTTGCATACTAGTTAGCATTACCACCTAACTTGAAAGTACATAATGTTTTTCATATCTCTGTTTTGAAAAAGTATGTTCATGATGCTACTCATTTGGTTGATTGGAATGTTGTACAGGTGGAACCAAAAGGAGAAATTCTGGTGGAACCGGACTGTATCCTCGGGAGGAGGAAAATTACTCTGTGGAACCGGACTGTAACAGTTTTTGTTTTAATAACTGTGTATGGTTAAAAGTTATGTTTGTAATTTATGATTTAAATATTCAGATGGATTAGAAATGAAGTTGTGTAGTTTGTGTAGTAATAGAATCTTTTGATGGAAAACAAAACCCCTCCTGTGTTTTTCCTCATCTGGAGTGACCAGACCGTACTCCAGCACAGGGGTGAATTTATAAATAAAGATTGTAGGATAAATTGTTAGTTTCTTTAAAAAGAATGCATACTTTTATTTAACTGTTATAGCAATAGAATTATGTACAAGAAGTAGAGTCAGGGTTAGATTTAAAGTCTTTTCATGTTAAATTAGAGAATAAGGAAAGAAGCGGTATTCTTCTTTTACTAATAGAACCAGATTTAGTTGGGCAAATAGGTTTTTCTGTATAATATCTTTTCTAGAAATTTTACTATATATTTGAAACTGAATAAAGAAATTACTAGCTAAAGTATGTAGTAATAGAATGAATAAGAATTGTTTTTCTCCTACAGTTATTAATTCCCAGATGTTAAATTATTGAATGTATAGAAAACAATCTGTAAGTAGCAATAACAAAACTAGGATTTTATTCTGTGAGAAAGCTAGTTTGTTTGAAATCTGCTTACAGCTGTAAATTTATCTAGTTTTTGCATTTATTTCTACCTAGTTAAACTCGAACGAGGTCTATAGTTATCAGTCTATATTATAAAAATTTCAATAAATATTACAATATATATATAGATACGAGATAGATCATAGATAGTCGGTAGATTGTTTTACTTTATTTTACTAACATGATAACATAATAAGATAAAATAAATAACAAGAGAACTTTAATAAAGTATTTAGTACAGATGGCTTAAGAATTAAATCATAGAGTGCTTTTCCCTATATATATTTACAAAATAAATTAAGTATGAATAACTTTGAAAATAATAATATTTACAGGTGAGACAACATCCTGGTTATAATAAATAAGGACAATGTTTATTATTATATATTTCATACGAATATTATTATTATTAAATTAAAGAAATATTCTTACCTTCTTTTTACAAACCTGATTTAAATACAATTCTGAACACAAGTTTTAGTGACAGTCACATAAGGTATTCTATTAAAAATATTACGACCTTACACATTGAAAATATTATTATTGTAACAACATTTACAATTCTTTAATTAATAAAGTAAATCAATATTTTAACAATGTACAGAAAAATCTAGTTGCTAATAATCTAGGTAACTTACAGAGAGGAAATTAAATACATATATTAAATTGCAGGAATTTGAGTAATTGAAGTCAGATAGGATCATTAAGCCGAACTTAAACAACATGATTTAAAACACCAGTAAAACAATTTGATTCCGTAGTGCACTGTAAACAAAAGATATCTCAAGAAGACTGTAAAGAGAGCTTATATCTTCAGGTTTAGGGTAGAAACCCTAGTGGTCCAAAATTTACACAGAATATCAACTGTAGAGCTCAACATAGTCAATATTTTTCATGGTCGTAATTAAAATCCACAGTTTGAGGTTGTTACAGCCCATTCATCTTTCTTTTTATATAAATACAATTTTTCCAAAATAAGACAATTGTACACTCACGGCCTAAGCCACAGAACCTTGCACTAAGCAAGGGTTTTAACAAACGATAAAAATAGTGGAACAAATATCCAAAATAACCAAAACCCATAAGGGTTAATGAGGCTGCGATGACCAAACCACATCATCCCATAAGGGACCAGCAAGGGGGAAGGCCGTGGTGATACCAGGATTACCGTAAGTAGGGAGCGGTTCCAGTATTGCTTGGTCTGCATGAAGGGTCGAGTTGGAACCTGTTACAGGAAACGTATTATTAAAACCCTGTTTCAAACAAAAATTTTTTTTATATAAGTTAAACTAAAAAAGAAGGAAGGGAACAGTATCTTCCTCACCTGGAACCATTAAAGATGCACAAAAAACCATCATACGCGGGTCGCCACTACCCCTTTTAGCTAAGAAGTCGATTCTATGATGTAGCCCTTTTCCCAGTAGCACTAAGTACAAGAAAACAACCCGCAGTGCCACGAAGAGAAGGAGGAAAACTCTATAAAATATCAGGCTTCACGATGGACTGGTCACAACAAGGAAACCCTAAAGAAATATTGACAACCCTTTTTCCAAGCAGTAAGCAGACTCTTAACAGTACACCTCCGTTAAAAGCCTATAGAACGAGCTTATGCAGAAGGTTAACGTGAATGGAAACTGCCACCATCAAAATGCAAGCGACTGTGCAGGTGAGGGCTTGGTAGCAGAGCGGCCAGAAGGCTGAAGGTAATGAGAAGAATTACAAGTGAGGGTTTAACCCTATGCTTTTAACTGTGGAATACAGGGCCAAGACGCTGCCACGACAGCCTGTTAAATATTCACATGCAGTGGGTCGAAGTGTATATTTCCAGGCGAGCTTTTCATTCACTTTTAATCCAATCATTAATTTTCAAAGGATCAACTTCAACCTTTGCTACAATGTCAACCTCCACTTACGCTACATGGGAAACGTAGATATATTATTATCAATCAAATAATTATAATAATCATCAAGGTCGTGAAAATCATATGTCGACCCTTGTACACATAAAGCATGGTTTTCATGAATTCAAAACTATCCTCTTACTTTATGAAATGGATATGGTTATAACCCCTTTGCTAGGAAATAGTATATTCATCCTAGTTTAAGATGTTGTAAAGGAGGCAATTCCTTTATGTAGTTTATAGAGCATAAAATAAAGGTTAATACTTTAATTCGATTGTGGACTTGGCTAACTCTTAGGCCTTTTAGCTCACACCCTATATATTTGTTATAGACATATGCATTATGATATATTAGTTCCATCAACTCCTAACTTAATGAAAAAATATACTCAGGAAGAGTATAAAGGGGGTTATAAAGTAAGACTATGGAGATTATCCTAATACTCATAATAATATTAATGACCTTATCGGTATTTGTTTAAATAGTATCTTATAGTAAAAAGATACAAAAGAGAGTAGTATTTACTATGTGGTGAAGGATCTTGATTAAGGTAACATCCTTAATCATAGTTATGACTTGACAAGGTTAGGCCACATTTATTTTTATCTAAAAGTTTCACCATATTAAAATAGATAGGCCTTATAAAGATTTAAGAGATGCTTCCTTTTATGAAATATAGTCCCTTAAGGACTTGTCCTGTTATCAACATAAAGGGGATAGGATAAAACCTGTTTCAGTAAGATATATATATATATTATTAAAGATAAGCTCGAGTTATGCTTGAAAAGAGTTGTTGAGTGAATCAAAACTCTATGCATCAACATTAGTATAGTTTCCTTAAAATGCAGCTGTAAGTAAAGTTGTAAACTCATTGAAACTTCAAAGTTTGAAATTGGAAATAGTAATATATAAACCCCTTATCAGATTACATTTACTATGTAATGTAATGGTATACAAATGAAATCATACTATAGATTTTATAACTCTGTTACTCTTACTCTATTGTAAAGAATCAGTAAGACATTTTTTATACATCACGACTATAATAGATTTTGAATAGCTCCATAATCATCAAGAACCATAAATTACTTCTACTAGAAAGAAGGCCAGTTATTAAATATACCTCAACAAGCTTTGGAAATTGTTTGACATTTATTTTCTTACTGAGATTTTCTTTGCGACGGCCTTGTATCTTAATGCTTTATAATTGTGACAAGCAGCACCAAAAACCTCTTACCTATAATCTGTAAGAACAAAGAATCTATCTGCATTAGCTCGAAAGCTAAGTAAGCCCAGTTTTGCATGACAGTTCCACCTTGTGGTCGCAAAGAGAAACAAAATCAGTAAACTGAAAAGAACTGTTCTAATGCTAACATAACCAATAGATAATTCAGATAATGAATTTGGCTATATATAACTAATTTAATAATTAGTTTACTGTAATTATGAAAATTATATAAAATTTAAAAAAAAAAAATTAAAAATTTTTCGGAAAATTTTGGGGTTTTGACAAAAGCAAATGATGAAAATTATAAAGTTTTATGTAAAGATAATGATGCTCACAATGATGAGAAAAACGAAAAAGAACCATAAATAATGTGATATTTGTAATATCTCATGTATGTTTTTGAGCATCTAGGTTATGTTAATTGTGAGCAATCAAATGAAGTTGAGGACAACAAGTATTTTGTTAATGAGAGGATCCATGGTGTTATTCATTAAGAGTCTATATTTTTACAATCCAAACTCAATATGAATACATGGCTGGAGCCATAAGTAATTACAATCCAAACTCAAAATGAATACATGGTTGGAGCCATAAGTAAAGAAAGAGTTGAAGAAGACCAAGGTAAAGATGAAGATAAAGAATAAAACAAAGGTTTATAGGTTTTGAAGTTTGGATTCCAAAGAAAAAGAAATATTCATGCAAGAGCCAAAGATAAGTTGCACCAGTATGTTTCAATGAAGACTAGCAAATGAGTTAATTGAATTGTTATGAGTTTTGTATGATGTAACAACTCTTTTCTAAACATTATTACTTGTTACAGTAGTAAACAACATTTTTTGAAATAGCATTAATTCTTTTTGCGTCTAATAATTAAGGGGGATACTGATGGAATTAATTAGTCCACCGCCTTACAAGATGACTACCAAAATCCTGAAGAGTCATCTAAACGTTTTCATCGCAACACTGACTGAGCCATCAAATATCGAAGTGGCATGCATCGTCTAGTTTTGGCATTGTTGTTTTTTAAAGGGTTTCACTTCCTAAGTTCTCATCCTGTCAAATTTCAATGAGATAGATCATTCATAAAAAAAATTGAACCAAATTATGAAGAGGAATCCACTGCTCTATTCCAGCTCATTGAAATCTAAAAGGAGCAATGTTTTACATTGATTTTTGAAGAGCCAACACAATATATGTTTTATCAGTTTGAAAGGGATAGAGTGCGATATAATCTTTGATCAGTCAGTTTTTTGAAGTAGCAAAGGGCTAAATTAAATTTATGACAAATTGTTTCCTAGTGTATATATACTTATGTAAAATTTAATTTTTCTATAGAGAAATAAGATCAAATATGTTGAGTTGAATAGAAAAACAAGAGTTTCTGCTCTGCATATTTCCTATGCTCTATTTTTTATGACTTTGTAAATTTGTGTTTATCTTGGAGTATTTTGTTGTAGCATGTTTAGATTTGTGAGTTATATTTTGACTGTAGATGTGTAGAATTTGTTGAAGTGTTAAAACAGAGTATCAAGATAATTTTATGAACACAGAGGTCATCAATATTCTGTTTAAGTAACTTGTTTTTACTCCTTCCCTGTAGCTGACTGTTTGTCACTACTCACTTGTAGGATGCAGTTTTTTGTTACTCATGCAAAATTTGTTGTTATTAATCATGTTGGTGTTGATTTTAAGTTTTAGTTCTTTAAAAGTGTTGTTGACATTGAAAGAAACGTTCCCCTCCCTTTCTTCACAAAATCCACATCTCTCTTTAAGCATAATTCTTAAATTAGGGCTCATATTTGCTTCCATTCATCTGCTACAACCCATTAACATCTACTTATGGGATGTATGTAGTTACATGGACCTTCAAAGAAATCAGGTTGGTGTTCTCTTCTTTAATTCATAGACTACAAAACAATTAACACCTCTACATCCCTCTCGGCAGTTTTCTTATATGCTTTCATGAATGATATACATGGGATTTCTTGACAGTACAAGGTGCAGTCCCCAAACTCACCTTTGAGGTGTAATCTCATAGTGGCTACCACCGTTTCTTTCCAAGACAAGGTCAAAATATGGCCCCTCTCTTTCACATGGGATGCTAGGATGAATGTGCTGACGCACAAAGGCTATGGAGATGGATCACAAAGAGTGGAGCAACGGGTGATGGATTCTGTTAAAATTTTTAATGGCTTCTGTTAGTAATTTCTGAGGAGCAACATGTGATGGATTCCGTTAAATTGTTTAATGGATTCCTTTCGTGATTTTAGTTTGATATTTTTTTCAAGTATTTTTCTAATGGTTTAGTTTTGGTTTTCAAAATGAAAATTGTCACATAATTTTATAAAAAACCTTGCTTAGGTAACATTAAAAAAAAGAGGTATTTTTCTTTCGAGGAATACTTTTTGGTAAAATTCTATTAGTTGATGAACTTTATTAAATTAGGTAATTTTCTGGTTTATTAAATTAATTTTATTAAATTAGCTAATTTTCTAAATTATAATTTGTCAAATATTTTAAAAATGATTTTGGAGCTATTTTGAATATAAACTATGATGAATTTTTAATAATGTATTTACTTTTTAAGTTTATGTATAAATAACCTATGTTTTTAGGAATAACCAGTTATATAAGTGTTTAAATACACTACTATAAACTAGTTCAAGTCATAAATTATAAATTTATGTCTTAACCACTTAGATGGCTAGAGTTTTATTGAGTTATTATAGCCACTAGAAACTTGTATATAGTATTTCTTTTTTGTGGAAGATTTAAAAAAATAATTGGTCAAGGTAGTGGGGATATGTTGTGTGTACCTACCCATATCATCTTCATGCATATGTGAATACGTATATTTCCATAAAACTCCTTTGAATGTAAATGGTGATATTTGCGCAATTCATAACTACCATTTAATTAATTTTATACCTAAATCATGGTCTGAATGTTTGAGTATTCATTTTAATGACACTATCACTTTTATGTATAAATATTCGAGTTCACAAGTCACATCAACCCTTATATAACAATGAAATATATTTCTTAGTATATTTTTATTCAAAACTAAATACCCCAAACAAGTTGAATACATCATTAAGATATGTTCATTTTTATCTATATTTAATTCATATGATAGAATGATTACTTGGTAGAAAAAAATAATGAGTTTTTATCTCTTAGTCTAGTATGGCAAATTTAAATATATATATGTTTATTCACATCTAAATGAATATGACATGCTTAGGTATACAACATTTTGGAACTTCCTTTATCAAAATTTATTTTTTATCTTTCACAAATGAAAAAAATTGGAAATCTACTATCTAAAGTAAATCAAAGTTCTAATAAATATATTAACCAAATATTACACTCACTATATAACACAATAAATAAAATCATAACATATAGCTTAAACTAATTTTATTTTGTACTTAAGCTCTTAATTAATTCATTAATCCTAAATATATATGTTAACTAACTTTGTAAATTCATTTCTTAAAAAGACTTCCAAAAAATGGTTAATTCTAGAGATTTCATAGCTTACTGAAAACAAGTAGAATTTTATTAAAAAAAATTAATCATATAAAAAAAGAGCTGGAACAAACTAACAAA
>LPNX010389662.1:79823-156442 GCA_001517045.1 Pseudotsuga menziesii
ACATTGAAAGTTTAATTTGTGGATTTACTACCCATATTCGTCTTAGATGTTGATGGCACCTTTTGGCTCAAGCTAGAAAGAGCTATAAAGTGTGAGTTTGATATCTCAGATGAAAATGGATATCCAATCCACAAATTGGACTTTTAAATAGAATAACTAATTTGGAAATTCCATCACTCTTTATGGCAAAGACAACCTCAATACTATCACTTTTTGGTACAAGATTTGCAGATTATTGAGAAAGGAGTGGTTACTGAACCCAACTACAATGTGGGCAGTCAATAGCTAATTAGGCTAAAATATAGTGTCTTACTTCTTCCTAAACTTGCATAAAAAAATTAAAATGTAAATAACCTGAATCTATACAAATACTTTTCCAATAATAAAACCTTTCTAATACAAAAACTCTATTTAAAATTTACTAATTGAGTAAAAAAGTCATAAATAAATAAAAAAAATATTCAAAGTCTTTCATTTTAAAACACCTCATCAACAAGTAACAACCACTTTTCTTTGTGAGGTAGGTCACTTCATTTTTTTTTCTTTCAAATAAATATATGGAAAAATGGATTAACAGTTTGGAACTTTAATTATTGTATTGATATGGAAGGATTCTTAATGAATAGTTTTAATTTCTTTCATTAATGATTTTACCTTCAGTTTTTATCCAAAGGCTATTTTTAATGATTTAGTTTGGTTTTTAAAATAAATTTCATAAAAAAAACTCTTAAAATAGAGTGTAAAATATATTTTAGAAATAAAAAAGAGGTAGATTAGTGAGAACAATGCTTAACCAATGGGTGATGGAGTCAATATAAATAATCATGAGTGTTCCAGCAATATTAGTTAGGCTATTGTAAATATGTTTGAACTAACCATATACATTTACTACAATGTGTGAAATATTAAATAGTCTCTTTTAAAGATGCTTCTTACAATAAATACAGAATTAACTAAGTAATAATACATGACCATGAATTATTAGAAGGCATTCTTTATAAAATTGTTAGCCAAGAGTACATCTTTAATTCATTTTAATTTGACCAAAATACTAAAAAATGACAAACTTAATCATCTTACTTTAACTAGGGAGTTTCTCAAAATACTTTAAACAACTTTTAACTAATATATTACAACAACAAATATTCTTCAATAAACTCAATAATTACATAGAACAGTGATAAGTTTTACACAACCTTAATGTCTTTTTATTAGGGAAAAATAATTTTATACAAAATTTCAAAGAATATCTACATAAATATTTATTCATAATGAGTTTATGATAACTTATTATATTTATGATCCTAATGCTTTTAGCATCACTTTAAATACATATCTAATGTTTTTTTTCACACAATAAGACAACTTTATATATTAAGAAGGTTGTGTCATAATTACATATCCTCAAACTATCAAGTTCAAAGTTCAAGTGAGAGTAGTAGTAATATCCACCAAGATGCAAATAAACTGAAATTATATATACACTTTTGTGATCCAGATTTTAGAATTAGAAGAATTGTATTTAAATACAAGCAACTGATCCTATCCTTCTTGAACCACATCTTAACTTGTTAATAAGACTATGTAACAAGCTGTGAGGGCTTTTTTTTTTGTCATAGACAAGGACACTTTCAAATTGCTTATACTGTTTGAAAGTCCAATTTGTAAATTGACAAACGACCTTCCAATTACATCTAGAACTGACCTCAATGGAAAACTCAAATTAGAGACGGACAATAATATTGTCCTTAAGACTTGAGAACTAGATATATTATCTAGGAACCCATCTCCAAGTCTCAAGTGTCAAGTGCAACTTTTCCAATGTAGCTCCAGATATTGTCAAGTGCAACTTTTCTAGTGTAGCTCCAGATATGAGAGGAAGATGGCTGGTCAAATTACAAGTTGGAAGTTTTCAAACAAAATAAGCTATTTGAAAACGCCCTTGCTGTGTATAAAAAAATAACCATATCTTAACTTGTTAATAATACCATTTAATCAGATTAATTATTAAAAATCTATAAATCAATTTTTAATAAAAAACATAGTCAAAGTCTTTTCATTTCCAAGCATCTCACCATATTCAAAACAATCTTCGAAATTCAAAACCATTTTTCTGCATATTTTAAGGTGTGTGTGGAGGAACACACACGGTCTTCGTAAACTGGATTGTAAATTAACGCTGTTTGTAAAACGTGATTTGTACGACTGCAATCAAACTATGCTTGAATTTCTCGCTCCCCTCAAGTTTCTACAATCACTATTGTTTTTCTTAACTTGTTCGTAAAACGTGATTTGTATTACTGCAATCAATCGAACTATGCTTGAGAAATTAAATTTCTCACTAACCTTAGTTTCTACAATCACTATTGTTAACTAGAAAATAAAAATACAAATAAAAGTAACTACAATAGCAATAGTAGGTATATTTTGAAATGCTAAGAAGAAGAAAAAAATCAGTCATCAATAATAATTTATTATTGGTGGAGGCTGCCAAAAGCAAAACTAGGTCAAGACTGTCAAAAGCAGCTCTAGTGTTACTCTTGACATCCTTAAACTCGAACATTACAACCCTATAAATATTATATTTTACATGCAAATACAATGGGAAAAAACCATGGCTGATTAAAACCATGTTCCTAAAACCACTTACTCACTTTCTCATTCCCTAGTCAGGGTTAACCCCTTTAAACTTGACCCCAGGAATTGCTCTCAATCTAACGTGTCAAAAATAGAGTACTCTTTTAATCTTTTTTTTGGACTTTTTGATGATTTTTAGTCAAAATCCTGTAATTTGGAAGTGTTTAAATTGTGTTTTTAAAGGCATAAATGGATTCACCACACTCAAATACAGTGTAGTCTAAATATTCCTCATTTTCAACATTAGCATATTTTCTATCTTTTGTTTTATTTTGTTTGGATTGAGTTTTAAAGTCTTTAAAAAATATTAAAATGACATATATTACCTATGAAAATTGCATAATTTGGGTGTCATAGAGATATTTGACCGTTTTGAAAGTATTTATGGATTCAAAAACACAATTTAAACACTTCCTAATTTAGATTTTACCAAAAAAAAATTACCGGATTTCGAACCCAACTTAAAGTCGAAAACATAGAATAGATAGATTCCTCCTCAAATACTATAGTTTATACAATTTCCACAAGTAATTTATGTGACTAAGATTTTTTGAAGATTTCGAACTTGACTCCAAACAAATCAAAGATGAAAATATATCTAGAATAGCAGAATTTTTAGACTATTCCCCAAAAACGTTTGCAACTAGGGTACTCCAAAATCCAATATAGCATTTACATGTTGATTACACATTGTGATCACTAAATTTATATATTTTTGTATTATTTCTATTACATCCATAATTCTCTTAGATAACTATTGCTTCGTTTAAATCTCATTTCTTTGGCCTTGACTTGCTCTTCACTTGGTGCACTTCCACAAACCTTTTGTACCTACAAACAATTCATTATTGACATCCATATAAAAAGAAATCCATTTTCCAGAATACATGGGTCATAGACGGCGTAACTACTAGTTCTATATAAATTCTCTTCACCTTTATGGTTCATCAATGCATTAGACTGTTCCTTAAGCATAATTGGTCACAACACTATGAGATTAATCCATCTCACATTCCCACCTTAATTGCAGACTCAACCTCTCTAATTCCATATCAAGAAAGTATACGACTACACTTTCCACCCTTGCACCTACTCAAGTGGTTCATTCTACAACTTGATGCCACATCCTCTTCTACACATAAGAGAAATACACCTACTCCATTACATGTTCACCTAAACTCATGGGAAATCAACTATATTCTCCATCTCTAACTAAACTTTTCCATTGAGCAAGAAGGTGTAAGTGCAAGATATGAGAGGAGGATGGCTGGTCAATACACAATTTGGACTCTCAAACAAAATAAGCAAGTTTAAAATTCCCTGGATGTCTATGAAAAAGAACGTCCTTACCGTTGAGAGAAGGTGGTGGAGTCATTGGTTAATGAGAAATTTGCGGAAGAAATGAAAGCACACTATTGTATTATGGTCGAATATTTCGAGAGTATTGACAATAGTATGGTTCCTATACCTAAATACAAATTATTGTGTTACTAGGGGATCATAAACATGCATAAACAATTTTAGTCTTTTATAAGTATGTTGTAGTTTATAGTTCATAAAGAATTTAAATAAATATGTGGAGAATTATATAGAAAAACTCTATAACGAGCTATTTATCTAGATTTTTTATTTTTTAAAGTTTGATTTTATTGTGCATTATATAAACAGAAAAAGTTATACATATCACATACATATCCTCCTTCTTTCCAGATGGCATTAACATAGCAATGTTTTCAAAAATTAAAACTAGCAAAACCACCCAATAAAATTTCGCATCAATGTCTGAGAGAAGCTCGAGTATGGTTCCCCAGAGGTTGGTGGTTATACCCTCAAAACTATAGAAAATTATAATTCTACCTATCCTAAAAGGTAGGAAGCCAAGACTAGTCATCATCACAAATAACAAAAAGGGATGATCTTGCACCTAGGTATTCATGTTGGATCATGCTCACCACTACATCTAGTCCCTTTCCCTTTGATAAAGAGTTACTTGACCATCTAGGAGGCATGACGAGTTTTCGAGGTCCTGGAGGCATGCACTCTTTTCTTCCACTGAACTACCAAAATATTCCATTAGTTGCATGGATCCTAGTGGTTTTTTCTCTGCACGATCCCAATTTTGCACCAGGAATTCCATGTGGCCTTGGGCCTCCAAGCTGATTGAATTTGAAAAAAAAACTCTCGTATTCTCCATTTCTGTCACTGCTCGATCCATGTGGAAGCATTTTGGACTACTAGTCATCTTCCTATTCATTGTTTTCGTTTAGACCATTCTATGAGATCCACCCTAGAATATCATTTAGACCATTCTATGAGACTATGAGCGTTCCAACAACGCTCCCGTTTAGACCATTCTATGAGACTATGAGCGTTCCAACAGCGCTCCCGTTCATATTTTCTCTTGACTTCTTCACATAAGTCCTCATTTTTATCATACATGTGTCGACAATAATGTTTCTATTGTTTTCTATTTTGGATGATTGCATGGAGATCTCAGTTATATAAATTTGACTAATTCTTAATCGCAAATGAAGGTCTCAAAATACTAATATGAAATAGGGTTTTGTGTTGTTCAAGAGAAATATGAGTTCATATATGAGGCATTGGTCAATATTTGTTGTTGCACTAAATACTATTGGAATGTTATTTTTTCAACAAGTTTGTGAAAGAGAGCATGAAGTGGGTATGGGAAATGAGAGAAGTCGAGATAAATTATTTGTATAATTTGTTGAAGATAATAAATATTCATAAATTTGTTAATTTTTCCCATAAATATTCATAAATATATTTAATAGAAGTTGTCCCACCCTAATAAATCTTAATAAATCTAATTTAAGAGGTTGTCTAACCCTAATGTTCTACCTCTATACTATGACAACTTGTGAAGAAGAAATGTTTTAAAAAGGAAAGTAGGGCATATCATAGCATTAGAAGTTATAAAACAAGTGTCACAGTTATGGTAATATCGATCCATATCTAAATAGTTTGTAAATGTTTGAGATGATTAAAATATATTAATCAATTTTTCTACCATGCATTTCTTAAGCTATTGTACATGGTTTTTCAACATTTATGAAAACTCTGAATCAATGATTCTTCACAAGTTTTCAAATTTGCATCTAAATATTTTGGACATGTCATTTCATTTCATTTCAATGTTGCAAGTGTGTCATTAAAATATGTTGTCTGTATTTTATGAGAAAACTTGACATAGATATTTGATAAAAATACATAAGTTGTAAAGTCACATTGTTCCAATTTAGGTATGTGCTTTGTAGTAAGCGCCTACATGCATTTTCTCAATTTACACAGAGTGCCTTCGGCACCTTGTTGCAGTGTAAAGAAAGCGTCGACCTTCTGCTAGCGCTCTATTGCAGCCTTCTCCTGTGTGCCGAGGTAGGTCCCATACTTCCTGCAAATTTCTTTTTGGCATCTTCATTTTGAATTCTAAATGAATGGAGTGCTATAGATGTTCTCTCTTTTTCTATTTGTAAATCTCAAAAGAGTTTAATTATCAAATTCATTTTGCTACGTGAATTTGGAAAATAAAAGTTCTTCCCTACTTTGTTTTGTGCATTGTTAAGAGTTGTTGCATCTTTTCTTTCATTTGCACTTTTTGGACTATTATTGCAGAAAGTTAGAATTAGTGCATTCTAGGAAGAAAAATTTTCTTTTCCTTACTGTTCAGATTCATGTTTGTTTAAAGAGAAAACACAATCAAAACAGATCAAATTTAAGAATTCATAGGTCTTTTCAAGAATTGTGATTGATGTTGGTCTTTGAAGCTTCATAGTTGGCTTTGACTAGAACTTGATTTTCTTAGATCTTCGATTTATGTCTTATTTAACATAAAAAAAAATTCCCTACCTTAGATAGCTTTCATCGAAAGAGCAATGTGCATCATCATGTAGATAGGATTTGCATTTTTTTACATTTGTCTACACCTCATGCATCCACTTAACCACATAAGATAAAATTAACGCTATCTTAGTATTAATATCATTTAGTAGCTATGTGTAAGTTATTGACATGTTTTGGCATCATTAACCATGGAAGTTGTCATTTAATTCCTACACTGCATTTCGGGGACTATGTGGTTCTTCCACATACCATCGGTATATCGAATGGCCTTTCATGTACCCTTCAGGTATATAGAAAGGTAGTTCACGTACTCGATTGTATATCGGAAGGCCTTTTTCATATGATTGTGCATTAGATAGAACTGCTATGGATTTGAGCTCCCCCATACCTAGTGTATATTGGGAGACCCTCTTAGGATTCTTGTGACCAACTAAGTCAACCTTTTGGTCGTCTTGGCATTGCAATACACCCAGAACATCACTCGAAGAGATTACTACGCATGTGTCGTCTATGTAGTTGGGTATTTAGGCAAGGGTATGGTCCTAATCCTCCTTGTTGTGTTTTAGTGTTGGACCCTATGGTATATAGTAAGTGGTGAAGCCTTGATAATCCCATGATGATCCTGACCATTCATGCACTCCTATTCACACAATTTTCTTGCTGCTTTTAGACTTGAGTAGTGTTTTTTTTGTGTTGTAGTTCATATATTCTTAGAGAGTTCATATATGGGAGAATTTCCTGGGACCACTAGTCAAGAGATCCCTTTTCAAGGTATGTCTTTTTTTTCTCCCCCTTTTGGAGTTGTTGGTCCTCCCTTCATGGCCACTTTGAACCTTCCCGGATTGAATATAGGTTTACCTGTATGGTTATTCTCCAATCCAGTTATACCAAATGCACCCTTTGTGTCGAATCATGGTCCTTTACCGCATGAGAGTCAACCTCATGTTAATCCTTCTCCTTCTTCGTCAAATGTGGAATCGGCTTCCTTTATTTCCTCTTCACCTATTGAAAACTCTGATGTTAGTAAACAAGAGGGTAAGAAGAAGACGAAAAGGAAAGCTTAGAAGAAGAACACTAAGAATAAGGTCATAGATCCAACATATGATCATCATGTTGGAATCCCACCAGCCACTGATAATCATGCTGGGAGTATGGATGTACCTGTTTCTACCTCACATAAACCTAAGTTCCCTTGTAGAATTTACAAGGGTGATTACCTTCTTAAGGACTGTCCCAGTCTTTCCCATGAGTGAGAAGTGTGGTCTAAACATTCAATGTCATCAGTCTATGATCATCATGTTGACGATGCCCCGTCAACCAGTGACTGTGTGGTTAAGAGTCATAAAGGAAAATTCAAGTATCCTTGCTTGCTATGTAAGGATATGCACTACACTTACCTTTTTCTCCACATGGATGAAGCTTCAGGGTTGTTGAAATATATTACTGTTCTTTGACAATGGCTTCCAACTGATTATCATAAGTTGTCCCTTGAAATCCCATTGGTTTATCAAGTAGTCAATCCAAGTCCATCCTTGGTCGATCCTAGTCTTCCCTTGAAGAGTGAAGCGAAAGTGGTTGATCCAAGTCTAACCTCGATCGATCCCACTATTCGTTTGAAGAGTGAAGTTGAAGCGGTCGATCCAAGTCCATCCTTGGTTGATCCCACTCTTCCTTTGGAGAGTGAAGCTAATGTAGTTGATTTGATGTCATCTCCACCTAATCCCTCTCATGCTACAGAGAGTGTTAAGATTGAAGTAGTGTATTTGCCACAGTCTTCGTCATGTCCCTCTCTTCTGATCGAGAGTGAAAACCATCCAACTGAAGTTTTTGTAGTTAGTTCTGATTGTTCTACGCAAGAGGAAATTTTGTCTCTTTCGACAAAACCATCTCCAAGTAGTGAGGTTATTTCCTTTGACTGGAGTAACACAACATAATCTCATCTTCATTCAAGCATTCCTTTCTAGATATCTGTGAGAGTTATTATTAAGAGTATACTCCGCAATATTGTTGATGAAGGGGCTTCTGTTAGTATTCTATTCTCGACTACTCAAAAATACATTGGTTCTCCTTCGCTTGTGCTAGATACTGATCAGATATTAGCTTTTAATTGAATACCTACTGTTCCTTTAGTGATCGTTCCTCATTTACCTATCACTATGGAATAAAAAATTGTATGTATTGATGTCATGGTAGTCCAAGGTAACTTATATTTTAATATTCTCCTTGGGCATGATTATGTTTATGCCATGAAACCTGTAGTGTCCACACTCTTTCAAGTGATGTATTTTCCCCGTGATGGGAAGATTGTGACCATTGATCAACTTTCCTTTATTAAAACCTGATCATGGTATGACTCCTAGCCATTAGACTTCCCTAAATGTCCTGCATGTTCTTGTGGTTCCTTCCCCTTCTAGTTGGCTTCTTCCGATCATAGGTAAAATAGGGGGCATGGATCCAGCCTATGGAAATCATACTAGATTTAAGTCGCTAGCTTCTTATGTAAAGGGGAAACCCACCAACCTCTTGAATTCATGTTGTCTTAGAACTGCCATTGAGCATATTTCTCATTCTATGTCAAGCTCATTAAAAAATGAAACAGATGGCCATGAGCATAGTTCCTTTTCTTTATGTCAAGCTGGTTAAAAAATGAAGCAACATCAGCGAGCATAGTTCCCTTTCTATGTCAATCTTGTTAAAAAATGAAACAGATGTCAGTGATCATAGTTCCCATTCTGTGTCAAGCTCATTCAAAAATGAAACGAATGTACTCAAGCATAGTTACTCTATGTTTCAATCTTGCATAAAAAAGAAACAGGTCCCCACAAGCATAGTTATTTTATGTTTCAATCTTGCGTAAAAATGAAACAGGTCCCCACAAGCATAGTTATTTTATTTTTCAAGCTTATGTAAAAATGAAACACGCCACCTCAAGCATAGTTATTTTCTATTTCAAGCTTGTGTAAAAATGAAACAAGTGACCTTGAGCAGAGTTCCTTTTTTCGTGTCAAGCTCGTTAAAAAATGAAACGGATTCTTTCATTGTGTCATGAACCGACTTTTGAAACTTCATTTCATCTACTTGTAAAGCAGACAAAATGAATCTTGCAGGGCCTATACCCTACCTCTTTATATTGGAATTTAGCTACTTGAAAGTTTTATTGGGGGAAAGTACCAACCACTATACATCATGTTGAAAAAAAACCCATCAATGGGAGCTATTTTGAGCACACTTTCTCAATTACGAGCAAGTTAAACCATGAAACGACCCTTTGAGAATGGTTCTTATTCTGTTTCAAGCTCATTATAAAATGAAGTAGATACCCTGAGCATTCTTTCAATCGATATTTGAGCTCATTAAAAATAGTAAAATGGTGTTGAGCTTATTTTTCATTTTTTGTGCTCTGGTTAAAACATGAAATCTGGTTTTAGTTTTTTTTTCTTTTTCGTGCCCTGAATTCAAACATGAAAAAGGTTTTGAGCGTCTTTTATACCTTTAGCGTGCTTGTTAAAAACTCAGTGTAGAGGTATCAAATGTACTTTTGCTTCTTTTTCAGACTCGTGAAAACTTTCTTATGAAAAATAGAACCCGTTACGGAGTTATATTTAGGCTCTTTTCAGTCTCCTTCAAAACACAAAAAGATTGCCAAGTGAACTTGATACGTTCACGCTTGTAAAAGTATTAGAACAATGGACTAGTCGATGGTATATTATCTCTTTTTAGGATCGATTAGGGCTATTTACGAAAAAGGAACACTCTGGTTGATATCAGCCATAAGAGTTATCTGAGGCATTAGTTTATACTTTTTTGGGCCTTAGGGACTAAATTTAACAAAAAATGACCTTTTGGAGTCTCCTTGTGTCTTCGTTCAGACTCTCTAAACATGAATGACACTGAGTTCACTTTCATTGGAATCATAATATCAAATGATGAAAGACCCTTTTTGGGAGTGAACCCCTCCTTTTTCAGGTTCATAAAACATGTTAGAATGGACTCATCACTTGATGAGCTACAACGAGGGTTTGTTACCCTCTTTGAACTCTTTAAAACAAAAATAGGCACTCATCCTTCATGATGGGAAAATTAAGGGAAAGGGGAATACTTTTGCATTTTGTTTTATGGAAGCTCACATTAAAACTTTGAATATGGCACCTTTCTACATTTACATATTTGAACAGTTGGGTATTCAGATTGTCTCTGAGTCGATCCATTTTTGTGAGTCACTTAACTATTTTTAGTCAATTCAAATAATTCATTGTCGTATTCCTTGCATTACATATGGTTTTTGTCTCATCGATTCAATTCCGTCAAGTCATTGGTCGTGCCACAAATTGTTCAAAGGATGTCTCTTCTGAAATTCAACTTGTAAGTAACTTTACCTTCCTACTAAGTTGGTCATGTCTGAGTCAGTTTCATGGTTGTTTCATAAATTTGACTTATTCTTAATGGAAAATGAAGGACAGAAACTACTAATATGAAATAGGGTTTTTTGTTGCTCAAGACAAATATGAGTTCATATATGAGGCATTGGTCGATATATGTTGTTGCATTAATTACTATTGGAATGTTATTTTCTTAACAAGTTTGTGAATTTGAGAGAAGTCCAAGATAAATTATTTGTGTACTATTTGTTCAAGAAAATAAATCTTCATAACTTTGTTATTTTTTCCCATAAATATTCATAATTATACTTTAATAGAAGTTGTCCCACCCTAACAAATATTAATAAATATACTTTAAGAGGTTGTCTAACCCTAATGTTCTACCTTTATGATATGATAACTTGTGAAGAAGAAATGTTTTTAAAAAGGAAAGTAGGGAATATCATAACATTGGAAGTTATAAAACAAGTGTCACAGTTATGGTAATCATGGATCCATATCTAAATAGTTTGTAAATGTTGCAGATGACTAAAATATATTATTAAAATTTTCTAGCATGCATTCCTTGAGATATTGTACATGGTTTTTCAACATTTATGAAACTCTGAATCAGTGATTCTTTCACAAGTTTTCCATTTTGCGTCTAAATATTTTGGACATGTCGTTTCATCTCAATGTTGCAAGTGTGTCATTAAAATATGGTGTGTGTATTTTATGAAAAATGTGACATAGATATTTCATAAAAATACATAAGTTGTAAAGTCACATTCTTCCAATTTAGGTAAGTTCTTTGCACAAACCCTCCTGATTACTGTAGAAATGTGGTTCCAATAATTATCCCTTGAACATCTCGGGTGAGACCTCATCTGCTTCACAGGTGTTGCTACTCGGTACTCAGGGATATTGTTGGGGTAAGGGTGTCGATAGAGAGTGAACCGCTCTCAACAAATATGTGTCAAAAAATGGTTATTTTGTTGGGACCGTAGTGCGAGGAGAAGGAGGACATGTTGTGGCATCTGACATGACCGAAGATTCAAGATTGTTTCGACCAGAAGGCTCTAGAATTTGCAGCAGAAGATCATCAGAACCCTGGATTAACGATATAAGAGTGTCTAGGAAGTTACTTGTATTCTAATCTCCATGATTATTTTTTCTTTGATTTTTTGATCATATTGTATGAGTGGCTGGCATAGTTGACCTACCGGAAAAGAAATTTTCAAGGAGGTAAACCAACTTGTTGGACCCATGAGTTGATCTAGCTACTGGAGGAGGTAGACAACAGAGCATCGAGGGCTATTGAAGTGTGGCTTGATGGCATCTTGGAAAGCTGCACCACTGATTTTTCGGTTGACGTAGTCAAGTCTTACAGCGACGTAGAAAGGGAGTTCTTCAAGGGATCAAGAAGCAATATTTTTTTATCTTTGCAATTGTTGATTAAAATGCTCATCTGTGAAAAAGGCACATTAAAGATGAAATCCTATGAGTACACCCCTACTGTGGGGAGGTTACGGGTACCGAGGAGATGAGGGTTGGATGGAATGATATGAGGTAGGTGGATGGGAGTTACAATGAAACTGTGAGGGAAGACAAGGAAGGACGTGGTCTTCTACGAAGTGGGGCAAGGTTCCAGAAAGAGAAGAGGAAAAGGACCAAGGAGATTCCTGTTGTGACCGAAACAAAGAGCTATGAGAGAATATCATAAGGGAAAAAGTGACCCTACAACAATGGAGTAAACCAGGCTACACCCGAGACCTAAAGACAAACCCAAAGCAACAATGTACCCATACCTTCGTGCAATGCGGCACACTCAGGAAGAACTACTAGCTCAACAATGAATTGTCCAATGTGTCATCAACACTTTAATAGTAGTGGACCAATGAACATAAGAAGAATGCCCAGGATAGAGGGAAATGATGTAAAGTTACCTTTGTTTCATGGGAATGGGACCAAGGATCCTAAACAATATTTTTTTTTATGGGAAGCAGTTTTTACTGTAAATTATGCTCAGGACGATGAAGTTAAGAAAGGTCGGTTGGTGACAACTTTTCAAGGTCGCGCACTGGATTGGTACATGTAGTTTGTACAAGTTCCCACAGGAACTACAATGAAGAATATGTCAGAGATCAAAACTGGATTGATTGAAAAAGGTGTCAGAATCCAACTAGTTGAAAATAGGGTGTCAGAACCACTGAGGTTGTTGGTGTTGGATGAAGCATTAAAGGCTACTCCAGAACAGTGGTGGGAGAAACATAAGAAATCGATCAATGGGTGGTCACTATGTTGCAAGTTTATGTAAGTTTTCTTTAGCAGAACAAAACAATACCAAGCAGAGAAGTATGATGGGCGTAATGATCCTAATGATCATTTGATTGCATGTCGGACCATGTGGGTGTCACGACCAAAGAATGAGTGGTTACATGATTTTTTGCACACATTGGATGAAATGTCATGACAGTGGTATGTATCAGTCAAGCTTCATAGAGAGATCATGACATGGGAGGAGTTGTTGATCTGTTTTGGTCACACATTAAGTTTTTTGAATGCTAATCCAATGATTCATAGTGCGCTACAGCACATCTGCGGTGTTGTTTTGAAGGTAGTTTTAGTTGCATACCCTGTAGACCCACATAAAGCACCAATGATGCAGTTGATGATGGAGTGTTACAATATAACAAGAGGGCCTGATGATGGAGACAACCCAAGGAACATCAACATTCCAGAATATGAAGGAAGTGGGGATATCAGGCACCTGAGATACCGACAGACAAAGTTCACCATCCATTAAAGATTTAGAAGGTAAACATTGGGATAGAGGAGGAACAAAAATTCACAAATATTGGAGACTATTGGGATGAAGAAACCATGGGGAGGTCACCTATCTACTGCATGAGTTTCAAGACTTTTTTCCAATGAAGTTTTCCTAAATGAAGGGGATCTTAGGAGGTTTGGGAGAAATGAAAATCCCACTGAAGACCGATACAAATCCTGTAAAGCATCACCCGTATCACCTGAGTCCGTGATACAAGGAGAGAATCAAGGCTGAGCTCGACAGAATGTTGGACGTGGGAATCATATAACTAGTTGAATAATCTGAGTGGATGAGTCTTATGGTTGTGCAAGATAAGAAGACAGGTGAGGTTCAGATCTGCATTGATCTCCAAAAACTTAACGACGCATGCCTTCATGTTCTCTTCTCGACATTGTTCACTGATGAATTGTTGGAAGGGTTAGGCGGTCAAGAGATCTATTCATTCACAGATGGATTTCCTGGTTATCATCAAATCAATATTGCAATAGAGGATCAGCATAAGACAACCTTTGTGACTAAATGGGGATTTTTTTAGTACACAGTGATGCCATTTGGACTCAAGAATGCACCTACAATATTCTCCAGCATTGTAGTTTCTACATTCAAATATTTTATCCATAAGTTTTTGGCAGTATATATAGATGATTGGACAGTGTATGGGTTGGTAATTGATCATCTAGCAAATATGCGAGTGATATTGGAGCAGTGTCGACAACATCAGATTGTGCTGAATTCAAAGAAATGTATATTTTGTGTGCCTTTCGAGATGTTTCTAGGGGACATTGTCTATAACGAAGGACTATTAGTTGATCCATCAAATATCGTTCTTATTGTCAACTTGCTGCCACCCACGAATGTGAAGCAACTTAGAACAACATTATCCCATATAAGATACTATCATAAGTTCATTAGAGGATATGCCTCAATCAAATTTCTTATGGAGAAGTTGTTGAAGATGGATGTGCAATTCGAATGGGGTCACGAGTGTCAAGGAAGTTTCGACACTTTAAAGACAAAGATGGATATAGCATCAATATTGTTTTTTTTGAATTAGATGAAGGAGTTCCATGTCAATGTTGATGCATTGTCAGTCATGTTGGGTGTAGTATTGGCACAACCAAGTGAAGGAGATATTGATAATCTGATTGCTTTCACCATTCGGAAGCTATCATTTACGGAGGAGAATTATACCATGATGGAGAGAGAAGGGTTGTGTGATGGTCTACGCATTGCATAAGTTTCGACACTATCTATTGGGAGGTCATTTCAAGATGTTTACTGATCAATCTGCATTGAAATACCTGTTGAATAAGCATGTATTCAAGGGGAACATATGGTGTTGGATACTCCTCTTCCAAGAGTTTGATTTCGAGATCATTGTGAAGCCTGGTCACTTGAATGCAGGACCTGACCTTTTGTCATGAATTGAGACAGGTGGGGAACCAACAAACATCAAGGAAGGACTACCCAATGCACAATGATTTAGGATTAGAATTGTTGATGACTACTATCAGAAAATAGTCTAGTTTTTCATGACAGGAACAACACCATAGGGGTTCACTATGAATGAGAAGAATAAATTGATTAATTGGGATACAAATTTTGAGTTGATTGCTGGAGAACTCTATCAGATGGGACCTGATGAGATATTATAGCAATGCATCCTACCACATGAGAAGGAAAGGGTCTTGGAAGAAGCACATGTGGGAGTTGGAGGTGGACACTACAGAGGTTGCGCAACCTCTAGGAAGGTACTTCGCGCATGACTATGGTGGCCAACTATCAATGGGGATGCGATAGACTATGCGAGGACTTGTGACGTTTGTCAAAGAACTGAGAATATTTCATGAAGGGATGAGATTCTCTTGGTACCTCACGTAACACTACAGCCATTTGATAAATAGGAAGTGGATTTTGTGGGACCAATCAACTCACTAGGAAATAGAATCGGTGCACGATATATCATCATAGCGATAGATTATTTGACAAGGTGGGAAGAAGTTGCACTAGTTACAGATTGCACTTCTGTGACTGGAGAAATATTTCTATTTTACAATGTTGTCACTCACTTTGGTTGTCTAAATATATTGATGAGTGATCATGGGAGTCACTTCGTCAATTGCACCATCAGTGCACTTACAGAAGAGTTCTAGATACAACACAAGAAGAGAACATGTTATCATCCACAATCTAATGGGACAGTTGAAGCGTTCAATAAGGTGTTGGAGCATGCGCTCACAAAGGTCTGCAAGGAAAACCATGATGATTGGGATTTGAATGTTCTTGTTGTCTTATGGGATTATTGCACCACTTGTAAAAGGTTGATAGGGAAAACACCATTCAAGGTGGTGTGCAGATAGAAGGGATTGATTCCAATGGAATATATTGTTCCAAGTGTTATCACTCAAAATGTACCCAGGTTGTAAAAGGTAAATCCCAAAGGTAATAGAAAAATCCACTTCAGAAAGAAACTAGCTTTCCTTTCCAAACAGGGATCTCTAGAATATAAATTTAACAAGGCCAGATATAAGAATCAACACTTTAGTACAATAGCCACTTTGTCTTTAATCCCTATATCCTGCAATTTTTGATAAGTTAATGAATTCAAGAAATTCAGTGCATTTTGAGCTGTATTTAGGGGCCTCCTCTCCATTGTCTCATTTACTAATTTTAATCTCTGAATGGCTAAATTAACCAATGCACTCTAGTCATCAATGAAATTCAGATAATGTCTGAACTTAGTAACCTCTATAGACAATGTATCCCAGATTATATGCTTGGCTCCTTGTAGAGGCCCCTTCCCTATATTCATTTCTTTTAATTCATTAAACTTCTTCTGCAATTGACTTTTGTCATGTAATATTTTATTCTTGTTTTCAACCATTTTAGTCAATTCATATTTGATCCTCTCATTTTCCTCTTTTAATTCCTTGATTTCTACATCTTCCAAGCTTACTTGTGACATTGGTACTAACAAATCATCAGCAGAGAAATCACTTAAAGGATTTTCAATATTTACAATGGACAAATCTACATCAGTAGGGGTCTAGCTCATTAATTCTTCCATAATTTCTTTCTCGTCATTCTGATCTTTCTTTAACTGTGAAATTTGTGTCATTAACTCAGTTCTCTCTGTTTCCCATTTATTATTTTCCTCTTGTAACTTCACCATTTTGCCTTTATATTCTATCATTTCTTGATGAATTTTATCTTTCTCTTCTTGTAATGCCAACAACTCTGACGACTGAGCATGTTCAGAACTTGGAATTTTCAACTTCTTTTTTAATACCTGAATGGCATTATATTTTTCCTCCAAAAGACTCCTGATGTCTTGTGTGTTTCCTAGTTCATCCCTCGAGCTTATAACATCTGCCTGCAGCTTCTTTATTTGGATTGAATTCGCTTTATTCTCAAATTTTTTGTGTTTCAACTGGACCTCCAACTTATCCACTAGAACTTGCAATTTGTTAATTTTCATCATGGCATATAACAAATCTGAATAAATTATATCCCCTGTCTGTTTGTGAAGCTGTATCTTGTCAGGTACACTAATTTTATCCAATCTTACCTCCATCTCAGCCACTTTTTTGTCACTTACTATTATCCACCCAAATGGCACTTCTCCGTTCGAGTGCTGACATTTCTTATGTTGGCACAAAAAAGGACATTTATGGATTGAAGGTTTCCTAAAACACTATAGATGGGCATGTTATGAAATACATTCATTATCCATCTAGCTTGCCATTTTTACCTTTGAATATGTCAAATGTTGTACTCGCCTTTGCCTTTATACAACTCATGTACATATGCAACTTTTCCTACAGCATGGCGCGTGCTCTACGCGAGTATTTGTAATTGCAACTCGCCGACAGATTTGTACGCGGGATTCCCTTAGAGTAACTCATATGTCATATGCGGGTTGCCAGTATCAATACCCATGTATGCTTTCCTTTGACATTAAAAATAATAAATCGTGATTATTTGAGATTTGTTAAGCCCTTAACTATAACCATCTTAATTGTCTCAACCTCCTCAACCCTCGAAACTACCTTATTTCACTAAGTATAAATAAAGGCCTTGGGGAGGGTATTAATTAATTATACTTGGAGAGCAAAGTTATGCTGGTGGTGTCTATTCAGAAGTATTTGGAGCAGCAGAACTCAGAATCCTCTGGTTGCAAAGGATTCCTTGTCTCAGGCACTGGGTTGTAATCTTAACTCATTCACTATTGTTAATAAAGAGAATCCTTCTTCCAAATGTGTTTTGAATGTCTTTCATGTATCATGGTTTGATGAATATTTATGATTAAGCACTCTATATCTTGTTTATCTAACCTGTCCTATATACAAGTATAAGCTTGCACTTGGAGGATTTGCTCTTTACAGGTGAAGGAGAAACATCCCTGAAAGCTTTGGAGGAGAAGCAGAGTGGAAGAGGACAAAGCTAGGATCAACCGTTGTGAATCGGGTGAGTCTATCTTATCTTCTTGTTTCCTTTTTGTACTCTAAAGTTGATTTCCTACAAGTTTAAAGAGTATCTTGGTAACCCCAGACCTTCTGATATAAGGTTTTTATTCCTATAGAACAGAACTGATGACTCCGCTGGGGAGCCCAGACTACCGTAGGTTATTTCTGTCACCCTTGACCAGTCTTTGCCTTGAGTTTGTGTGTGGTATTTTATCCTGGTTCATGCTTACCATAGTGTTTGAAGGCCTTGTGGATTTTCCTTTTTTTTGAGAAAAAATTTGTACCTATACACGGGTTTCTGTCATACACAATCGCATATAGAGGCCTGCATACGTGGGTTGCACTCTTGGACAGTCGCGTACAGTACGCGAGTTTCCCTTATACACAGTCGCATACAAGCCTAGAAATAGGGATTTTTGGGCTGGGGTTTGCTTGTCCCTATCCTTTTGTGATTCCTATTTGTTAGTTGGCCCTCTTTATAAACATTGTACAGTCAGTCTGATGACCTTGGTGGCCACACGTTGTGCTTTCTTGTAAAGCCCTTAGGTTTCTTTTGTTTGGATTGTCTTATGTTTGCATTTTGAAGTAGGTTGGCCTGTTTGAGTTATAGGTTGAAGTGTTTTGTCTGAATAAGTGATCAGGGTTTTGGGCAATGTTTTTCTAGTCTATCTTTTGATAGTGGCTGGTTGGTCACTTACCTTCGTGAGTTTGTAGTGATTTCTTGTCATTGTACCCACCCAAGCTAGGGTTCCTGGTCTCCCCTTGTTGGTTGATTCTTGGTTTTATTGACCTGTTCACTTCAGTTTGCTTATTTTATATAGTTGATTTGATCCAAGTATACTCAAGTTTTAGTGCATTTTAGGTGCATAGTAGTGTTTGAGCATTTTAAAAAGTGAAAAGAAAAACATTTTCAAGCTTTTGCATAAGTAGTTTTCATTTCAGTTTTAAAATATAATCTCAAAAACTACAAAAACATAGTCTTAGTTTCTCTTTATCATTTGCATTTGTTCATCAATCTATATTTACAAGAAGAAAAAGAAGTTTGCTTTAGTAGTGGCAATTTGCTTTGAAAAAAAATACACCTTTACTTTTTTATTTCTTATCGAGTCAAAAACACCATAGTTCATCACTCTATTTCCTTTTGAGTAAGAAATAGCCCTTTAAAATGAACGCAATAATTAAAATTTACTAGTAATTTTTATTTTTAGGGGCCTTTCACCTACTAGCTTAGGCTAGACTTGTGGGATAGGAAGTGTAAACTTCCCATAAGTTTTAAAATTCAGACGTAGTGGACCATTCGTTAGGTAAATCCTTGTCTTTATCAATTGTATCTGGGTTGCTCCTCTCAAAAGGGAGTCAAGCATGAGGCCGCGTGGAGGTATAGGACTGAGGAGATAACCCTTCGATTCCTTGTCAAAATGTAAATCAGGACTTTTACGCATCTGGGGATTCTGTCCTAGACATAGTTTTGGGCTTAGCTACCCTTCCCATGCGTACGAGTCAGGCTTGCGACTGTCCCCCGAGATTATTGGTATAGCTAAGGTATCCTTTAGTCTCTTGACATTTAGGGTTCATACCTGGGTAAAACGGAAGGCTATTTCTGGTTCACCTTGGACATGCTTGGAAGGTAACCCTTGTTGTAAGTGTGGGATGGTAGTGGGTGATTCCTCCACTTGTTCCTAAGAACCACTTCAAGGACGCCAAGTAATCGTTCTCCAGCTTTCTTCAGGAAAGCATATCTTTCACCCTTGTTGACTATTTGAGGCTTTAGGAATTTTTATAGTGTGTGCTCTGTGGTTTTGTCTATGTTTAGTTGGCCTTAGGGTTTTATTTCTTGAATTTTCAATCGTGGAGGACCAACCTATAAGAAGGTCAAGAAGGTTGCAAAACCTTCCTCCTCTCATCACATTGGAACCTCCGCCTCCACCCCAAAGGCGGAGATTGGACATGGATGGTTCATTTGAACCGGTAGGAGTAAGTGAAGTTACAGGTGAACCATCACTTATAGCTAACCATCTTAATCTTGATACAGTTGAGATAGAATACTTGCAGACTGACGAGTTTGCAAGGAATTTTAACAGACCCTTGACTGATTTAAATGATCCTGTGATCGTTCAGGTCAGACCTTTTGATTCACCTATTTTAGGTGTCCCTGTGGGTAGGATTATGTCTTCTGTGGGAAAAATTTCTTTTGTGTTCACCTTAGTCGTTCTAGCTGAAGGGGTACTACCTCCCCCGGTAAGTGCCCCTAGATCTAGCATACCTTCTATGCCTTTGACTCCAACGAAACGGGTGGTCCAACTGCTGGTTCACTCAAACTTAGCAGGTACTTCTGGTGATATGGTTACTGGGATTCCTAGTATACCTACTATTCCTTCCTCCTTCACATACACTACCCAGAGTGGTCCGGTGGTATCCTCGGCTTTTGTCCAAGGATTTCCTTGGAATGGGGGGTACATTCCCCCATCCACTCCGTACATAGGCCCATCACCTTCTTGTGTAGGAGTGCAGTTTGGAAACAATACCTCTTATGGGCAAAGCTTCCAAACTCCGATTTCAGCCCTGTTTACAAGCTCTCCCTTTTCGTTATTTAGCAGAGGGATATCGGCTCCTGTTTTTCAGACCCCAGTTTCAATTGGGATGGCCCGAACTTCTTATACTGCACCTCCCAGTCACAACCCTATGGCTTACGGATAGAACCCATTTCAGAGGAATCTACCCACTTCGCAACCGGTGGCAGGGGGCAACCCCACCTTTACCTATGGGAATTCGGGGGCAGGTCCCTCTAATCCCCAGATTGGCACTTTTAGTGCCCTAGTTCGACCCAAACTTCCATTCCTAGCAATGTTAAACTTGCCAGATTTTTCTAAGTTGATGAATGACCCGGTGAGGCATGACCCCTCATGGCCACCCGTTCCCACCAAATTGCCATCGGACATCCCGAAATTCAAGGGAAAAGTTGGTGAAGATCCCGGGGCTCATTCCACCGCATTTCATTTATGGTGTTCTTCAAATTCATTGAATGAAGATTCAGTCAGGTTGAGGCTATTCCAGAGAACCTTAACAAGTACCATGACAAAATGGTACATTGAGTTACCTTCTAGTGCTTTCAGTAGTTTCTGGGACTTGGATAGTGCATTCCTTAGCCACTTTCATCTTCTGGTCCAATATGATTTCGGAACGGACTTGTTATCTACCTTTAGGCAGAACAAGGCTACCCACATATCGGATCATATCCAAGAGTGGAGGAGGCAAAAGAGCCTTATAAAAGCCACCATCCCTCTTGAGTTCTTACTAGAGTGGTTCCTTAAATCCCTGTTGCCCTACATATCTAAGGACATATCCACCTCAGGAGTGACGAATGAAGAAGAAGCCATTCTCAGGGCCCAACAATTGGATTTGATTTATTCACAATCTAGGATCTTGTATGAGATTATCCCTGAGGCACTAAGGCCTACCCATGATGCTGATAATCCTAAGCCTGGACCCCATGCCGATGGTGTGGTTGGGTCTGTAAACCCTCCCACCATAGAGTCTTTGGCTAAGCAACTTCATTAGTTGTCCGTCAAGCAGTCTACGGCGAAGGCAGCAAAGGCTGCCCCCTCCCCCCAAAGTGCAAATTTTTTTGCACAGACCGCTCAGAAGGGAAATCAGCATCCTGATGGGAAGAAAAAGAGAGGAAATGAAGGAGAGGGAAACTAAAACAAGAAAAAACCCGTGAATAGTGCTGATGGGGGCAAGAAAGAAAAAAAGAAGGTTAAGTTCTTGTGTAAGTTGTGCCACGAGTATCACCTTACTCACCTTTGTCCCCTTATGGAACAAGCCCAGAAGTTGCTTAAAGCTCAACAATTGCCTGTCCTGAAGGATCTTTTTCCCAAAGGGCAGAACTATGCTTCAGCTTCTAATATAGCAGGGGGCACTCAAAGTGCCCTTAACCCAAACTATATCAACACAGTTTGATCTTCAACTTTGTTACAGACCAGGAATAAAAATTATGAGAAAGAGACTTTTGGGAAGGGTAAAGCTATAGGTGAAACTTCTAACCCTCTCACGATAGAGAAGCCTGCTGAAACTATGCCGAAGATACCAAAAGGTGTCTTCAAGAAGACCTTGCATAATGCTAATGCTAGGGTTGCTTCAAACTACTCTGTGGTTGAAGATCTAGCCCAAAACCCATGTGCAATGTTAGCTTTAGAGGTGTTACAGAGTTGTCCTGTCCAATGGGATGCCCTCTTAACAGCTTTAGGCAGCATGGACTCATCGATTCTCATGGAGAAATTCCATTTGTCTGATGTTAAAATCCGCCTACCTTACCATGTATCCTTATCAATAGATGTCATCCATGGTGGAAATACCATTGGAAGGGAAGTTGTTGATGAGGGTGCTTCTACATGCGTTATGTCCTTGTCCTATTGGAAAGCTCTCGGATCCCCAGAGTTGGTCCCGTCAAACACTCTACTTACTGCTTTCAATGGAAGGTCCTTCCATCCACATGGTATCCTGCTGGATTTTGAAATTAAGCTGGCAGGGAAAGCAGTGTCTATTGAGGTGGAAGTGATTGATGCACCTTTGGACTATAATTTTCTTTTGGGAAGAAACTGGACTTATGCTATGTCCGCTATTGCTTCGGTCGTCTTTCGTGTAGTGTTTTTTCCACATGAGGGAAAGTTGGTTACTATTGACCAACTTGATTTTAATCGAAAAGGCCATTTAGAGTCTAATGAGTCTACTGTGCCATTGGTTGATTAGGTCAAACCTACTGCACAGATCTTGGGGGCTGGAATGTACACATCACTGATGGGCACATTTGATCTTCCAGCCTCGGTTAACTATATTGGTTCTACTAGTGTGGGGAAGTCCATAGCCACGGTTGTTGATAGCACTAATCCTTGGGTTCTCCCTTTCCCCCATGAACCAGAGGTGCCCTTATCAGCAGTGGAAGTAGCTTACCAAGCTATCACTCAAGCCACTATTGACCCCATTCTGGATCCTCTCACAGTCTCAGACGACCTTGAAGAAGTCTATTTGCCCGCATGGGCGGAAAAATCTTCGCACTCTATGGACTGTTTAGATATGGTTTTACCCTCTGCTGAAGCCATCTTGGAATCCATGAGTGGACATGGTAAGATCTATGAGGATCTTCACCATTGATACCATTTTCTTCCAGAACTAAGCAAAATAGAAAATCAAGAGTTTCATATGAGACTGTCAGAAGATGTTGATACACCCATCAATCCCTTACCTAGGGAAGGAATGTTTGCCAAGGGGAATATGGAAAATATTTTCGCTACTATACCTATTAACATCTCTGTAAATCCTGATGTTGTGGAAAACATATACATAGGTGCAAACTCCTCTCCTGAAGAGATTGCCATCTATACTGCCTTGTTTAAAAAATTCTACGATGTCTTTGCCTGGTCATATGAGGAGATGCCAAGCATTGATCCATCGATTTTTGAACACAAAATCCGAACATATCCTGATGCCAAACCTGTTCGACAAAAGTTAAGACTTGTTAACCCGCGCAAAGCGGCGGCTGTGAAGGCCAAAGTTGAAAAACAGTTGAAGGATGGTTTTATTTATCTCATAGCTTTGACAGAATGGGTATCCAACCCTATTCATATTGATAAGAAGCAAGGGACCATACGCGTCTGTACTGACTTCAGAGATTTGAATAAAGCATGTCCTAAGGACAACTATCCCACGCCATTTATAAACCATATTATATATGCCTGTGCGGGAAGTGAATTGTTCTCATTTATGGATGGTTTCTCCGGATACAATCAAATTCAAATAAAACCAAAAGACCAACATAAAACTGCTTTCATTTTTCCTTGGGGTACCTTCGCGTACAAGAAAATGTCCTTTGGATTGAAAAATGTTGGGGCAACTGTTCAACAGGCTATGAACGTTTCCTTCCATGATATTAAAGCCATTGTCGAACCTTACCTTGATGATCTACGTGCACATTCTTGTAAGAGGATTCAACATTCAGATCACTTACGGTTGATATTTGAGAGATGCAGATATTATAAAATCCGCTTGAATCCCCACAAGTGTGTATTATGTGTCGAGTCAAGAAGATTGCTTGGGTTCATTGTCTCTAATAGAGGCATCCAAGTGGATCCATTAAAAGTAGAGGCCATTGTAAATATGCCTCCTTCTCATTCTATATGGAAACTTGAAAGCGTGCAAGGGAAGTCTAATTTTCTTTGACGTTTTATTGTTAACTATGCCAAGATTACCAAGGGTTTCATGCACCTGCTCAAACAGGACACCCCATTTGTATGGGATGAAACTGCACAACTTGATTTTGAGGCATTGAAAAAAGATTTGTTGTCGGCACCCTTACTGCATCCACCAGATTATTCTAGGGATTTTATATTATATATGGCCACGTCCGAGTCGACCATTGGGGTAGTGCTGGTCTAGGAGGACGATAAGCTCATAGAGCATGTCATTTATTATCTTAGCTTTGCTTTGGCCAGACCTGGACTCAGGTACTCCCACGTTGAGAAATTAGCCTTAGCAACTGTCTATGCTGTTCAGAGGTTACGTCACTACATTTTACTGAGGACCACAACAGTAGTGACGAATGAGAATTTGTTTCAATATGTTTTGTCCCGTCGGATTGTTGGGGGAAAATTCAACAAATGGATAGTCATTCTCCAAGATTTTGACTTGGATTTTCAGTCTGCTAAGTCTAAAAAGTCCTTAGTTTTTGCTAAGCTTATAGTAGAATTTCCTATTGAAGAATATGTAGCTGTTGAAGATGACTCATTCCCAGATGAGCATATATTCTTGATATCCACCTCTAATCCTTGGTACAGGGATATTCTTATATATCTCCAAACTTTGAAGTATCCTGCAGCTTTCTCACGGGAGGAATGACGTAAATTACACCTTCATGCTAAGAACTACCTCATTATAGGAGATACATTATATCGAAGAGGGGTAGATTCCATTTTGCATCGATGCCTTACACATGAGGAAGCGGATATTGTCCTGAATGATTCCCATAGTGGAGCATGTGGGGGTCATTTATCTGGGTTAGCAACAACCCAGAAGATACTATGTGCCAGTTATTTCTGGCCCACGATCTTCAAAGATTGTGTGGAAGCAGTGAAGCGCTATCATCCTTGTCAGCTTTACACCAGGAAAATGCGGTCACATCCCACTCTGTTGTTTCCTGTTGTCTCAGTAGGCCCCTTCATGAAATGGGGGATTGATTACATGACATGTAACCCAGCCTCGGCTGGGGGGCATAAATATATTATTGTTGCTGTTGACTATTTTACAAAATGGGCAGAGGCAATGCCTACTTCTAAAGCCGACGGGGAAACCGTAGCTTTCTTCATATTCAATAAAATTATAGCATAGTTTGGTATGCCCAAAGTGATTGTCACTGACCATGGCAGTCATTTTCAAAATAGCATGATGACGGAACTGACCACTATGCTCAGATTCAGACAAGAACATTCATCTTCATACTATCCACAAGCAAATGGTCAGGTTGAGGCTGTAAACAAAACTTTAAATACTATCCTTAAACATACAATTGATGCAGCCCATTCTAATAAGCACATCATGCTATATCTTTCTCTTTGGGCCTACCGAACTAACGTAAAAACTGCTACGGGTTTCTCCCACTTCCAACTCGTCCATGGAGTGGAAGCAGTTACCCCGGTTGAGTGTGAAATCCTGTCTCTAAAAATATCTACTCATGTGTTACCTGATATGACAGAGCTTGAGGAATGTCTGGTACATTTAGAACACCTTGATGAATAGCGTAGAGATGCACTGACTGCTTATCAAGCTCACAAGAATAGGGTCAAAAATCAATATGATAAATCGGTCAAACCTCGAGTTTTCTCTAAGGGGGAACTTGTCTTGCTTTGGGACCAATACAAAGAACCCCTAGGGGTAGGAAAATTCAAGGCCATGTGGTTAGGACCTTATGTCGTGTCAAAGGTCTTAAAGAAGGGCGCATATGAGTTAATTTATTTTGATGGGAACAAGCTACCCGAGCCTAGAAATGGGCTCTACCTGAAGAAGTACTATGCTTAGGTTTAGCACTTTTTCTTGTATTTTTCTTGTATATATTTTTATGTACATTAGCACTTACCATAGCTAATTTCAAGGTGTTCCTCTCTACATCTCGAGTGGAAATCAGTGACACCTTTTGGCTACCTAGAATTCTTACTCACGGATGTATATTTTTAGTCTCTTCCAAGGACTACATCTGCTTTTCAACATAACTTTTCATGAACTCTGCTTTGGATTTAAAAAATGAACTGGAATCTGCATTATTTTCACTTTCAAAAAAAAACTGGTTCATTTTCACTGACTTCTTAGGAATCAAAACTACTTTCTTCAACACCTCTGAAACTATTTCACTTGAAACTTGATCATCTTGAGAAAATGTTTTGGTCTTTTTACGTGAACTGTTTTCATCTATCTCCATATTCTCAACTTCAGAAAAAACTTCTTTTAATTAAAATGTTAGATTTTTCTGGCATTTGAGACACTGTAATCAACCCACTGCTTGTACCTTCATTGCTTCCTGGATTTTCCACAAAATGAGACAAATTGGCTATTTCCCCCAATCCCTCAACAACTTGATGATGAAATGGTTTGTTCTTATTTGCTTGTTTCCTTTGAGAAATTATATGATATGAATCATAATTGACCTTTTGTTCTTTCTGAAAATCCATATTCTCCAATAATTTTTCCACAATCACCAAAGCACCTTTGTTTTTAAAGATCAATGGACCAACTTTGAGGGGAAATTTGATATTAGAGGACTTCTTGGAAGCTCCAAAATGCCCCTCCTCTGCATATAATATTTGTCTCATGAATTCAAGTGCAAAGATTCTAGGGGTAAGAAAAATAGGTAGCCTGTATGGCTCTCCGGTGAAACCATACACTCTTAAAACACTAAAGTCTTTATATAAAAACCAATCCCCAATCTTGTCTTCTGGTGACGATTGCATCATGACCTTCATTTATTCAAGTACTCTAGGAAATTCCTCATCAAATAGAAACTTGTACATCTCTGACATAATGGAATTCATGAACTCGAACATATTGATTTGCTTCGGAAGATCTGAAGAGAACATAGTAGTCAAGAATTGTAATTCTGTCACGTTTGAACATAACAACATGTTCAACATATATGATTGGTATTTGAAAAATATAACCTTTGGGAACTCAACTAATTGGATATGAATGACCTCTGCTAAATACTCATCCAAACTGAAGTAATGGACTATATGGGTCTCAGACTCAAGACTGACTGAACTCATTTTTAACAAAAAACCCAAGACAGCCTCATTGACATGAATGTCACTATCTAGACCTAAAATTTGGCAGACCAAAGATACAACCAATTGGACCTCTTCTTTGAAAATATGAATCCTTTATGAAAAAAAGAGACCCTCTAATGACTGATCTTCATTAATAATATTGGACAAAAATTCACATCAGATCTCAGTTTTACAACCTTTGTATACTTCAGCTAAAATAAAATCATTCACAGACTCACCATTGTCAAGGAAACTATTAGGAAAATTAAGGAATCCACGAATAGTTTTTGCATCAATCCTACATAATATCTTGGACGTGGAATGACTCATAATGACTCTCTCAGAAGGTGAGTAATTACTTGCACACCATTCAATAGATTCAGGAAATGGTAAAGTCTGTTCAGTGGCGAAGTAATACAAAAAGGACTTGCAGACATTAAAAATGTCATTTCCCTGTAAACTATACTGCCACAATCTTTCTTTAGTAACTGATACATTTCCAATCAACAGAAACAGGTCATACACACTTCTGTCTCTATCAACCATGAATTCTTCTCTTTCATCCAAGACCCGATTAAGACCTTCTAACCCCTTCTCTTTCTCCATAACAAAAAAACGACAATTATTCTCAAAAGAGAGCTCAAGTATTCGAAGCTTACCTCAGACTGTAACTGTATGTACATGAAGTTGACTGCGAAAGGATGGCGGGTTGTCTCCTTCACTCATCCCAGCATGCAAAATAAAAAATGATTTTTAAAAATAAGTCAACCTCACCTTTATATAAAGGTCTATTCTGGAGGCTTCGTTTAGTGGTTTTCGTTAAACCACTTTCCTCCGTGAAATGTACTATGAACTGCCAAATGTATTGTGGTTTTATTCCGCTACCACATTTCCACTTCAACTACCGTGCAACTTTATCCTCTAGAGCTGTTGACAACCGTTGATGAACACTTGCTTTTTGTTTAAGTCGTTAGATTAAACTGCACGTACACATTCCGTTGGGCCTTTTTATTTTTAACAACATTTATCTTTATAGAGCGGACTCCTTATCAGCCGTAGATTTTATTGGCTTGGTCCCACAACTGTCGATCTTTACGCCCTGTTAATTACCTCCACTTCTCCTTATCTCTTATGCATCTCCATAGAGTGGATCTGTTCTAAACCATTGATTTTCACCTCATTTGTTCTACATCATTAGATTATGAGACAATTTTATCCTCTATGCACCATTTTATGATATATTCACACTAGTACTCTTAACCAAAGTTCATGTAACCTTATTTTTCTCCACCATGTCTCTTTCAATACTCTTCAAAATAGAGGTGTTAACAACTGGCTCCATCTAGGAATGATATCCTCCTTGCGAGGTATCAAAGAACTCGTAGACCAGGTGCATGTCTTTAATCTTTACATGATAACTTCAAAAAAAAAATTTACTTTCTTTTTTTATATATTTAGCTAGAAAGAAATGGTTTACCTCCTAAATCTTAGGGCTTTCACTGTGAGCTTCAAAAACATTCAGCTCACTGTCTGTATTGCCTTTTTAAAGAAAATAAATATTTACAAAATATGATACAAATTTTACCTTCCTTCTTAGGACAGGTAATGCTTCAAAAATCTTCCATTGACAGGGTTACTATCCAAAGAAACCGCATTCGGATATTCCAAAAGAAATGCATTTTTCCCTCTGTGTCCAACAATTACATAGGGACCTACCCACATGTGAGAAAATTTTCCATTTTTATCTTCTTTAGGAGCATCCCATTTCAAGACCAGGTCATCAATCTGAAACTGTTCTTCCTTCACCCTTCTGTCAAAAGTATTTTTAATTTTTTCCTGATGTGATTGCACTTTGTCATAGGCCTTATTCCTTTGCTCTTCTAGCTCAATGATCTGGTTTATCCTCCTTTACATGTGGTTTTTTTCTTCTTGCTGCTCTTGAAAATACCTCATAACTAGAACACCTAACGATGGTAGAAAGACAACTTCAGTTCCATACACTAATTCGAAATGAGACATTCCAATCGCTCTTTTAGTGCTAATCCTATCAGCCCATAAAGCATATTTGAGCTTGGTATGCCATGATCTTTTATTATCTTCCAACAGCTTCTTGATAATCCTTACCAAGATTTTATTTGAAGACTCGACTGACCCATTTCCTTGCGGATAATAAGCAGTTGAATGATTCAGACTGATATGATATTTGTTACAAAAATTAATCATCTTCTTGGACTTAAAGGCCGCTGCATTATCTGTTACTATTCTTCTGGGACACCCAAATCTAGCCAGTATGTTCTCCTCAAGAAAATCCATGATTACAGTCTCAGTTGCTCTCCTTGTAGGAATTGCTTCAATCCATTTTGTAAAATAATCCATAAATGTTAAAATCCATTTATGTTGTCCTAAAGAATTAGGATTTATTTCACCAATGAAATCTAGACCCCAGTGTTGGAAAGGAGCTTCTATTGTTATTGGATTTAAAGGAAGAGGAAGTACCTTTCTTTTATCGTAAAAAATATGACACTAATGACACATGCTGGTTTATTTATACACATCTGAAAATAATGTTGGCCAATAGTAACCCACTCTCAGAATTTTATTTGCAGTCACCTTCCAAGAATGATGCCCTCCATGATCTCCTTTATGGAATTCTTTGACTGTATGCTGAGCTTCATTTTCCAAAAGACAATTGAGTAATACACCTCCAGGATCCTTCCAATAAATATATTGATTTACAATACAGAACTTGGCAGCTTTCAATTTTACCGATCTTGCTCTTGACTTACTCAATCCTGCTGATGCTTGTAAATTTCGAAGGACATGAACAATGTTAGAGTACCCTAGAGATGCAGCAAAAACAATCATCACTTCCACCTCTGTATCCAACTGATTAGACTGTCTGGATAAGAAATTGATCTGTAAAGACTCACAATTTGAATTTGTCATCATTTTCACTAATCCTTGTCCCTTAACTAGCTTGGTAGGCTTTATCTCTATGTCATACTCCAGTAATGTTGCTATCCATTTCTCCCTTCTACCTTCTGGATCAGGTTGTGTCAAACTCCCTTTTACTGCAGCAGTTGGAACATGTGCAATTACATGTGAGTGGAGAATATACACTCTAAAATCTTTCAAAGCTTTAACCAAATCATATGCTTGTTTCTCCATGATATCATATTTTAATTCTCCATCCCTCAACATCTTGCTGAAAAATACTATGGGTTGCTCCATGTTTTCATCCTAATATTCAGGTAGTACTTTAATCTGATTGTAACTAGAAAAACCATCCATCATCGAAATTCTTTCAGCTCCAACTACCTTCTGCAATATATGATCCATCTTCGACAAGGGATAATTGTCCTTCATAGAAACTTTATTCAAATTTTGGAAGTCTATACACAGTCTTATTTCTCAATTCTTTTCCTAACAGGAACTAAATTTGCAACCCATCTTGAAAATCTTAGAGTCACAATGATCTTGGCGTCAAATAACTTTTTAATTTCCTTCTCAATAATTGGCAGCAGTTTAGGATTTATTCTTCTAAGCTTTTGCCTGAAAGGCTTTTCCCCAGATTTTATGGAATAGCATGTTGTATAGATGTATCATATTCTTTAATATCTTCATAGCTCCAAGTAATACATCTATATACCTCTTCATTAAATTCACATACTCTTCTTTTTCTTTTACAGGAAAAATTTTGGACAACTTTACAATCTTTGGATTTTCTTTGGTGCCTATATTCCTGTCTTCAACATCATTTTCAGCGGGCTTCACTTTAGGATTCTTAGCAACATCATTTTGATCAAAATGTTTTTCTAAAGGAATCAACCCTCTTGGTATAAAATTATTTTTCAATTGAATAATATCTTTTCCTCCTAAGGTTCCTTTTAATTTTTCAGCACCATTCTTTTCTTCTTCAGGCTCTTCATCATCCTAGAAATTTTCACCAGTGTCATTCTCGGCATCAATATGAGTATTTACAAATTCTCCTGAAAATTCAAAAAACCTTTTTATCTGCATGTCATCTTCAAACACCTACCAATATTTAGAATTATCGGGAATAGAGGGTCTGTTCACAATGTCCACTTGATATTCTTTCTGACTAGCACTAGGGGTTTTGAATTTTCCAGCAGCTACTGCCAAAGAATCAACTACTGTATTTTCATATCTGGGAACCACCTTAATCGTATGCTCTATAAAAAAGTTACCAATCATATCCCATACTTCATTCCTATATGCCCTCATTTGGGGATGCTTGGTTTGATAACTATCATTCACTTGTTTTATTACCAGCTCTGAATCCCCCAAAACTCTTATCCTCTGTGCTCCCAAATATTTCAAAGCATGCAACCCAAGTAATGAAGCTTCATATTCAGCTACATTATTTGTGCATTCAAATGTAAATTTATATGATAAAGCTTTAAAGTCGCTGATAGGAGAGATTATATACACACCAGCTCCAACACCTAGTTTTTCCACAGATCCATCAAAATACATAGTCCACAAACCTTGTCTTTTTTGCTTTGCCTCCAAAGAATTTTTTTCTATCACATCTTCCTTTTTATTTTCTTCAGGCTTCATCTGCAATGTAGATTCCAAGTCACATGGGACAGTATCATTAAAGAAAATGGAAGACCCCAAATCAATATCAACAACATATATATGATGAACTTCAGGTTTATCCGGACTGCTCACTACGTAGAGAGTTATTTTTTCACTATACAACCTCTTACTCCCATCTTGAACAGGAATAGTAGCATATGACATATCCATCTGTAAACTACCCTTCAAATTTGAAGTCCAAGATCTCGATAACAATACTCCAAATTGTCGTGGAATATCTGCTACTACCACATCCATTACTATTGTTTTGGATGGAAATTTATTCAGAGTTTCTACCATATCCTTAATCAAACCAAGACATTTCACTCTCCTGGAATCAAAAGAATACAAATCTTTATATGGTCTTGTCACTTCCATTCCCAAACTTTCAACTACTCCTTTTGGCATTAAATTGTGTGATGCACCTAAATCTAACATAACATTATGAACCACCATATCATGCACATTCAAACTCAAATAAAAAGGAGGAACTTCTTCATTATCTATACTTTCAACTTTCGACCCAAATGAAATAGTAGGATTATCATCAATCAATTCCAAAATGTCAGACTGCAATTCTCCTTGACCTCTGACCATCTTTGTTATGGTATCTCTATACTCATTGTTTCTCAACAACTCATTAAAAGGAACAGATATTTTTAACTTGGAAAGCTCATTCTGCAAATTGAAACTAGAATTAACTTTTTCTACAGCAATTGGTGTTACTTGTTTCGTTCCTTTTGTTCTTTGTATCTCATTCTCAACTTCCTTATTTACAATAGATTCTTTTTGTATTTCTTTTCCCTTTTCTATATTTAATGAACTAGTGGAAGGCTGATTTGGATTTAACCTCCCTTTATTTATAACAACTTCAATGTTTCTCCATCTAATCTTCCTCTGTACATCATCCACAACATGCAGATAACCCCTCTGATACTGTTCTGACTCCCTCTCAAATTCTTCATTTCCATCCTCCTCTGAAAACCTACTATGCTCTTCCTCAGTAAGATATATCTCTGAATCTAGTTCCCCAAAAAGATGGATTTCATTTTCGGCAGGATCTCCTTCGTTAGCAACATAATTCTCAGGAAATGGTGGTTAGTAAGCTTAGAGTTGCTACAAAATATGTGCGAAGGTAGAGAGTGTCATGGCAATATTTTAACAATTGAAAGATTAGAAGATATTTCAAAATGGAAAACAGAGTTAGAACTCTGTAACTTATCAAAGTGATAAACAATGTTATGATATTGAACTCATCTATCTAAGGAAATTTATCTTACTTAAAAGGATGATAAAGAAGGATTTATAATGACTGAATATATTGATTAAATTGTTTCAATTCCACTCTCCTTGATTATTCTGATGTTAAGCATTTACTGTAATGGGAACTGGGGCAGGAGAGGTATAGAAATGGATCTCAAAAGAAGTATAAAAGCTAAATGGAATTAAGTCTAGTTTGATTTCTACAAAGATGTGTAAACTAAGGAATGTCTAGTTACAGAAATAGTAAACATGATTTTTTATGAACGCACAACTTACAAAATACTATATAAAAGTAAACATGATTTATGAGACTTATGGAGAGTGATTTAAAACGTATCTTATAGATCCCTAGTTACATGATTAAAAAGAAAAATTGTGTTATGTATAAAAACATTCAATCTATAAACCTAAACATCCTATACAAAGAAACAACTTAAATCAAAAGTTTAATTACAAACCAATATAATGAGTTGTACTACATAACATAATTACTATGCATAAAAGTAAACATGATTTATGAGACTTATGCAGAGTGATTTAAAACGTATCTTATAGATCCCTAGTTGCATGATTAAAAAGACAAATTGTGTTATGTATAAAAACATTCAATCTATAAACCTAAACTTCCTATACAAAGAAACAACTTAAATCAAAAGTTTAATTACAAACCAATATAATGAGTTGTGCTACATAACATAATTTCTATGCATAAGGTAAAGGGAAAGAGGAATAAAAGTGAATACGAAGTCTTAAACAATATTATCTAAAAGTATTTTAAAAAGAAAATATAAACATTATCTAACCATTACTTATTCAAATAGATTCATAGAAACTAGGAAAATAATCTTTAAAATGAACTAAGAACACACAGGGCTGAATGTGTGACTATATAATAGGTGGGGATGAAGGTTTGTATAAAAGGTGGAACAGACTGTCTGTATGACAATTTGTTTAAAGAAAATGTTAAAACTTTAAGAAACAATAAATTTAAACGCTTTATTGAAGAGCAACTACCCCATGCATGTACTACTGTAGTGTAAAACAAGAAGTAAACCTACTTTAATGGCTGAATTCCATAGTAATACGACCTAAAATAATTTCATAGTTCAAAACAAACTAACACATTCTTAATCATTTTTATGATAAAAACTAAAATAAGCAAAACTAGATTAGACTTAGTCGAAGCAATTTAATTTAGAAATCAAAAGACTGTGCAAAAAAACTTGAAAGTCAACTTAAACGCAACCAGTTCCTATTTAATAAAACGAACCTACATGCTCAACATAATTTAAAATTGCAATCTATGCTACAAGAACATAAATGATTATAAAAAAAACAAAACTTAAACAAATCATAAACATAATTATACTAATTGCAAGGGAAAATAACAAAAAGTACATAAGGATATAAATACTCTGTTTGAGCTTCTTCTAATCGAACACAATCATATACAACACAAGAAGACTTTCATTAAGATAATAGGTATCATTACAAATTTTTTTAGATTGAACTGATTAAATAAAAGACAAAGGCTCAAACTCTAGACTGAGAGAGAGAATCTAAGACTCATACTAAGACTCGTTCCTAAATCGCATGCAGTGTCTATAAATATACATCCTTCAATGGAGGCGAGAAGGTTGACCCTTTAGTGGTCGACTACTCTTCAAGATAAAGCAATCATAATGGCGAGTAAGTACATTAACAATTGACAAATGACGGTTCCTCTTCTTACCCCAATCAAGTTCCTTCAAGCGCACAATGTGGTTCATGACTTTAGTCTGAATCAAAGCCTGCGTCGAGGTGTCATGCAGAGATGCTAGATAAGTACTTCTTCCAGAAGAATACTAACGCTGATATGCCCACACGTGGTGATGATATTTGCTGAACGTTTTCATGCTTTTAACACACAGGAACATGCTACCAAAAATGCGTGGTCTGTTTGATGATCTGGACAGCAAGCTAGGCATGCTCGCCATACATTCAACTAAATGCATGTCTATTTGTTATGTCATCAAGAAGACCATATAACCTGCAGCGAATGAGACACATGAATTAATATAACAAATGCACTCCGTATTATGCCAATTTTAACCATTAAAACCATAAAATGATGAAAATAAATAGAGTTGACATAATTCCTAATTTAATCATACCTGAAGCTTGAACATGGAGCTATGATAGTGCAAAAGACACTAAAAAGTAGCAAAATATGTTTTAATATGCGAAGTATTGAAACCAAAAATAGTGACAAAATGGGGACCAACACTTCTAAAATATTATCATGTATTCTACAATCATGTTTGTTTGGTGCAATTTAGTCAATAGGCCTAAATAGTGACTGTCATGGTCAAATTTGTTATCAAGGATTTTTAGGAATTGGATCCAAGGGACATAGTGATGATAATATTTATGGTACCATTTCCACCATTTCCAATGTTTATAATCTAAATATAAGGTCCCAAGATTCATACTTTGGATATCATATTCAATGTCATGGAATGAAAAATAATGTTCCATTTAAGTCATCAAATCAAATGGGTTGGAGCCATAAAATTTGCATATGTTAACCTTCAGAAAACAACGCTATGGATTTTTCCTCAAAGGTGGGAGAATTTTTTTTGGAAAGAGAGAGTGAGAGACATGGTCTTCAGTGACCATACATTCATTATTAGAGGTGTACTAAGGGGAAACACATCCACGATGTTGGGAAAAAGAAGTTAGTAACGAATGGGTGATTGAGTGTTGGTATTCTTGGTCAATCATCCACCATTAAAGATAGTGCACATCTTGAGTGAGTTGGACTATCTCAAATCCAAGGGTTGGAAGTTCAATAGGTTTAGTAGAAGGTTTCATATTGGGTTATGGGGGATTATAGTTAGTATGCTTGATGTTGTCCTTGTTTTGGATATGTACCATGGGAAAAGGAAAATAATAAGTAAAAAATGAGAGGGGAAGGGGATACCAAAACAAGGTTGGGGGAGATATATATTTAAATGATCAAGACAAATAAAGGATTCTATTGATTTAGGTCACAAATAAGGGTTTATGGGTCTCCTAGAAAGGGTTATGATAAATATATATCAAAATGATAAATGCATGGGGCAATAGGCATAGTGGGATTATTTTGGATCTCAAGGGGAAAACATTGGAAACCTACAAATGGGGTATGGGATACCTGAAAATTGAAAGGGAAAAGGTATGATTTGTTCATGGGATTGGAAAAAACTATTTCACTGGGATTCAGATGGGCATTAGCCTAGTAGACTCCCTCTTAGTCATTTCACAAGATATAAGGATAAACTATGCAAAGGGTACACAAATTCAATAAAGGATTTTCAACCTCTTGAATCAAAGAAAAGAAGAAATTTTTTTGAATGTCAGAAAACACAACAAATTTATGCCTAACAAACTTGCTTACAACTTTGTCAACCTAGAGCATGGATACATAGAAAATAATGGTGGTCACCGGCATCATAAGTGGATCCCCTAGGAATTAATTTGGGTTAATATTGAAATCATCGAAAATTTCCTTTGCATATGTGATGACATGGATGGTGTTATTTCTCCATGTACATGGGGTATGTTTATGTTGTTGTTGCAACCCCTACCACAATTTGTTTTTATGATTTTAGGGCCTCTCCTTAGATTCTTAGATTTTAAAATTTCTCATACTACTTTTGGATCTTTGAGGATCCTTTCCATGACTTAGTTTTATTTTCAACAAGTTAAGAATTTTTTTTTTTCCAATATAGAACTCAGTTTTTTCACTCGATGTGTGGGGTGAACTCATCAATTTTGGTCGACACGTCGAGAGAACTCATTTTTCTTGTTTGATTTCTCACTTGCGTTATTGTTTTTCGGAAGAATTTGTTGAGTTTGCCGATATGTTGATAAAACTTTGTCTTTATGGAGGTGACAGTATGGGGTAAACCGAAAAAATGACACTATAGAAACTCATGTTTTCTACCCGACACTTCTTTTACGAGAGTTTGTTCTAAGTTTTTCGGTGACCTTCCTTGGGGAATTTTTCGGCGCGTTTTTACTGACCTCATCAGTATAATTCGTGTTTTCATGCCAATACGTTTGGTGAAACTGAATGTTTGCAACCCATGAGCCTTTCGTGTTTTGTCGATGAAATGTTTTTTAGAGTTATTTATGAGTCTCTACGATATTATCGAAAGAACTCTAATGTTGGAGCTGAAACTATCGCGAATTTTATTTCTTTCAAGGCCAATTGAAGTTTTTGAGGACTTTGCCAAAGATATTTGTTGTTTCAAATCCAAACGATGTTTTTCACTCATGAGCCAGGAATTTCACCAGCACTCACACCACCATTTCCCAGGTAGGATTCAAACCTCATCATGATGTATGTTATGTTAAGAATGGTTTCGTTATCAGTGTTTGTCAGGGTGTTGGGGTTGTGGTGATAGGGTTCACTCCATCTTGTTCTATGACCATGGTTTAAAATCCATCTCATCCCCTTATGGTTTTAGTTGTGACTTACTGAGTACTGGGAGCTCACCCAAGTCGAGTTTCCCATCACGGAGTTTGACCTAGTCCGCTAGCCTAAACTAGATTATTTAACTTTCCCTCTCGTTGATGCATATGTTGGTTTTTTCAAACCATGGTTATGATGGATCTATCGAACTTATGAGGAGTTTTTTGTTGAATTCACTGCAGAACAAGCATTCTACCAATTGCATCTCGTATGGTTTACCTTTATTTACGGCGGTAGAAGAGAACTTGACTGTCTCACATTGTGGCAACCGTCGCATGTTAGAAAAAGGCCTAGGGTTTATATTGAGCTTCATATCTTGGCCCTGTTTCCAGCTCTGAGGTTTCAAAGGTTATTCATGTTTTTTAGATTAACCTGGGGCTTCGAAGTATAAAACAATTGATGTGTTTTCTTTAATTTTTTACGTGTGGGTAATTTTTTGCGTCTAATAATTAAGGGGGATACTGATGGAATTAATCAGTCCACTGCTTTACAAGATGACTACCAAAATCCTGAAGAGTCGTTTAAGCATTTTCATCTCAACACTGAATGAGCCATAAAATCTTGAAGTGGCATGCACCGTCTAGTTTTGGCATTGTTTTTTTTTAAAGGGTACTCACTTCGTGAGTTCTCATCTGGTCAAATTTCAATGAGATAGATCATTCATAAAAAAATTGAAGAACCAAACTATGAAGAGGAATCCACCGCTCTATTCCAGCGCATCAAAAGCTAAAAGGAGCAATGTTTTACATCGATTTTTGAAGGGCCAAAACAATATATGTTTTATGAGTTTGAAAGAGATAGAGTGTCGATATAATCTTTGATCAGTCAGTTTTTTGAAGTAGCAAAGGGATAAATTAAATTTAATGACCTATTGTTTCCTACTGTATATATACCTATGTAAACTCTAATTTTTCCTTGGAGAAATAAGATCAAATATGTTGAGTTGAATAGAAAAACAAGAGTTTCTGCTCTGCATTTTTCTTATGCTCTATTTTTTTATGAGTTTGTAAATTTGTGTTTATCTTGGAGTATTTTGTTGTAGCATGTTTAGATTTCTGAGTTATATTTTGATTGTAGATGTGTAGAATTTGTTGAAGTGTTAAAACAAAGTATCAGGATAATTTTATGAACATAGAGATCATAAAAATCTATTTAAGTCACTTGTTTTTACTCCTTCCCTGTAGGTGACTATTTGTCGCTACTCGCTTGTAGGATGCAGTTTTTTGTTACTCATGCAAAAGTTGTTATTAATCATGTTGGTGTTGATTTGATGTTTTATTTCTTTATAAGTCTTGTTAACACTGAAAAAAACACTCCCCTGCCTTTCTTCACAAAATCCACATCTCTCTTTAAGCATAATTCTCAAATTAGGGCTCATATTTGCTTCCATTCATCTGCAACAACCCATTAACATAAAATTATGGGATATATGTATTTACATAGACCTTCAAAGAAATCAGGTTGGTGTTCTCTTCTTTAATTCATAGACTACAAAAAAATTAACACCTCTACATCCCTCTCGACGTTTTTATTATATGCTTTCATGAATGAGATACATGGGATTTCATAGTGGCTACCACCCTTCACATGGGATGCTAGGATGAATGTGCTAATGCACGAAGGCTATGGAGATGGATCACAAAGAGCGGAGCAACAAGTGATGGATTCCGTTAAAATTTTTAATGGCTTCTGTTAGTGATTTCTGAGGAGCAACAGGTGATGGATTTCGTTAAATTGTTTAATGGATTCCTTGAGTGATTTTAGTTTGATATTTTTTTTCAAGTCTTTTTCTAATGGTTTAGTTTTGGTTTTGAAAATGAAAATTTTCACATAATTTTATAAAAACCCTTACTTAGGTAACATAAAAAAAGGATTTTTTCTTTCAAGCAATACTTTTTGGTAAAATTCTATTAGTTGATGAGCGTTATTAAATTAATTTTATTAAATTAGGTAATTTTAGCAGTTTATAATTTATGAAAGTATTTAGAAATGATTTTGGAGCTATTTGATTATAAACTATGATGAATTTTTAATAATGTATTTACTTTTTATGTTTATGTATAAATAACCTATGTTTTTAGGAATAACTAGTTAATTAAGTGTCTAAATACATTACTATAAATTAAAAATTTATGTTTTAACCACCTAGATGGCTAGAGTTTTATTGAGTTATTATAGCCACTAGGAACTTGTATATATTATTTCTTATTTGTCAAAGATTTAAAAAAATAATTGGTTAAGGTAGCGGGGATATGTTACGCATATCATTTCATGCATATGTGAATAAGTATATTTCTATAAAAGTCCTTTGAATGTAAATGGTGATATTTGTGCAATTTGATAACTACCATTTCATTAATTTTATACCTAAATCGTGGTCTGAATGTTTGAGTATTCCTTTTAATGACACTATCACTTTTATAATGTATAAATATTGGAGTTCACAAGTCAAATTAACTCTTATATAATGATAGAAATATATTTTTGAGTATATTTTTATTCAAAACTAAATACCCCAAACAAGTTGAATGCACTATTAAGATTAATATATGATCATTTTTATCGATATTTAATTCATATTATAGAATGATTACTTGCTAGAAAAATATAATGAGTTTTTATATCTTAGTCTAGGATGCCAAATTTAAAAGATATTTGTGTGAACATAATAAACTATTGAAATCCAAACATTTTATATTGTGAAAGTGATAAGTGTAATTTGGAAAATGATAGTGCCACTATAGAAAACCATTAGTCACACAATTGAAAACCAATAATAACATTGTTGAAAAATCATTAACACCCTTTTTAAAATACAAGTTATGAAATTGCAAAACTATCATAATTTAATTCAAAATGGCTGATGAATATATGTTTATTCACATATAAATGAATATGCCATGCTTAAGTATACAACATTTTTGAACTACCTTTATAAAAATTTATTTTTTATCTTCCACAAATGAAAAACATTGGAAATCTACTATCTAGAGTAAATCAAAGTTCCAATAAATATATTAACCAAATATTACACTCACTATATAACACGATAAATAAAATCATAACATATATCTTAAACTAATTTTATCTTATACTTAAGCTCCTAATTAATTCATTAATCATAGATATACATGTTAGCTAACTTTGTAAATTCATTTCTTAAAAATTCTTCCAAAAAAATGGTAAACTCTAGAGATTTCCTAGCTTAATGAAAACAAGTAGAATTTTATTAGAAGAAATTAATCATATAAAAAAAGAGCTTGAACAAACTAACAAATTGGGGTCTTGAACAAACTAACAAATTTGGATATATCTAGTAGGATGCTAATACCAATGAGTTTTAAAACTTCTATAACATTATACACCTGATTTCATCTCAAAACACAAAGCTAATACATTAAGAAAAACAAATTAAAATCATTAAGCAAAACCATTAAGAAAAAAAAAAGTAAAATCTTTAAGCAAAAACATTAAAATAATTCTTTAGAAATATTTTCATGTTAATAAAAACATAAACATCTATAAATTGATTCTTTTTAAATTAGCTTAAAATTAAAAATTCTTTTGATAATAACCCTAGAACATGCACACAACTCTCGACCTCAAAGAAATTGTATTAGTACTTCCCAAATATATACTAACACGAAGTGAACCATCACTTTTGAGTATTTAAGATATGTAGACCTTCCATCCAAATCATAGATAAACATGAAATTTTACCTTAAAACATTTCACTATTTTTCACAAGTAAACATGAAAGTAAGAAGGGTATTTCCCTAATTTGATAGTGTGAAAGAAAGGAATGGAATTAATTCTCCCTATTTCATAAGGTATCTGGATGGAAGGTTAAACCACCACCCACAATGAAGAGTAGGATCATAGGGTTAGATATGTTGCATTAAACTATTTCTCTTGTTTCACACATATCCCGTCAACCAATAATGGAACCATCTTCCAACATTTTGGATGACATTGAAGGTTCAATTTGTGGATTGACTACCCATATTTTTCTTAGATGTTGATGACACCTTTTGGCTCAAGCTAGAAAGTGTGAGTTTGATATCTCAGATGAAGATGGATATCCAATCCACAAATTGGACTTTCAAATAGAATAAATAATTTGAAAATGCCATCGCTCTTTATGACAAAGACAACCTCAACACTATCACCTTTTGGTACAAGATTTACAGATTATTGAGAAAGGAGTGGTTCCTAAACCCAACTACAATTTGGGTAGTCAATAGCTAATTAGCCTCTATAACTACTATCTTTTAACATTCTACTTAATTATGACTTATAAACAAATGATCAAACTGGTGGTAAAATATAGTGCCTTACTTCCTCTTAAACTTGCATAAAAAGAATTGCAATGTAAATAACCGCTAATCTATACAAGTACTCTTCCAATAATAAAACCCTTCTAAAACAAAAACTCCATTTAAAATTTACTAATTGAGTAAAAAAGTCTAAATAAAAAAAAATATTCAAAGTCTTTCATTTTAAAACATCTCATCAACAAGTAACAACCACTTTTTTTTTTTGAGGTAGATCACTTCATTTTTTAATATTTTTTCAAACAAATATATCAAAAAATTGATTAACATTTTGGAAGTTTAATTATTATATTGATATGGAAGGATTTTTAATGAATAGTTTTAATTGCTTTCATTAATTATTTTACTTTCAGTTTTTATCCAAAGTTTTTTTGAATGATTTAGTTTGGTTTCTAAAATAAATTTGAAAAAAAAAACTCTTAAAATAGAGTGTAAAATATATTTTAGAAATAAAAAAGGGATAGATTAGTGAGAACAATGCTTAACCAATGGGTGATGGAGTCAACATAAATAATCATGAGAGTTCTAGCAATATGAAATAATATAGTTAGGCTAGTGTAAATATGTTTGAACTAACCATATACTTTTACTACAATATGCCAAATATTAAAGATGCTTCTTACAATAAGTACAGAATTAACTAAGTAATAATACATGACCATGAATTATTAAAAGATATTCTTTATAAAATTATTAGCCAAGAGTACATCTTTAATTAATTTTAATTTGACCAAAATACTAAAAAATGACAAACTTAATCATCTTACTTTAACTAGGGAGTTTCTCAAAATAGAGTAAACAACTTTAACTAATACATTACAACAACAAATATTCTTCAATAAACTCAATAATTACATAGAACAGTAATAAAGTTTCACAGAACCTTAATGTCATCTTATTAGAGAAATATAATTTTATACAAAATTTCAAAGAATATCTACATAATTATTTATTCATAATGAGTTTATGATAACTTATTATATTTATGATCCTAATGCTTTAGTCGTCACTTTAAATACATATCTAATGTTTTTTTACATAATAGAACAACTTTATATATTAAAAAAGTTGTGTCATAATTACATATCCTTAACCTATCAAGTTCAAAGTTCAAGTGAGAGCATTAGTAATATCCACCAATATGCAAATAAACTGAAATTGTATATACACTTTTGCGATCCAGATTTTAGAATTAGAAGAGTTGTATTTAGATATAAGCAAGAGATCCTATCGGTTTTGAACCACATCTTAACTTGTTAATAATACTATTTAACAAGTTGTCAGGGCCTTTTTTGTCACAGACAAGGACACTTTCAAATTGCTTATACTGTTTGAAAGTCCAATTTGTAAATTGACAAACAACCTTCCAATTACATCTGGAACTGACCTTAATGGAAAACTTAAGTTAGAGATGAACAATAATATTGTCCAAACCCATCTCCAAGTCTCAAATGTCAAATTACAAGTTACACTTCGAGAGGAAGAGGAAGATGGCTGGTCAAATTACAAGTTGGAAGTTTTCAAACAAAATAAGCTATTTAAAAACGCCCTGGCTGTGTATAAAAAACGAAAAAACATATCTTAACTTGTTAATAATACCATTTAATCAGAGTAATTATTAAAATAAAAGGATATAATTCAATTTTTAATAAAAAAAACATTCAAAGTCTTTTCACTTCCAAGCATCTCACCATATTCAAAACAATCTTCGAAATTCAAAACCATTTTTCTGCAGATTTTAAGGTGTGTGTGGAGGAACACACACGGTCTTCGTAAACTAGATTGTAAATTAACTCTGTTTGTAACAAAACAGCAATAATAGCAACTATAATAGTAATATAGTATATTTTGTGATCCGTAATAGCAATCGAACTATGCTTGACAAATTAAATTTCTCACTACCTTAGTTTCTACAATCACTATTGTTAGCTAGAAAATAAAAATACAAAATAGTAGGTCTATTTTGAAATGCTAATAAGAAGAAAAAAATCAGTCATTAATAATAATTTATTATTGGTGGCTATAAAAAAAAACTAGGTCAAGGTTGCCAAAAGCATCTCTAGTGTTGCTTTTGGCACACTTACACTCGGAGATTACAACCCTATAAATATTATATTTTACATGCAAATACAATGGGAAAAAACCATGGGTGATTAAAACCACGTTCCTAAAACTACTTGCTCATTCCCTAGTCAGCGTTAACCCCTTTAAACTTGACCCGGGGAATTGGTCTCAATCAAACATGTAAAAAATAGAGTACTCTATTTAATCTACTTTTTGAACTTTTTGATGGTTTTTAGTCAAAATCCTATAATTTGGAAGTGTTTAAATGGTGTTTTTAAAGGCATAAATAGATTCACCACACTCAAATAAAGTGTAGTCTAAATATTCCACATTTTCAACATTTTACTAGCATATTTTCTATTTTTTGTTTTATTTTGTTTGGATTGAGTTTTAAAATATTTAAAAACTCTTAAAATGGCATATATTACCTATGAGAATTGCATAATTTGGGTGCCATAGAGATATTTGAGGGTTCTGAAAGTATTTATGGATTCAAAAACAAAATTTAAACACTTCCTAATTTAGATTTTACCCCAAAAAAAATTATTGGATTCCGAACCCAACTTAAAGTGGAATACATAGGATAGATAGATTCCTCCTCAAATACTACACTTTATACTATTTCTGCAACTAATTTATGCAACTAAGATTTTTTAAGAATTTCCAACTCGAGTCCAAACAAATCAAGGATGAAAATATATCTAGAATAGTAGAATTTGTAGACTATTCCCCAAAAAAGTTTGCAACTAGGGTACTCCAAAATCCAATATCGCATTTACATGCTGATTACACATTGTGATCACTAAAATTATATATTTTTGTATTATTTCTATTACATCCATAATTCTCTTGGATAACTATTGCTTATTTTAAATCTCATTTTTTTGGCCTTTACTTGCTCTTCACTTGGTGCACTTCCACAAACCTTTTGTACCTACAAACAATTCATTATTGACATCCATATAAAAGGAAATCCATTTTCCGGAATACATGGGTCATAGATGGTGTAACTACTAGTTCTATATAAATTCTCCTCACCTTTGTGGTTCATCAATGCATTAGATTATTTTTTAAGCATAATTGGTCAAAACACTATGAGATTAATCCATCTCACATTCCCACCTTAATTGCAGACTCAACCTCCCTAATTCCATATCAAGAGAGTATACGACTACACTTTCCACCCTTGCACCTACTCAAGTGGTTCATTCTACAACTTGATGCCACATCCTCTTCTACACATAAGAGAAATACACCTACTCCAATATATGTTCACCTAAACTCATGGGAAATCAACTATATTGTCCATCTCTAACTGAACTTTTCCATTGAGCAAGTGTTACTAAGAGAAATTCCTATGGCTTGGGGTACCACAACAGACAGCTTGACTCTAGAAATCAATCCTTTCCAATATGCAATAGAAATCAAATATCTAACACTAAAGGATTAGACATTGTACCTTATTCCGGATGGTTGAAGTAGATACCCATTGAGCTTTCCCACTTCAGCTTGAATTGATAAATCACTTCCTCAACAACAAGTAAACAAGACAAGCATACTATATATATGGGTGTTAGATCTATTCTAGAATATATAATCAACAATGTATAAGCATTTCAAATCATCCATGGATAAAATATTCATTCAAACATACATTATTGGATAGGAAAATATATTTCTATTAATATAAAATCAGAGATTACAATGGGTACAACCTCTGTCGGCACGACTGCGAATCGGAGAAACTGAATCCCCCACTTGGGCCTCCACAACCTCAATCCTCCATCTCTCGATAGCAAGCTCACAAGCAAAAGGAGAGCTTGGGAAGAACACAAAAGTTCTCCAAGGGACAAAAGGATGCAGACTTAAGCACAAGTTCCAGCAACAATGGACTATAGTTTCTTTGCTCTCACTTCTATCATGTGCCTTCAATGTACCAAAGAGTTCCTTATATAGATTTTCAAAGGGGTAATGAAAGGTCGAATCTGAGTGATCTCAAGGCATATGGAAGGCCAGGAGTCAAGTGAGTCAGATCCACATTAAGGAAAACTCCAAAAAGATTTGAATTTTGCACACATCCCGATGTACGTGGCTTTAGGGGTCAAACCCGCGTATATATGCAATTAGGGGTTTAAAAGTCATGTGTATTAATTTTCACATGTTTATAGGGATGGTCAGGGAAACATAAAAGGACAAAAAATGCTCCAAGGGGTCTAAGGAGTCTGTAGAGGGACAGGGGAAGGCCATACAAGTGTGATTCACCTGGAGTGGTAAAATCAGCTATAACAGATGCCCCCTAATGTGTGAGGTCAGAGGGGTCATACGATGGCCGAAATACATTATAAGTCCATCCCAGAAGTGGAGTGATGAAGGATCCCAAATGGAATACCAGCCACCCAATCAACATAGTACAATGATACAACTCTGCAGATAACTGCAAATACATATCGCATTCCCGGATACATAAGAGTGCAATGGCCGGGAATAGGCATGATACAAGATATCACATAAGTGGTCATCGCCACGTACAATATACATAGATCAAAATATCCATGATGAAGATATACAAATGACCATGATCTCCATAATGGCTGAAGATATATAACGGATCAAGATCTCCATAATGGTTGGAAATGTCTAACATATACTGGAATCAAGTCACGAGAGCTGAAATCTCATGAACACTGGCACGATTAAGGAGGTAGCATATAAGAGATGCCACCAATCTGGAAGGTCTTCTACACAAACCACTACGAGTACATGTCCTACTATGTGAATAGAGGTGTCGAGGTCGAACATAGTAGTCCATCATCTGATTACCGGTCATTGATGTATACCATTAATAGATGTGAGATCACCCACCGATAATGAAAATGGGAATCAAGGTACTAGAGTGCAAACTAACAGGTGTGAATAAATGTGTTGAGGTCGAACACTTGAGAGGATCCAACGATCAGGGGACATTGATGTATTCCCAAAGACTTTCAATGGTGAGAGAACCTTCCACTGATGACTGCAAGTCTCAAGGCACTCAAAAATGACTCTAGATTCCAATCCCAGAATAAATGATCTAAAGTCAATGGGATGAAATCCGATGGAAGGAGGGCATTAAGGCATCCCCCATCATCCAACACGAGGTACTCATCAAAGCTGTATAATGTGGAAGGACTCGATCATAAGGTGCATGAACCAGTAACTGTACCAGGAATGACCGACTTGCAAAGTCAAGATAACTAAGGAATGGCCGACTCAGGTTTCAACTTCCTTTGAACAAGAGCATAACAGCATATGGTGACTTAAATAAAGACAGCATAGACTCGATATACAAAACTGGGACATCTCTGCGATATAGGAGGCATCGACAGAGGCTCCATGGGGACTGGAAGCTTAACCAGTCGATGGAGATAAACTCAGATAAACAAGTACAACTCCTAAAGTCAAAATATAAACCCAACCAATGGATGTGATATACAGTGCTCTATTCGAAGGCAACACAACTCGACAGCTGCCAAAAGATAACATCTTTCCTTGTCCGGCTTTTTGGTTTTTTGATTTTTTGGACTTTTTCAAATATTTAAAAACCTTGAAAAAGAATAAAACTGGTTTATAGTTACAAACTAGGAGGAGATGAGTGTCATATGGGAAAAAAAACTAGTTCCAGGCAGTGGAACATACCTATGCTCAATGCAAGGATACATGTGTAGGATAGCGACACTCGGGGAAAAATCCCCTCTTGGTAAAAATAGGGAATCAAGTTACAAAGGATAAATAAAACGGCTCTGCATGGCTAGACATGAGGTAAGCTTAGGCTATGTGGCTGAATCTCAATGTCAGGGAAGCCGACATAAGGCTCAATAAGATAGGCAAAGCTCATGATAATGCAATTACAACTTGACATAAGGGAGTCCTAACGGAAATAGGCCAAAAAAAGATCAAGAGGAGTATGAGGCTCTTGCGAAATGTCATGGCAATAATATACAACAGACTCCCACACCCTAAGGGACAAAATGTCAGCATGGGCACCAAATGCAAATAAGGCGCTAACTAGGGTACCCATGTAAGGTCAAGCTCTACCACTGATACCATGCCACTTCTAAAACAGCAAGAAGGTTCCATGACATAATAGAGCGGGTTCACACCTAAGGCTATACTGAAATGGTCATAAGGTCATGCAAAATGCAAACGATGATGAAACCTAACATGTATGCCAGTTTAGACATGATACCTGAAATCAGCACGAATGGGTCAATACAAAGGATGAAACAACACTCAAAAAGGTCTCCTACATCATAAATTAGTCCAAAAACAATCCAAAAGGATTAGAAACAGTCCAAACTATAGGAAAGGGGATAAAAATTTTCAAAAAATTTGAAAATTTTCTATAAATAGTAAAAAATTCAAAACATTATAAAACATTTAAAATTTTTATTCATTTGAGCTCAGAACTTCAACAACGAATTTGAGGAGATCCAACTGGCGGAATCCACTACCATTTTCTCCAGGTACTTACCCATGCTCTAGTCTTCCATTTTGATGCAATTTTTGTCAAATTCCATGGTGTTTTTGGATTTTTAGGCCATTCTAAAATAGGCACTATGGCCCATGCAGAAATTGAGGGTTTTTTCACGTATAGGGCTGGATATACACGAAAAATTCCCTCACAGTCATGTACATACGTGATTGTTTGGCAAACAGTCCCGTATGCGGTTGCGCTTAAGGTTTTTCAAGTTTTATAATGGGAAAAACTCAAATTTTTTGTGCAGGATGGTCCTAGAATGGAGAGAACGTGAACATGGTGATGTAGAAGAGGCAGTAAGGGCCGATCTAATGGCTCAACAAGGGCTACATGCATGTGGCATCTACAAATTTTGGTGTCTTGGTGGCTTAAGGGCCAAACCAAGACTATTGCAGATGTTGGTGAACTACTGGGATCCAGACTCAGAGTCGTTCCAGATAGACGGGATGTCCCTCACCATAGAGCTGGAGGACATATACTTTATTACTGGACTTTTCTGACGAGGGCAAGTAGTGAACCTACGTTCTCGTGGGCCCGGAGGTGGCCTAACTATAGATGAGTACATTGTGGTGTACTGCTATCTGGACACGGAGAAGGTGGGGAGTCAGATCCCAACTAACTCCATACAGGTGCTGGGCCTAAAGGCCATCCTACTGACACTGGGCAGGATAACAGGCTTGCATTCACTCCACCAGGCCTCGCAACCTCTGATGTTCTATGCAATGGAGTGCATGAGACCCATGGTATTTGATTGGAGCATTGCACTACTGGGCAACATGAAACATTAGCTCAATGAGTGTAAGATGGGAAAAATGTCAAACTTCATTTTCAGCAACATACTAAGCACATTTTTATTCGAGCGTGTTCCAGGATTGAGCCCTAGAGTTGATGTTCCTCTACACGGGGTTCGAGATCCAGCCCAACGACGTTGGGCAGATGTGATGCGTAGACTGGGTGGAGGTAGGGTGGCCAACCCCTATCCAGCTGATTTCTTTCCGTGGTGGCGATGACAGATAGTTGCTATCGATGACTACCCCTATGTGGGGATAGATTTTCGGGGGGACCTATACATGCCGCTACAACCAGGATCGACATACAGTGACATAGGTAATGAATCTCAACCCTCTCTTTAAAATTTTGAGTTATTTAATTTTTTTGTGTTTTCTAATTATATGGAATCAAAAGACATGTTTTTGGGTGACAACGCATAGTGACATCTACCATATGCATGCAGATGTGGGACCATGGTGGCCTGAAGGCTTCCCTCTTCATAGACGGAGGGGAAGAGGAAACGATATCATGGGTGTGGATGTGGAGCAGATGCTCCAAAGCATTCATACCAACTTTGTGAGGATGACACACAGAGTTCCCATGGTGCAAGTCGAGGACTTGCCTGAGGCCATGCAGCGCTAGGTGGTGGGTGTACCACAAGCATGGGTGTGGTTATTTCGATGGCTAGCTAGAGCCGTAGTGACATTCCATGATCACAACCCCCCTCCTCCTCCACAGGCTTAGATACCTAGGAGCGATACATTTTGTATTACCGTGTATTATATTTTGGTGGCTTGAAAGCCCCATTTTTTAATCATGACACTATGTATTACCACATTTTGGATGTTTATAAAAACTTTAATGATGATCAGTTTATTTATTTACATGTGTAAAAATTTGTGTTTGTGATCATTTTATTGTGTATGAAACAAATGCCAATCTAACACATAGTTAGCATATGAGTCAGCAACTTGATTATTAATTCTTGGAATATGTATGTATGTTATATTGTCAAATTGTTGTTCTAATAACCTCACATGTAAGAATCTTCTTAATAATGTTGGATCTCTAACATGGTACAAACCATTAAGCTATGACACTACTAACTCTGAATCAAGACGTACCTTAAGAGAGAGAACGCCATGTAGAATGGCATCCCATAGAAGCTCAATAATGGCACTATATTCAACAACATTGTTTGAAGATGGTCGTAAACATATGCCTCCTGAAGACAATACCTGACCCATAGGAGTATAAATCACCCAAGCAGTAGAGGCTGAGTGTTGAGTGTGACAGATCGCACCATCTGTGAATCCTATGAAGGTGGAAGATTCCATTGACATCTGCCAAAAGAAACAGAAACTAATAAAAACCTTATCATTATAAGAAAAATACCTACCTATGCAAAACTGTACAATAATATACAATACCTAGCCTTGGCTGAAAATCATGCATAGTACTTTTTGAGATAGAGCCCATTTCTAGGCTCCTCCAAGGCCATTCCCTCATAATCCACTAACTCATAAGCGCCCTTCTCTAACACACGTTTGACGATGTAAGGACCATGCCACATGGGGTTAAACTTTCCTACCCCCAAGGGTTCTTTCAATTTATCCCACAAAAGGACCATGTCTCTCTCACTAAATTTCCTTGGACGGACAGACTTATCATACTAGACCTTTACATGACACTTATTTACTTCTAGAGCCACCAAGGCATCTCGACACTGCTCATCAAGTTACTCAAGGTGGACCAAACGCTCCTCCAATGGTGAAGTGTCTGGTAAGATCTCTATGGCTAGCTTCAAAGAAGGAATCTCGCATTCAACCGGAAATATCGACTCCACTCCATGTACAAGTTGATATGGAGAAAAACCCGTGGCAGTTTTAACAGAGGTTCTATACGTCCACAAAGCAGGATATAACATAATGTGCCAATTATTCTTGCTTTGTGTGATGGTTCGTTAGAGAATGGATTTGAGTGATTTGTTCACTGCTTCTACCTATCCATTCGCTTAAGGGTAGTAAGAGGAGGAATGATCTTGTTTGCACCCTAAAGTTGATTCCAACTCTTCCATCATACGATTCTGAAAGTGCGAGCCATGGTCAGTGACAAGCTCTTTCGGAATCCCAAACCGAGTAATAATCTAGTTGAATACGAAGTGCGTGGCTGTCTCACCGTCGGATTTAACTGTAGGCATAGCCTCGGGCCATTTCGTGAAGTAATCAACAACTACTATGATATGATGATGCCCCCCAGCTGAAGCTGGGTTGCAATCCATAAAATCAAGCCCCCACTTAGTGAAGGGACCGGCGGTGATGATGGGATGTAACGGGGCAGGTTTCGAGCGCATATTACGTGCAAACACCTAGCAAGGGTGGCACCTCTTGACTGCATCTGCACAATCCATAAAGATCGACGGCCAGAAATAACCTGTTCTTAATATTTTTTGGGCTGTAGAAAGCCCAGATAAATGACCACCACATGTTGTTCCATGGCAATCATTCAGCACTACCTCAGCCTCTTCATGAGCTAAACAATTTCGTAAAATGGAATCTACCCCATGGCGGTACAAAGTGTTATCCACTATGAGGTAATTCTTAGACACATAACGTAATCGTCGTCATTCATCCTGTGAGAGGTGAGTAGGGACCTTCAATGTTTGTAAATATATAATGATATCCCCATACCATGGGTCTAAATTTGAGATTAAGAAGATGTGCTCATCGATAAACCTATCTTCACAAACCAACTCCTCGGCCTCACTTGGGAAATCCAATATAAGCTCTGCAAAAATTAACAATTTCTTCGATTTTGCCGAAACAAACTCAAGATCGAATTCTTGTAGGATGAGAATCCATTTATTATATTTTCCCCCAATCATCCTTCGAGTGAGGATGAATTGAAATGGATTGACATGGGCTACAACCAAGTTCTGGGGAAGGAGAATATAATGTCTCAACCGTTGAACTGCATGTACAGTAGCTAAGGCAAGCTTCGCAACATGAGAATAATGGATCTCCACATCAATAAGATTCAGGCTCAGATAGTATATGACATGCTCTTGGAGCTCCTCATCCTCTTGAACCAAAACCATACCAATCATCTCCATGGACGCAGCCACATAAAGTAGAAAATCATAGCTATAGTCTGGGGGACTAATTATCGGGGCCAATGCTAGGGCTCACTTGAGCACATCAAAGGACTCCTGGGCTCGCTCATCCCAACAAAAGGTGGTGTCCTTCTTCAAAAGACGCATGAATCCTCTAGTCAAATTTGCAAAATTGGCCACGAATATCTGTAAGAAGTTTGCAATGCCTTGCAAACATTGAAGATGACGAATATTTTTTGGGGGAGACAACTGAAGTATTGCCTCAACCTTTAAAGGGTCGACTCTTATATCCTCTTTAGAAATGATAAATCCTAACAAGCAACCCAACCACACAAAATATGCACTTGTGAGGTTTTAACCTGACCAAATAATGGCGGCACCTTTGGAATACTAACCTCAAATGATAGGGATGATGCATTCTCATACGAGAATGAGTAGCAAGGTCATCCAAAAACACTTCGATAATCGATTTGAGATCGTGGAAGATCAAGGTCATGTCCCACTGAAAAGTAGCTCTGACGTTCTTAAGACCAAAGGGCATTTTCTGATATTCAAAAGTTCCCCAAAAACAAATAAATGCAGTCTTGTGTTGGTCCTTAGGTTTAATTTGTATCTGATTGTATCCAGAAAAGCTGTCGATAAAGGAAAAAGCCTCACTATCCACACACTCATCCAAAATTTGATCAATAAATGGTGTGGGGAAATTGTCCTTAGGATAGGCACGATTCAAATCACGGAAATCAGTACATATGCGGATCGCTCCCTGCTTCTTGTCCACCGAAATGGGGTTTGAAACCCACTCCATCAAGCGAACGGGATAGATAAAATTGGCTTTCAATAGTTTCTCTATCTCTGCCTTAATCACGAGTGCTTTCCTAGGATTCACCGCATGTAAGCATTGTTAAACATGCTTAGCATTGGGATAAGTCTTAATCTTGTGTTCGACAATGCGAGGGTCGATACCTGGCGTTTCATCGTAAGACCAAGCAAAGATATCACGAAATTCTTTAAACAGCTTGGTGTATTCTTGAATCTCAACATGGGAAAATTCTTCCCCAATATAGACATTCTCTATCTTGCTAGGATCGTGAGAGATATTGATAGGAATCATTGGAGATGTATTTGCCATGTTTCCATCAGCCATCAGACCAGGAGAGCTTAATGGAACCATAGGACTACCAATTCTCTCACTAAGAACCTCCCTAAAGTCCTCACGCTCCAAGCGATCAAGCTCAGTAAGAAAGTAATATCTATGATGGAGCTTTTTCCATGGTGGCTCAACTCTCGACATGGCCTCAATAATCGCTTTATCTGAAGGGAAAACACTATCAAGGAATTCATGCACGTGAGAAGATTGTACTGCCCATGTAGGTAGCACATATGGGTCCTCCTCCTTCATCCGTGAAGAGGAAGGACTAGGCTCTACAACACACTCAACATTAGCTTGATAAGCTACCATAGTTGCAGGCAATGACACATCGGTCATGATGGGCTCACTTAAAGTACTCGGTGTAGGAAGAATCCAAGGATCTTCCATATGACTTGTGCGAAACGACACTGATCTTATAGATGTTGAAGCCTCACCAGAACTAGACCCTATCATAAGGATAGGTGCAGGACAACTAAAACTTCCCATGAGGGATGGATACATGCCCACACCCACACTCCCAGTTGCCGGCTGAGAGTGCTCTACAATTGGGATCAAAGCTCCCGAAGATGTGGTAACCAACAGATTCTTGAATGACATTTGATCAATCATGAATATCTTCCCAATAAATGGAAAGAATACAACGTGAAATAGGGAAGAAGCTATGGCTTGCATACTGTACATCCAATTCCTACCCAGCAAGAGATTGTAGTCAAGGGGTGCATCAACCACCTCGACCTCTATCACAACGGTCTTCCCTCCCAAATAGACCTTAAGGGAAGGAAGGATCTCATGCGGCCTAAATGATCTCCCATAAAACATAGTTAACATGGTCACCGATTTAAACAACTCAGGGGAACCTAAACCCTTCCATCATGATAAAGACATCATAGAAGCAGCAGCGCCTTCATCAATCATAGTGCGCTTGACAGTCATATTAAGACATTCTACGTGAATCAAAAGAGACACATAGTAAGGCAAGTGAGGATGAAGTCCCGCGGTTTCAAATTTAATCACGAAGAAAGAATTATCATCATTCACACCAAGGGCAAAAAGCAAAGCCTTCCTTTGTGAAGGACAACTTTGAAGCACTTCTAGTACAGACATCGCACAAGGAGTGTGGCCCAAATCATCGACAACAAAATAGTTTTGGGTGTCTCGGGAATTAGGATTGTGCCCCAAACTCCTAAGGATTCCCTTATGAATACAAGGTGCAGCTTCAGGTTTATCCATAGGTTTTTCAATACGCAAAGGAGTCCCTGGTGGATCGGGTTCCTTTCTTGGGTTGGGTTGTGACGAACCATAGTCCTTTGCATGGGTCACAACTTTCGCAGCACGTACCATGTTAATGCAACCATGACCACTACCCTCTGGCGGATCTTGATCACAACCAGACTAATCATGGGTCCTCAAGTTCATATTTTGATTGTGAGGTAAAGGGTTAGTCAACACAGCTGGGCCCTATGCCAAGAATCTCAAGGCTTCATCGATACGAGGGCACAAGTAAGTGAGGTGATCTTCCTTACATAAATTTCAAGGAAATTTAACCTTACGTTTAGCTTGCTTGTTCCCCCCAGCATTACGGGCATTCTTTTCATTATTATTAGCATTTTCATTTCTATTCCCACCCTTACGATTATTCTTACCCTTCTTTTTATTCCGCCTGGGCTGCTGGTTACCCTTCTGGTCCGATGATTGCACTGAAAGTACACTCACCATTTGGGTGGGTTGAGATGAAGCCATGGATTGTCCCGAAGCAAATTGGTTGATTGACAATTGAGTGACTTGTTTTGCAACTGAATCGATATGTTTAGCACTCGCATAACCAACAATGCCATCGGCATGTGGTTCAGCTTTAACTTTGGGGTCGAAACTGGAATGTGGAGCATTGGGAATGATCTCATATAACAAACTGGATTGAGCATAAATCAAATCTAGTTTCTGCACCCTAAAAATGGCTTGTTCCTCATTTTGCACTCTGGATGTAGAAACATCCTTCTCTATATATGGAAACAACGACTTAAGGAACCATTCAAGGAGGAATTCTGACGGTATAAATGCTTTAATTAACCTCTTCTGTCTACGCCACTCTTGGATATGATCCAAGATATGTGTGGATTTATCCTACCAAAATGTCTACAAGAGTTCAGTACCAACGTCATAATGCACTGGTAGCTCAAAGTGGTTAAGAAAATTCATCGCTAGGTCATCGAACAAAGCGAATGCACCCCTAGGTAGCTCTATATACCATTTCACGGTAGGCCCCGTAAGGGTGCATTGAAACAGCCTTAAACGGATTGAGTCCTGATATAAGGAATTCAAATAGCACCATAGGTGAAAGGTAGTAACATGTTTGCTCGGATGCTCTCCCAGTTTGCCCTCGAATTTGGGTATGTTTGAGGGAAGTTTAGTAGGGATAGCCGGCCAAGATGGGTCATGAGCTACAGGATCGTTCGTCAATCTCGACAAGTCAGGAATATTCAACATCATGAGGAAAGGGAGCCTAGGATTATTAGGTCGATGGAACACTCCCTAATAGTTCTAATTCACATAGGTCTAATTACCATAACCACCATGGCCTTGGGCATAGTGCCCTCCTCCCGTTTGACCTGTATAGGGTGGCATGGAAGCAGCATAGTGTGGCGTACCTTGACTATTTGGAGCTATAAAGCCATAATTTGGAGAGTAAGTGGGTTTTTGATACCCACACCCATAAGGTGAAGAACCCTGTCCATACTGCGTCCCATAACAGGGTCCATAAGTCATCGCATGACAGCTCCCATGAGACACTCTGTAAGTAGGAATATACGCTCCGGAAGTAGGAATATATGTTCCAGAAGTAGAAATATATGCTCTGAAAGTAGTAATATGACCTCTAGAAGTATGAACATGACCTCCCAAAACAACGGGTGGTGCTTGAACCTGAGACACAACCGGTCGACTAACCGCAATACGGACATGCCTTGTAGCAACATTCTGACCTGAAGGACCACGTGAATGAGGTGAAGGGTGAACATTCAAAGAACTAGGAACATAGGACGAAGGGACCTGTGTAATTATATAAGTGTTATTTCCTATAGTCACACATCTCGGATCTGGTATCCTAATAGGATCACTAACCATAGACCTAGGAGGAATATGTGATGTAGCTTCCACCGCCGGATGGAAGGTGCAATGTGGCTTGTGCTCCCAAACCTATCCACATGGTAAGGAATGAGAGTTCCCCCAGGCATAGTGTTAGGCTCAAACTCAGACTCAACATGGAATGCCAAATCATGTGTGGGAAAACCATACATACCATAACTACCATAACTAGTGCTTGCAAGTTCAAAATGAGTCTCATCATCTTATGGCATTCCATACCGACGATGCGTCAATGGGGGATCAACACTAGAGTAAGTAGGTCTATCATGAAAAGTACATATCTCATAAATTACAGGACCTAACTCAGTCAAATCAGGTGAAGGATCATAGTTAGGAGTAAACTCCCCATCTTCCACTTGAATGGGAGAAGGTGGTTCAGGAATACCTTCTACATGGTCTCCCATCGTGTGTGAATTAATGTGCGAAGTAGTCCACCTAGACTTTCTATTTCTCTATCCCAAAGGAGGAGGAGATGTAGAAGGAAGAAGTCCTTCTAAATGACGAGAACGGCGAGGAGCCACACCCAAATCCACAATGACTCAAAAAAATATCAAATACTCTCTATCTATGCAAACCCTAGGCAAGCTAATGTGCATAGAGAAACCACCAAGAAAATATAAATCAAACGACAAGCAATCAAGGGTAGGATAAGTGAGCTCCTTAATGAAGTAGGTATGTCTCACCTAGGAGAGGCTTGAGACTCCCATACACAACAAGCGAAGGTACGTAACCAATTATTGTGGCCCTCAGCTTCAACGCATAAAGCGACTGTGCTGTCCGACCCCAACCTGGTCGAGACACCCGCAGAATAACCCCTGCAAAGTACCCCCTTGATATCCTAGGAAAGGCCACTAAGGTCACCTCAATATAATCAATGCTCAAGCGGATAGTCGCAGGCAGGATTGACCGTATGGGCAGAGTAGAAAAGATCAAAACTATCGAAGGAGCCCCCAGATACGAATACAATCCTGGAAATATCTCCGGTGCTACTCAGTTATGACTAGGGGTCATCCCAATCAATAACCGCTCACACTGCCTCGTGCTTAACTCCCTTTTGAGAGGAGGATCCTGAGAAACATTGGTTATACCAACGAATTTCACAAACTCACCTGGACAGACACATACATGTTGTTGTTTAGTGGTCTTGGAGAATTTACTCACAATGAACTATTCCAAGACCCTAAAACCTAATCTTGTTGGTGAACCCTATCAAATAAAATAGTGTAGTTCATTTTAATTAAGCGTTTATTTTAATTGGCTTTATTACTCAAAAGAGGTATATGGACGTGAAACTAATGGCGTTATGACACAATATGAAGCAAAATGCACACCTAACAATCAATGCAAATGCATTGTGTCCATGAAAAACAGGGTATGCTACTACGTGAAATGCACAATTTTCTTCAAATGATAAATGCAAGCTTTCCTATATGGAATCCTGACTAATACTCCTAAGCAAATCTAGTGCAAGTACTATGCAAAATGCAAGATGTAATGCATGATGATAAGCAAATATTTTGGATTTTTTGAAATAAAAATGAGATATAAAACCAAAAGAATGGCTCTACAACCCCCAGACTCTACAATAGCACTCAAGAAGCACTCAAGAAAAGCACTAAGGTAAAATAAATCTAATGCACTAATCCCAAAACAAAAAATCGAAAATGCAATGACAAGAACATTCTTCAAAAAAGAAATTTTACCATAAAAAAACATCTCTGGTCAGAAATAGAGGTGTATACAGACTCTAGCAGTATCAAAGGAAACTCAGCAATCATCAAAATTCACCCAGCAACCATCCAACTTCCTTTAGAAGGAAAAACTAAGGGCATACATGACTGTTAGCAGTAAACCCACGTGTGTACATTGAAATAGCAGTGAAACCCGCATATATATGCGACTATGAGTTAAAAACTAGCGTACAGGAAGAAAGGTGCATAAAAATAAAGGCAAATAGACAAGCTGAGACAAACTTCACACCAATCAGACACTACCAGGAAAACATGCCCCCAGACCCGACACAGAAACAAGAGAAAAAGAGCAATTCAAAGTCATTGAATGCCGATAGAAAACCACCAAAAGACAACTACTAGGAACTCCCCAGCGAAGTCACCAATTATGTTACAGAGAGAAATTCCTATGGCTTGGGGTACCACAACAGACAGCTTGACTCTAGAAATCAATCCTTTCCAATATGCAATAGAAATCAAATATCTAACACTAAAGGATCAGACCTTGTACCTTATTCCAGACGATTGAAGTAGATCCTCGTTGAGCTTTCCCACTTCAGCTTGAATTGATAAATCACTTCCTCAACAACAAGTAAACAAGACAAGCATACTATATATATGGGTGTTAGATCTATTCTAGCATATATAATCAACAATGTATAAGCATTTGAAATCATCCATGGATAAAATATTCATTCAAACATACATTATTGGACAGGAAAAGATATTTCTATTAATATAAAATCAGAGATTACAATGGGTACAACCTCTGTCGGCACGTCTGCGAATCGGAGAAACTGAATCCCCCACTTGGGCCTCCACCACCTCAATCCTCCATCTCTCAATAGCAAGCTCACAAGCAAAAGGAAAGCTTGGGAAGAACACAAAAGTGCTCCAAGGGACAAAGGGATGCAGACTCAAGCACAAGTTCCAGCAACAATGGACTATAGTTTCTTTGCTCTCACTTCTCTCATGTTCCTTTAATGTACCAAAGAGTTCCTTATATAGCTTTTCAAGGGGGTAATGAAAGGTCAAATCCGAGCGATCTCAAGGGATATGGAAGGCTAGGAGTCAAGTGAGTCGGATCCATGTCAAGGAAAACTCCAAAAGGATTGGGATTTTGCACACATCCCGATGTACGCGGTTTTAGGGGTCAAACCCACGTATATACGCAATTAGGGGTTTAAAAGTCATGTGTATTAATTTTCACATGTTTATAGAGATGGTCAAGAAAACATCAAAGGAAAAAAATGGTCCAAGGGGTCTAAGGAGTCTGCAGAGGGACAAGGGATAGCCATACAAGTATGATTCACCTGGAGTGGTAAAATCAGCTATAACAGCAAGAAGGTGTGAGTGCAAGATATCAGAGGAGGATGGTTGGTCAATACACAATTTGGACTCTCAAACAAAATAAGCAAGTTTAAAATTCCCTGGATGTCTATTAAAAAGAACGTCCTGGCCATTGAGAGAAGGTGGTGGCGTCATTGGTTAATGAGAAATTTGTGGAAGAAATGAAAGCACACTATTGTATTATGGTAGAATATTTCGAGAGTATTGACAATAGTATGGTTCCTATACCTAAATACAAATTATTGTGTTCTAAAATCGGGGATCACAAACATGCATAAAAAATTTTAGTCCTTTATAAGTATGTTGTATTTTATAGTTCATAAAGAATTTAAATACATATGTGGAGAATTATATAGAAAAACTTGATAACGAGCTATCTATGTAGATTTTTTTTAAGTTTGATTCTATTGTGCATTATAAAGAGAAAAATTTGTACATATAAGATACATATCTTCCTTGTTTCTAGAAGGCATTAACATAGCAAATTTTCCAAAAATTAAAACTAGCAAAACCACCCAATAAAATTTCATATCACTTTCATGAGATGATATGTATGAGAAAGAAGCTAGAGTATGGTTCCCCCATAGGTTGGGTTTATGGCCTCAAAAATATAGAAAATTCTAATTCTACCTATCTTGAACATGCTAGGAAGCCGAAAAGGTAGGAATCCAATAATAGTCATCATCATAAATAACAATAAGGGATGAGCTTGCACCTGTGTATTCATGTTTTTCCATGCACACCACTGCATCTTATCCATTTCCCTTGACAATATCGTCCATAGCCATGATAAAGAGTGACTTGACCATCTAAGACATGCCCAATGTCTTTTGATGGCGATTTTCCGAGGTCGTGGAGGCATGCACTCTTGTCTTCCACCGAACTACAAAAAGATTCGATTAGTTGCATGGATCCTAGTGGATTTTTCTTTGCATGATCCCAATTTTGCTCCAGGAAAACCATGTGGCCTTGGGCCTGTAGGATGATTGAATTTGGAAAAAAAACTCTCACATTCTCCATTTCCCTCACTGCTCGATCCATGTGGAATCATTTTGGACCACTAGTCATCTTCCTATTCATTTTTTCCATTTATACCATTCTACGAGATACACCCCTAAGCGACCAATTCCTAGAATATCATTTACCAATGAAGAATGAGACTATGAGCGTTCCAACAGATCTTCCGTTCTACCAACTAAGAATGCAACAAAACTCAATGGTGTAGATGTAAATTTGACCACATTTTATGAAAGAACTCCAATCCAAGATGCTAGTAACATCTCCCTCATGAGTAGAGATATCATGTAATGCCATGATTTCCCACACATGGGAGTGTTTCTAGGATTGTACCTAATTCCAATCTTGTAGTTGAATAAAATACTCGTTGCATATGAGGATCATAATAAACCTAATAGTGATTTTAATGTCAGCTTGGTGAGAGATTTCCCTCATCATCCCACTTGCCCCTCCAGACCCGACATCCTGCTAGGTGTTCTCTCTCCCTGAATGTGGCCTCATTCAATGGGAACCCATCATGGAGGGGCTATATATTTAGATTCAATAAAATGATTTCTAATACATGAATATCGAGACTTACAAACAACTAACCAATAACACAATTTATTATCATTGTGTAACACTTCCATATGACCCCTAAATAAAGGATCAAAGTGTTGTTAAATAAAACACCTTTACTGCCTCTAAACTTGCATAAAAAAATGTGAATACTCCTTGCTCTATATAAAAACTCTTCTAATAATAAAACCATTTTAATACAAAAACTCCACTTAAGATTTTACTTAAGTTGAAAATTCATAACATCAAAAAAATTTATATTCATCCCCATTACCCCTATAAGCATCGACATTTCAATACATCAAGTGGGAGGTGACACCTTTTAAGCATTTTTTAATTCTACTAACAAAATTCATCAAGATAATAATATTCTTAGCCGTCTCTATTACATTAATTGTTGGCCTTGAAATGATTATCACTTGAGGTTATTGTTTTGAGTTAGTCCTCAGTAATATTCCACATATTAATCTAAACCACTTATTATTAGTAAAATCTATCGTTTTATTGTTTTACAAGTATCAAACCTCCCAACATCTCTCACTATAATGTCTTCATCCATCTATAATTGTAACTATAACTTTTGATGCAATCTGTAACTCTAACTTTAACATTTGCTGCAATCAACCTCACTTTGTGATCCCTTTTAGATGTACCATCTAGCTAGTTTATCCACATGTATTTATCCAAATAATAATGGTGCATAGAGTGGATAAGGATGAATTCGCAAGAACAAACTTTTAGAATGGTGGTATTTTTTGAAATCTACTAGTAAAATTCATCAAGATAATAATATTATTAACCTGTCCTATTAGAATAATTGTTGGAATTGAAATGGTTATCACTTGAGCTTATTATTTGTAGTTACTCTTTAGTAATCTTGCACCTAATAATTGAAACCACTTACTATTAGTAAAACCTATCGTTTTATTCTTTTACAGGTATTAAACTACAAAACATATCTCATGGTAACGTCTTCTACAATCTGTAATTCTATCTGCAACATTTAATGCAATTTGTAACTCTAACTTTAACTTCTTCTGCAATCAGCCTCAATTCATGATCGGTATTATATGTACCACCTAGAAAGTTTAGCGACCTATCTTTAACCAAATAAGAATGGTGCTTAGAGTGGCTAGGTATGAATTCACTAAAACAACCATTTAGGCACCTATATTTAACCAAATAAGAATGGTTCTAAGAGTGCTTAGAGTGGATAGGTACATCAACAAACTTAATATTGCACATATAATGACTTTATAATGATCCTTTATTTGTAGAGAACAATTTTAGAGAGTCTTTCGAAAATGATGATAACACAAGAATCGATATCTCACATGGATTAAGTTAGTGTTTGTTATAAGTAATTGACCTTTAATTTTATTTTTTTAATATTCCTAGTGCTAATGTATTAGTGCAGTTAGCTGAGGAAAAAGTTTGATTTTTGATTTGTAGACTGTATAGATGCACACTAGTTCTAGACAGAGGCATGAAGTAGCATGAAAGTCGAGAAAAAACAAGAGGAAAATCAAGATTTGATGTGTAGGGTAGATGTACTTTGGGATACGTGTGTAACATCATTGTACTTTTTAATACATGCACATTGACAAGACATTTGAGGGTCATATAATTTGTCATAATTTTTATTATAAAATTGTATTATTGAATTATAACTTGCTTGATATAATTTATTTCATATTTTCTCTTGACTTCTTCACAGAAGTCTTCATTTTTATCATACATTTGTCGACAATAATGTTTCTATATGATTAGTTTCTATTGTTTTCTATCCTGGATGATTGCATGGAGATCTCATTCATATAAATTTGACTCATTCTTAATCACAAATGAAGGACTGAAAATACTAATATGAAATAGGGTTTCGTGTTGTTCAAGACAAATATGAGTTCATATATGAGGCATTGGTCGATATTTGTTGTTGCACTAAATACTATTGGAATGCTATTTTTTTAACAAGTTTGTGAAAGAGAGCATGAAGTTGGTATGGGACTTGAGAGAAGTCCAGATAAATTATTTGTATAATTTGTTCAAGACAATAAATATTCATAAATTTGTTAATTTTTCCCATAAATATTCATAAATATATTTAGTAGAAGTTGTCTCACCCTAATAAGTCTTAATAAATCTACTTTAAGAGGTTTTCCAACCCTAATGTTCTACCTCTATACTATGATAACTTGTGAAGAAAAAATGTTTTAAAAAGGAAAGTAGGGCATATCATAGCATTATAAGTTATAAAACAAGTGTCACAGTTATGGTAATATCGATCCATATCTAAATAGTTTGTAAATGTTTGAGATGATTAAAATATATTAATCAAATTTTCTACGATGCATTTCTTGAGCTATTGTACATGATTTTTCAACGTTTATCAAACTCTGAATCCGCGATTCTTTCACAAGTTTTCCAATTTGCATCTAAATATTTTGGACATGTCATTTCATTTCAATGTTGCAAGTGTGTCATTAAAATCTGTTGTCTGTATTTTATGAGAAAACTTGACATAGATATTTGATAAAAATAAATAAGTTGTAAAGTCACATTGTTCCAATTTAGGTATGTTCTTTGTAGTAAGCGCCTACGCACCTTTTCTCAATTTACACAGAGTGCCATCAGTGCCTTGTTGGAGTGTACATAAAGCATCGACCTTCTGCTAGTGCTCTATTGCAGCCTTCTCCTGTGCACCGAGGTAGGTCCCATACTGCCTACAAATTTATTTTTGGCATCTTCCTTTTGAATTCTAAAGGAATGGAGTGCTATAGATGTTCTCTCTTTTTCTATTTGTAAATCTCAAAAGAGTTTAATTATCAAATTCATTTTGATACATGCATTTGGAAAATAAAATTTCTTCCCTGCTTTGTTTTGTGCATTGTTAAGAGTTGTTGCATCTTTTCTTTCATTTGCACTTTTTGGAGAATTATTGTAGAAAGTTAGAATTAATGCATTTGTTAGAATAATCAACCCATAGTATTTACCCACTTAGACATTATTTCATTTATTTTGTCTTATTTGCCTAGTCCATGAGTCCCACCATGTGCAAGTTGCTAATTGCCTATCCATAGAGGTCAAACTTGCCATATTTGACTCATGTAGCTCCCTTGAGAGCTTTAGGAATCAAATCTACTTTATTCCTGGCCTCCTAGGCGCCCATCTGCTTTTTCTGCTTTATTCCCTGCTTTTTCAGTGTTTTAAGGCACATAGGAAAGCAAGACTAGGTGAGGTGAATCAGCTTTGTTGCCTCTTCCTCCTCCACTCATTCCTCCATGATTTTGCATGTATGAGCTGCCATTTGACCACTCTTTAGCTTGCCCATGTGCCCTTGCTAATTCGTGGGGTCCTTGATAGATTTGGGATCAGATTTTTACACCTATGGGGGATTTGCCTATTTTGGGTAAGCCTGCTTTATGCTAGATTTGGATGCTTCCTCATGCATTCTATTTTATCATGTATTCTATATATTCAGCAGCCTATGTTATTATAGGGTTGGCTATTGTACACTCAGTTAATATAATTTTGTGTTACAGCTCCATATTCAGTCTCCATTGTTGATAATTTTGCATGATCAATTGTTAATTGCTGTGAGTGAAATTAATCTACTGCAGGCCTGAATTTCTACAGCATTCTAGGAAGAAAATTTTTCTTTTCCTTACTGTTCAGATTCATGTTTGTTTAAAGAGAAAACTCAATCAAAACATATCAAATTTAAGAATTCATAGGTCTTTTCAAGAATTGTGATTGATGTTGGTCTTTAAATCTTCATAGTTGGCTTTGACTAGAACTTGATTTTATTATATCTCTGATTTATGTCTTATTTAACATAAAAAAAAATTCCCTACCTTAGGTAGCTTTCATAGAAAGAGAAATGTGCATCATCATGTAGATATGATTTGCATTCTTTTACATTTCTTGTCTACACCTCATGCATCCACTTAACCGCATAAGATAAAATTAATGCTATCTCAGGATTAATATCATTTAGTAACTGTGTGTAAGTTATTGATGTGTTTTGGAATCATTAAGCATGGAAGCTGTCGCTTAATTCCTACACTGCATTTTGGGGACTGTGTGGTTCTTCCAAGTACCATCGGTATATCGAATGGCCTTTCATGTAGCCTTGAGGTATATAGAAAGGTGCTTCACGTACTCGATTGTATATCGGAAGGACCCTCTCTTATGATTGTGCATTAGATAGCACCACTACAGATTTGAGCTCCCCCATACCTAGTGTATATTGGGAGACCCTCTTAGGATTCTTATGACCATCTAAGTTAACCTTTTGGTCGTCTTAGCATCGCAATACACCCAGAACATCACTCGAGGAGATTACTATGCATGTGTCATCCATGTAGTTGGGTATTCAGGAAAGGGTATGGTCCCAATCCTCTTTATTGTGTTTTAGTGTTGGACCCTGTGGTATATAGCAAGTTGTGAAGCCTTGATAATCCCATGACGATCCTGACCGTTCATCCACTCCTATTCACACAATTTTCTTGTTGCTTTTAGACTTGAGTAGTGTTTTTTTGTGTGGTACTTCATATATTCTTAGAGATTTCATATATGGGAGAATTTCCTGGGACCACTACTCAAGAGATCCCTTTTCAGGGTATGTCTTTTTTTTCTCCCCCTTGTGGAGCTGTTGGTCCTCCCTTCATGGCGACTTTGAACCTTCCCAGATTGAATATAGGATGACATGTATGGTTATTCTCCAATCCATTTATACCAAATGCACCCTTTGTGTCGAATCCTGGTCCTTCACCGCATGAGAATCAACCTCATGTTAATCCTTCTCCTTCTTCATCAAATATGGAATCAGCTTCCCTTTCTTCCTCTTCACCCGTTGAAAACTCTAATGTTAGTAAACATGAGGGTAAGAAGAAGATGAAAAGGAAAGCTAAGAAGAAGAACACTAAGAAGAAGGTCATAACTCTAACATATGATCGTCATGTTGGAATCCCACCAGCCATTGATAATCATGCTAGGAGTATGGATGTACCTGTTTCTAGCTGACATAAACCTAAGTTCCCATATATAATTTGCAAGGGTGATCACCTTCTCAAGGATTGTCCTAGTGTTTCCCATGAGTGAGAAGTGTGGTCTAAACATCTAGTGTCATCAGTCTATGATCATCATGCTGAAAATGCCCCGTCAACCAGTGACTTTGTGGTTAAGAGTCATAAAGGAAAATTCAAGTATCCTTGCTTGCTATGTAAGGATATGCACCGCACTTACTTTTTTCCCTGCATGGATGAAGCTTCAATGTTGTTGGAATATATTATTGTTCCTTGACAACGGCTTCCAATTGGTTATCATAAGTTGTCTCTTGAAATTCCATTGGTTTATCAAGTGGTCAATCCAATTCCATCCTTGGTCGATCCCAGTCTTCCCTTGAAGAGTGAAGCGAAAGTGGTTGATCCAAGTTTAACCTCGATCGATCCCACTCTTCCTTTGAAGAGTAAAGTTGAAGCGGTCGATCCAAGTCCATCCTTGGTTGATCCCACTCTTCCTTTGGAGAGTGAAGTTAAAGTGGTCGAGTTGATGTCATCTCCACCCAATCCCGCTCATGCTGCAAATACTATTAAGATTGAAGTAGTGTCTTTGACACAGTCTTCGTCATGTCCCTCTCTTCTGATCAAGAGTGAAAACCATCCAGCTGAAGTTTTCGTATTTAGTTCTGATTGTTCTATGCAAGAGGAAATTTTGTCTCTTTCGACAAAACCCTCTATAAGTAGTGAGGTTATTTCCTTTGGCTGCAGTAACACAACATAATCTCATATTCATTCAAGCATTCCTTTCCAGATATCTGTGAGAGTTATTGCTAAGAGTATACTCTGCACTATTGTTGATGAAGGGGCTTCTATTAGTATTCTATTCTCTACTGCTTGGAAAGACAGAGGTTCTCCTTCACTTGTGCTAGATACTAATCAGATATTGGCTTTAAATAGAATACCTACTATGCCTTTATGGATGCTTCCTCATTTACCTATCACTTTGGAATCAAAAAAGGTATGTATTGATGTCATGGTAGTCCAAGGTCCCTTATATTTTAATAGGCTCCTTGGGCGAGATTATTTTTACGCCATGAAAGCTGTAGTGTCCACACTCTTTTGAGTAATGTATTTTTCCCATGATGAGAAGATTGTGACCATTGATAAAATTTCCTTTGTTAAACCTGATCACTGCATGACTCCTAGCCATCAGACTTCCCTAAATGTCTCGTATGTTCTTATGGTTCCTTCCCCTTCTATTTAGATTCTTCCTATCATAGGTAAAATAGGGGGCATGGATCCAGACACTGGAAATCATACTGGAGTTAAGTCACTAGCTTCTTATGTGAGGGGGAACCTAGCAACCTCTTGACTTCATGTTGTCTTAGAAATACCAGTGACCATAGTTCTCATTCTGTGTCAAGCTCATTAAAAATGAAACAGATGGCCATGAGCATAGTTCTTTTTCTTTGTGTCAAGCTCGTTAAAAAATGAAACAGACGTCGGTGAGCATAGTTCCCATTTTGTGTCAAGCTCATTAAAAAATTAAATGAATGTACTCAAGCATAGTTACTCTATGTTTCAAGCTTGCATAAAAATGAAACAGGTCCCCACAAGCATAGTTATTTTATGTTTCAAGCTTGCGTAAAAATGAAACAGGTCCCCACAAGCATACTTATTTTATTTTTCAAGCTTATGTAAAAATGAAACAGGCCACCTCAAGCATAGTTATTTTCTATTTCAAGCTTGTGTAAAAATGAAACAAGTGACCTTGAGTAGAGTTCCTTTTTTTGTGTCAAGCTCGTTAAAAAATGAAACGAATTGTTCCATTGTGCCAAGACCCGACTTTTGAAACTTCATTTCATATGCTTGTAAAGTAGACAAACTAAAGCTTGGGGGGCCATGTACCCAACCTCTTTATATTGGAATTTAGCTACTTGACAGTTTTACTGGGGGAAAGTACCAACCACTGGACATCATGTTGGAAAAAAACCCATCAATGGGAGTTATTTTGAGCACACTTTCTTAGTTACAAGCTCGTTAAACCATGAAACGACCCTTTCAAAATAGATCTTATTCTGTTCTAAGCTCATTATAAAATGAAGCAGATACCCTAAGCAATATTTCAACCAATATTCAAGATCATTAAAAATAGTAAGATGGTGTTGAGCTTACTTTTCATTTTTCGTGCTCTGGTTAAAACATGAAAACTGGTTTTAGCTTATTTTTTTCTTTTTCGTGCTCTGGATTCAAACATGAAAAAGGTTTTGACCGCCTTTTATACCTTCAGCGTGCTCATTAAAAACTCAGTGAAGAGGTATCAAGTGTACTTTTGCTTCTTTTCCAGACTCGTAAAAACTGTCTTATGAAAAAGAGAACCCGTTATGGAGTTATATTTAGGCTCTTTTCAGTCTCCTTAAAAACACAAAAAGATTGCCAAGTGAACTTGATACGTTCACACTTGTAAAAGTATTAGAACGATCGACTACTAGTCGATGGTATATTATCTCTTTTTCGGACCGATTAGGGCTATTTACGTAAAAGGGACACTCTAGTTGATATCAGTCATAAGAGTTGTCTGAGGCATTATTTTATACTTTTTTGGGCCTTAGGGACTAAATCTAACAAAAAAGGACCTTTTGGAGTCTCCTTGTGTCTTTGTTTAGACTCTCTAAACATGAATGATACTAAGTTCACTTTCATTGGACTCATAATATCAAATGATGAAAGACCCTTTCTAGGAGTGAACCCCTCCTTTCTCAGGTTCGTAAAACATGTTAGAATGGACTCATCACTTGATGAGCTATAATGAGTGTTTTTTACCCTCTTTGAACTTGTTAAAACAAAAATAGGAACTCATCCTTTGTGATGGGGAAATTAAGGGAAAGGGGAATATTTTTGCATTTTTTTTTATGGAAGCTCACATTAAAACTTTGAATATGGCATCTTTTTGCATTTACATATTTGAACAGTTGCGTATTCATATTGTCTCCGAGTCGATCCACTTTCATGAGTCACTTGAATCTTTTTAGTTAATTCAAATAATTCATTGTCATATTCCTTGCATTACATATGGTTTTTGTCTCATCGAGTCAATTCCGTCAAGTCATTTGTTGCGCCGCAAATTGTTCAAAGAATGTCTCTTTTGAAATTCAACTCGTCAATAACTTTACCTTCCTACCAAGTCGGTCATGTCTAAGTCAGTTTCATGGTTGTTTCATAACTTCAAAAACAACTTTTGTTTCATTTTTCATGTGATTGATGGGGAAAACCTCATGGCCCTCCTTGGACAAATCTATTCATGTCAACTTCAGCACATCATTGAAGAACTAGATTCAGGAAAACCTAGTTAAGAAACTTGAATCCTGCATGCCTCAATAACAGGTTTCCTCGCTTTCAACAGAAGGTTTTCATTAATGACCTCTGATTGAAATATTCTATCAAGAGTTCAACTTCAAAACATGTATTCCTAATTGTAAGAATGTACTAATATACCTTGGGGATAATTGACATTAATGGTGATTTCCCTCGTACTTGTTAACGATATACATCAATGACTCGTAATCAAGTGGTTTTTACCATGTTCGACGTCAATACATCTATTCACATAGCTAGAATCATATCGATTGAAGATTGGAATGAAGACCCTGAGAAGTTAGGATTCATCAACATAATTGCCTATCGTCAGGTTGTGATGGAATATTATTTGGATTTATAACATGGATCCACATTGTATGTTTGGTGGCTATGTCTAGTACTTTGTTTGGATAGCATGGATCTACTTTGTATGTTCCATAGCCATGTTCCACTATCTACATCATTGATCATGGATCTACAGTGTATTATTGGTAGCGATGACATGGTCATCTTCATGGATCTGCAGTGTATTGGTCTGTAGCTCTGACTGAGTCAGACAAGTAAGTTACTAGTCTTATGTCATTTGTGAGCTCATCTCTTACTACCTCTAATACTGGATTGATGTCTAGGAAAGTATTTTACCTACCACATCCTTCTAGCTTCATACTTTTGGGGGTGGGGGGGGATTCTATTATACCTGAAAAATCCATTGTTTCCTAATTACCCTTCAGAGAGCCCGGTTAGAGATTACTATGGTGAATTTTTCCTATCCTTGGGGAGACTGATGCGTTTACTTAGTTATGACATAGTGTCGTCGGTGCACTGTCATGTCGAGCAAAGATTGTTGGAGCCTTTTTGTATCTTGACAATAGGTGTCGTTGGTGCTCTTTCCTTGTGAAAGAAAAACATCGGTGCCTTTTCACCTTAAGATAAAAGCATCGGTGGACTTAAAACGTTAAAACAGAATATTCTAGAAGATTCCTTATGAAAGCCTATGTGGAATTGGTTCCTACTAGATAGGGATAGATTGCATTCGCCTTCCTCACCTATAGGGATCATCACCTATCCATTTCCTAAGTGAATCTCATCTCATTTCGCCTATAAATGAATCCTTCATGGAGTGAGTGAGGGGAGGCCAAAGAAAGAACCCTTATGTTGTTGGATTGAGATGTAGTTTAGAAGAAAGTTTAAGTGAGTCTATGTGTGAAGAGCTTGTTATGAGTGAGGATTGTTGTAAGTCCATTGTGGAAGACAAAGATGGAAAAATCAAGCCTCTGGTTGTAGATTTACCTTCTTTATTCATTAATACAAAAGTGTTCCCCTTTCCCATACTTAATTTGTGTCAATATAAATTAAATATTGTTAGATTCCTTGATCACTAGCATAGATTGTTAATTTATCATGTTGCTCTCATCATGTTGTTTTGGCCTTTGATCTTTCATCTCAAGTACTGAAGATTGCATGCATAACATTGGAACAAGGAAAAAAACATTCAGATATGAGGTATGCAGGTGTTTTCATGTTGAATAAATTAACTATCTAGGGAAAGGATATGCTGCTATGGTTTTTTGTTCTATGCTTGTATCATACAAGGTAGAGGAAAAAATCGGTGTCTGCACCGGTTGTAGAATTCCTTGAAACAATCTGAATAAGACAAAATTTGTGACGGAATGTGGATTCTTTTAGTACACGGTGATGCCTTTTGGACTCAAGAATGTGCCTGCGATATTCTCCAGGATTGGAATTGTTGCATTTAAATATTTTATCTAGAAGCTTTTGGTGGTATACATGGATGATTGGACGGTGTATAGGTTGGAAATCGATCATCTTGCAAATCTGTGACCGATGTTGGAGAGTTGTTAACAACATAATATTGTGTTGATTATGAAGAAATGTATTTTTTGGCACCTTTCGATATGTTGCTAGGGAACATTGTCTATAAGGAAGGACTATTGGTCGATCCAACAAAGATTGTGCTTATTGTCAACTTGCCACCACCCACGAACGTGAAGAAAATTAGAGCGACATTAGGTCATACATGATACTATCACAAGTTCATTAGACAATATTCCTCAATCAAAGTGCCTATGGAGAAGTTGTTGAAGAAGGATGCATAGTTCGAATGGGGCCACTAGTGTCGGAGAAGTTTTGACACTTTAAAGACGAAGATGGCTATAGCACCAATATTGGTTTTTCAGGATTGGATGAAGGAGTTCCATGTCAATTTTGATGTGTCATCAATCATGTTGGCCGTAGTATTGGTGCATCTAGGCAAAGGTGAGATTGATCATCTTACTGCTTTTGCCAATGGGAAGCTATCATCTGCAGAGAAGAATTATACCATGACGAAGAGAGAAGGGTTGGTGATGGTCTACGCATTGCATAAGTTTCAACACTATCTATTGGGAGGTCATTTAAATATGTTCAATTATCACTACACATTGAAATATTTGGTGAATAAGCCTGTGTTGGAGTGGAATATATGGAATTGTCTACTCCTCTTCCAAGATTTTGATTTCAATATCTTTGTGAATCTAGGTCCCTTGAATGCAGGTCCTGACCCTTTGTCGCGAATTGAGATAGGTAAGGAACTGACAAACATCGAGGACTGAATACCCGATGGGAAGCTATTAAGGATTGGAATTGTTGATGACAACTATGAGAAAATAGTTAATTTTTTCATGACAAGAACAACACCTGGGGGGTTCACTATGAATGAGAAGAAACAATTGGTTGTTCAGGCTGCATATTTCAAGTTGATTGCTGGAGAAATCTAAACTATGTGCCTTGATGAACCCTGATGAGATCTTATAGCGATGTGTAATACCACATGGGAAGGAAAGGGTCTTGTAGGAAGCACATGCAAGAGTTGTAGGTGGACACTATGGAGGTCACGCAACTTCCAGGAACGTACTTTGTGCATGACTATGGAGGCCAACTATCAATGGGAATGTGGTAGACTATGCGAGGATTTGTGATGTTTGTCAAGGAACCAGGAATCTGCCATGAAGGGATGAGATGCCCTTGGTACCTCAGGTAACAATGCAGCCATTTGATAAATGGACAATGGATTTCACGGGACCATTCAACTCATTAGGAAAGACAACCGGTGCGCGATATATCATCATAGCGACAGATTATTTGACAAATTGGGAAGAAGTTGCACCAGTTACAGATTGCACTGCTGTGACTGGAGCAATGTTTATATTTGAAAATTTTGTCACTCACTTTGGTTTTATAAATATATTGATGAGTGATCAAAGGAATCACTTCATCAATCGCGCCATTAGTGCACTGACAAAAGAGTTCTAGATACAACACAAGAAGAGCACCCCTTATCATCTGCAATCTAGTGGGACAGTTGAAGCATTCAATAAGGTGTTGGAGCATGCGATCACAAATGTATGCAACATGAACCATGATGGCTAGGATTTGAATATTCATGCAATATTCTGGGCTTATCGCACCACTTACAAAACGTTGAGAGGGAATACACCATTCAAGTTGGTATGCGAATAGGAGGCAGTAATTCCAATGGAATATATTGTTCCAAGTTTGCACATCATAGCAGTGACAGGGATGGATGACGAAGGAGCATTGGAAGAATGCCTAGCTCAGTTGGTGCATCTAGAGGAATACCGGTTCGTCACAATATTTCATCAATGCGTTGAGAAGGATCAACAAAAAACATGGCATGATCAACACATCAAGAACACACATTTTCAGAAAGGTGACCTGCTACTTCTTTATGATAGTAAGTTTGTGAAACATCCAAGTAAGTTGCAAATGCATTGGTTGGGTCCTTATGTTATCAATTCCATTACCGAACGAGGTGCATTACAGTTGCAATAGTCAGATGGTGCAATGTTTCCTAAGTTAGTGAATGGAAACTGGTTCAATCCCTACAGAGAGGGTGTATATATATATATATACCCTCTCTATAGAAAACGATTAGTTACACAACTGAAAACCAATAATAATATTGTTGAAAATTCATTAACACACTTTTTAAAATACAAGTTATGAAATTACAAAACTATCATAATTTAATTCAAAATGGCTTATGAATATATGCTTATTCACATATAAATGAATATGCCATGCTTAAGTATACAACATTTTTGAACTACCTTTATCAAAATTTATTTTTTATCTTCCACAAATGAAAAACATTGGAAATCTACTATCTAAAGTAAATCGAAGTTGCAATAACTATATTAACCAATTATTACACTCACTATATAACACGATAAATAAAATCATAACATATAGCTTAAACTAATTTTATCTTATACTTAAGCTCCTCATTAATTCATTAATCCTAAATATACATGTTAGCTAACTTTGTAAATTCATTTCTTAAAAAGTCTTCCAAAAAAATGGTAAACTCTAGAGATTTCCTAGCTTAATGAAAACAAGTAGAATTTTATTAAAAGAAATTAATCATATAAAAAAAGAGCTTGAACAAACTAACAAATTTGGATCTCGAACAAACTAACAAATTTGTATATAGCTAGTAGGATGCTAATACCAATGCGTTTTAAAACTTCTATAACATTATATACCTAATTTCCTCTCAAAAATCAAAACTAATACATTAAGAAAAACTAATTAAAACCATTAAGAAAAAAAAATAAAATCTTTAAGCAAAAACATTAAAATAATTCTTTGGAAATCAATTCATGTTAATAAAAACATAAACATCTATAAATTGATTCTTTTGAAATTAGCTTAAAATTAAAAATTCGTTTGATAATAACCCTAGAACATGCACACAACTCTCGACCTCAAAGAAATTGTATTAGTACTTCCCAAATATATACTAACACTAAGTGGACCATCGCTCTTGAGTATTTAAGATATGTAGAACTTCCATCCAAATCATAGATAAACATGAAATTTTACATTAAAACATTTCACTATTATCACAAGTAAACATGAAAGTAAGAAAGGTATTTCCCTAATTTGATAGTGTGAAAGAAAGGAATGGAATTAATTCTCCCTATTTCGTGAAGTATCTAGATGGAAGGTTAAACCACCAACCACAATGACGAGTATCATCATAAGGTTAGATATGTTGCATTAAACTATTTCTCTTGTTTCACACATATCCGGTAAACCAATAATGGAACCATTTTCCAACATTTTGGATGACATTGAAGGTTCAATTTGTGGATTGACTAACCATATTTTTCTTAGATGTTGATGACACCTTTTGGCTCAAGCTAGAAAGTGTGAGTTTGATATCTCAGAAGAAGATGGATATCCAATCCACAAATTGGACTTTCAAATAGAATAAGTAATTTGGAAATGCCCTTGCTCTTTATGACAAAGACAACCTCAACACTATCACCTTTTGGTACAAGATTTACAGATTATTGAGAAAGGAGTGGTTCCTAAACCCAACAACAATTTGGGTAATCAATAGCTAATTATCCTCTGTAGCTACTATCCTTTAACATTCCACTTAATTATGACTTATAAACAAATGATCAAATTGCTGCTAAAATATAGTGCCTTACTTCCTCTTAAACTTGCATAAAAAAATTGCAATGTAAATAACCGCTAATCTATACAAGTACTCTTCCAATAATAAAACCCTTCTAAAACAAAAACTCCATTTAAAATTTACTAATTGAGTAAAAAAGTCTAAATAAAAAAAAATATTCAAAGTCTTTCATTTTAAAACATCTCATCAACAAGTAACAACCACTTTTCTTTTTGAGGTAAATCACTTCATTTTTTAATATTATTTCAAACACATATATGGAAAAATGGATTAACATTTTGGAACTTTAATTATTATATTGATATGGAAGGATTCTTAATGAATATTTTTAATTTCTTTCATTAATGATTTTACTTTTAGTTTTTATCCAAAGGTTTTTTTTGAATGATTTAGTTTGGTTTCTAAAATAAATTTGATAAAAAAAAAAATTAAAAGAGTGTAAAATATATTTTAGAAATAAAAAAGAGGTAGATTAGTGAGAAGAATGCTTAACTAATGGATGATGGAGTCAACATAAATAATCATGAGAGTTCTAGCAATATGAAATAATATAGTTAGGCTAGTGTAAATATGTTTGAACTAACCATATACATTTACTACAATATGCCAAATATTAAAGATGCTTCTTACAATAAGTACAGAATTAACTAAGTAATAATACATGACCATGAATTATTAAAAGAGATTCTTTATAAAATTATTAGCCCAGAGTACATCTTTAATTAATTTTAATTTGACCAAAATACTAAAAAATGACAAACTTAATCATCTTACTTTACTTCTTACAATAAGTACAGAATTAACTAAGTAGTGTTGTAATCCCACAGATCACATAAGGTTACCAATAATACATACAAAAATATACACAGATGCAAGAGACAAGAACTGATATGATGAACAGATTATATTATTCTCAATAGATCATACAAAGCCAAGAACTGAACTGCATTCTTGTGTGGCTCAACAGCCTAATATACATGTTACAAACAGTTGCAATCATAACTACCTGTCGGTTCACCGAACCGACACGACTATTAGTTAACAGACTAACTACTGTGTTTACTCAGCCGACCGACGTAATCGGTCTCTCGACTTAGTTGGCTGATCGACTAAGTCGGTCTTCGTTCAAGTCGACTTATGTCGACTTGCTCCTTCTACATCTCCCCCACAAACAAAACATTTCTTCG
>LPNX010389665.1:8923-46042 GCA_001517045.1 Pseudotsuga menziesii
CCTTCTAACAAACTAACAGGAACATTTGAAAGGAGAGCTTTAATATAACACATGAAAAACTATTTATATTGTGGGAAGATATGGTAGGAGAGAAGGATGAAGAAGTTGTTACCTTTGAATTCCCTATTAGAGATCCAGGAGGAGTAGCACAAATACAGTACGTTCCCCCATCCATTTTTCCAAATTTTCGTGAACTAGAGAATGAAGACCCCGATGAATTTTTATTTCAATTGGAAATATTTTGTAGAGCATATAATGTTCAAGATCTGAATTTTTTTCCCCTTACTTTGAAAGGAGCAGCCCTCTGATGGTTCATGAGACTAGGTGGGAACTGCATTCAAACTTGGGAAGACATGAAACATATGTTCTTGAAAAGATACGAAGATTATTGCAGGGTCAATGAGGACATCTTTGAAATAACACAGGGAGAAGAAGAAACTTTGGAAAAATATGTTGAACACTTTCAATACAACCTTCAAAGATCAAAACTAAGACAGTCAGGAAAGGATAACTTGAAAATACTTTTACTCAAAGGCATAAGAAATGAATATTTAGAAATTTTAAGTTTGATGGGAACATGTGACATATTTCAGTTATCATATGATAATGTTTGTGAACTATGTAGAAGGTATTTAAGAGGAAAATTCAAGATTAGTAAAAATATACCTTCTTCTCAGCCTCATCTTAACCCCTGTCAACCTTGTTCACAAATCTTTTCTGTCCCATCTAATGATCATAGGGATACTCTCTCTTATAATGCAACACTTCCTGTTCTACAAGATTTTCAACAATATCCCATTTTCCATGCAGGATTAACCACACAAGCTAGTTAATTACACTTGCCACAATTACCTTCTCATAAATCTCCTCTATTCCCTACACACATTCCTGTTCAATCCAGTCCACATTCTCACAACAATAAAGCAGTACAATATGCTTACAGTGTTGAACTACAACATTTATCCACCTTACCTACTGCAAGAAATTCATACGAGATTTGGAGAGGTTATAGATCAAGGGATTGTAAAGACTACAAAAGAATGTGAAGTTTCTACTTGGCATTTTCCACAGGAAGACAAGATCAACTTGGAATGCCTCTCATTCGATGAGGGAGGGACATTAGAACCTGAATATTCCCCTTCACGAAACTTGGATTCTTTATACATCCTAGAGTTCAATGAAATATCTCGTGACATAACAAATGAAGAAGAAAACATAGAATACATAAGTCACATTGAAATATGGTTCCAAGAGGGAACCGAGCCATGATACCATCCTCTTCTTCAATGTTTATTGCTGCTAAATCAAACAACTCGGTTGATTCTTCATATCCCGGTAATCATTGTAATATTTTTCTTATATGTGGATACAGTTATATTTCTAATTTTGCTTCAAACATGGTTACATTGGAAGAATTCATATACTTGAATTGTTTTCTTTATTTTTAGTAGAATAGGATAGTATGTAAATATATTTTTGTTTTATTAAATAAATAAGAGTTACCACAGGTGACTCTTTTTCTTTCCATAATGTTATATATGTTTTTATAAATAAATATGAATCATCTAACAAGTGATTTTGCAGTCTAATTATAAGAATTTTATCTATAAGCAACTCATGGAGTATTATCTGAAAGACAATTTATGATCGTAAGATATCTTAAACCTTTCTTAAAAATTACAGCTTATAGTGATAATTAAAAATAATTATGTGAACATCATTCTTAACCATTCCTTAATATTTTTATTATTTTTATTCAGACATGTATATTTTTGATTCGTTATTTCAACCAGTTACTTGATACGACCTACTTTTATTATCATATTTTTCAAATCTTACTTTGTGTCTATGGATTACTAGTTCATTCTATCCTTATTATCAAAACTTGTCTCTTGAGTATCTTTATGTGATAACTCGATATTAGGTGGAATTTTTTCCCGTGGGGAACATTATTTATCTTTCACGAAGAAGAAGGATTGTAAGTTCAAAGAACAACTTTAATTTATTCTCTTTTGACATGATTTGTGATTAAGCCCAGTATAAAAAGTATTTTTAAGTTTATTTTTTGCAAAATTGAATTATGTGTTTTAGCAGGGCTTAGCACGCTCTAGTACCAATCGGCTTCCATATACTTAATATCATTATACAAGGAAAACCTGTCGGGGTACTGAACAGGCCTGCTGGCAGCGGGTCAATGCTAAGTAAAAACTTAAAATAAGGAAGCTCAATAAATGCAAGTAAACCCGTTGGGGTACTGAACAGGCTCGCTGGCAGCGAGACTATGCTTTCATGGTACCAAGATAAACCCGTCGGGGTACTGAACAGGCCTGCTGGCAGTGGGGCAATATTGGGTAAAATAGATCTGGTTAATGCACTACTATGCACATGATTCAGAGAATAATGATAAATATGAAGACAATTTTTCAAATTTTATTTTAAGTCCGATTGTTTTTAACGTCATTTGAGAATCGCTATAAGTTGGGATTGGACCTAGATATCTACTTCAAACAAATACCTAGGATGTCATTATCCTAGAAATGGAACCCATAGCTATAAAATCTCACACACTCCGAGGTAAACTCAAAATATCTTATGATGACAAGATATATTTAAAATAAGGCACGGATGACTAGCTTTTCCTATGTCATGCTTTTAGTTATCTTATCACGATTTAAGTGGTCTTTCTAAGCACTGTTATATTTTTCATGAATATACATATCTGAATCATTTCCATTTACTAGTTAGTTTTATCTTTTTACAAAATAATAAAACAACATGATAGCACTCTTTTTATATGGAACAATCGAATCTTCTTTCTCATGGCTTGAGGACAAGCCATACCTTTGGTTTGGGGGGGGGGGAGGATTAGGAAAAATTAGACTGTTTTTATTTTTATTATTTATGACAGATCTATTTTCTTTGACAAAATGATAAGTGTTTTTCAGGATAAATAAGCAATGGAACGTGGTTATAACATGAAGTATATTTTTTCAAAAGATCAATATGGAGGACTATATGAAGGATCGAAGGATAAAACAAATGAAATACCACATGACAATCTAAACTTGGTGATATTATAGCACTTATGACTAAAATTTGCTAACCAAATTTTGTTTTTGCAAATAGTTTTTACCTCCATTAGAATGCTTTGACCTTAAAAGTTTTTTTTAGTTATCATTTCACTGTTAGTAACCCTATCCTTTTACTCAATCATGTATGTAAACTATTAAAGGATTAATTTTATACCTTTTGTGTCATATGTTCAACTTGTCCAAAGTTTTACTTTGGACATGGTTGAACTAATTATAAACTTTATGAACTCACTCATTCATGCATATGCTTGTTGCTGGCTCACATTTCAAAATTCACTTTGACAGTATGATCTCTTATCTTTTTCTTTGCTTAATGGGACTTGGCATTTCTCTAGTTTGGGGGAATGTTGAGCCTCATTTTGTTATCATTTTTTGCATAAAAATAACACATTTAAAATGTATATTTTATTATCTTTCGTGTATTTTATGTCATGCAGATCATTATTTAGCATGAGGTAAGAATGAATTTGATGTTTACGCAACTCTGGTTATTAACATTATTTTTACAACTTTATTGAATTAAATTTCTATTATTTAAAGCATATTTGATCTATTAATTGATTTACATATTTGTTTGCAGATTTCATAATCCTTTTGGGATAAATTTATAAACAAAATGACCATTCAGCCTGATCTACGTAATCACTGTCCAGCTGCGTGTTCAACTCATCGTCCAGCTCATCACGTAGCTCATCATGTAGCTCGTTGTCTAGATTTCTGTCCAGCTCGTTAATCAGGATGCGCGCTGTCCATAACTAATTTCAGGCATTTAATGTTGAAACAGTTCTACAAACGGCCTGTTGTCCATGCATTTGTTTGTTGGATATGCTCATCAATTTAGAAGGCTCGCTGTCATGATGCCTTTTCTCACCACCACATCACCGGATCTATTCACGTTGAAGAAGGAGCTCTCATTCTAGAGACTCGCTAATGGGTATTCTTTGCTGCCCAACACACCGCCATCAACCACGCTAGAGAGGGAGCATGCATGCCACGTTAACATTGAATCAATCTGCAAACTGTTTTGTTGACCATGTACCTAGGTGATAACATGATCAATAGTTTAAAAGGATCGCTGGTGCATTGGTGCATTGATTTCTCCCAACACCAAGCTGCTCACTTCCCATGCGCTTAAAGAAGGCGCACTCTTATTATAGAATCATTCGTGGCCTCCTCCAAACTCACCACCAGCCCATGTGCTTAAATGATGAACAACCTGTGTTCTAGAAACTCGCCATTATGTACATTACCTACGCTTAAAACCACTCCACCAGCCACGCGAAAGGAGGAGTAGATACACCACCACGACGCCTTGCTCATGCTGAAGATGCCACGATCACGCTGAGGGAGGAACCAGACTATGCACGGGCCTATAAACAATTAATTCCTTTAATATCGACTAAATTTAGAGAGCATTCATCCACTAAAGGGTGGACTTGCTCATCCCTTGTATATGCTATATATACTAGCCTCTTTTGAGAGCTGTGGGGAGTTATTTTTTTGGGAAAGCAGTTCCGTCAGTTCTGTAAAGCACATTGTAATTTTGTCCCATATTCTGAATAAAATTCCATACATTCTTTTGTTCATGGTTGTGTCTACGTAGGCATTAGACAAGCATCCCCTAATTGCTGAGAGGGGGCCCCTCAACAACCAGTGGCTTCCATGTCCGTATGCGTTTTTGTTATTTTCTCTTTTACAGATAAGTAGCTTTGTTTTAATTTGTTCATGTGATTATGTTATTGTACTTGTCCATTTATTTACTCTCCGTGATATATGTTTGTTGTAGTTAATGTAATTTACATCATGTTGTTAATGTAGTCTTTGCCTATAGAATTAGAGTGACTGGTCACGTGTAGTTTGTTTTCAGTTTTCCTTTTAGTCTTCTCTTTTGGTTAAATGCTTAATGTTATATTTCCAGTTAGATAAAATTTAGTTAGTTTTAGGTCTGATTTGTAGTTAGAATTAGTCTCGTTAACTTTTGTTTAAATATATATTAATTCAGTAATGTTTCAGTTTGTTTTATTTTATAATAGAAACAATTTCCTCATACCCATAGATTAGTAATTCCTTTTGATTATTTTAATTATTTATTAGGTTTAAATTCTGTCCTTTATGCATCTTGTTTTCATATGCACAAAATCAATTGATAATTAAATCATTTAGGTCTATTTTTATTATTCTCTGTATACAACCTCTCATTTGGACTATGTGTTTAGACTGTTATTCGGATCTTCCTTCTAGACTGCTGTCCAACCATCTATCCGACCTTTAGTGTTCTTAGTTTATTTTTAACCTATTTTCAGTTTTATTTCTTTGGATTTTTGAATTCTGTTATGTTTTGGTAATTAGGTAATAGTTACATCAGCCTCTAGGACCTTAGGTTAGATTATTTTAAAGTATTTAAAATATCCCTTTCTTGTATTTCTTTTCAATCAAAGCATGTTTTTGAATTATGAGTTGATTTGCTTCTTTTGTCTTTGATTTCCTCATTTATCATCGTTGTAATATCTGTTAATTGTATCTTTGGTTCAATTTAACTCACCATTGTTTATATTGAATTTAGGGTTAGACATGTTAATTTCTGGAAAATACACCAATACTTTGTAGATTTATACTAGCATAGGATTTATTCCTTTTAATTATATGTTTACTAAAAACACTTATAGGCTAAAGAATTATAGAAGTATTCTTAATTAAGTTTTCTACTTGCTTCTTTTTTAATTTTTTCTACTTATTCATAAATTAGACCTTTCTCAGTTTCTGAAGTTGTTTATGAAAGTTTTCCCATTCTTAGATTAAGAAGAAGAAAAGTTAATTAATGAGTAGTCTGATATTATCCTAGTATGACGTTTTGCTTTAATCACATTAATAATTAAATTTTTAGGAGTTTGACTCAGTTTTTCATTTTGAAATATTTTTCAATCTTTTGTTTATTAAAGTATTTCTATAACGCCCTAGGAACCCCTCTACCTTCGCATATATTTTGTAGCAACTCTAAGCCTACCAACCCCGGTCGATAATTAAATATTAGGTGTATTTAAGATAGTAGAACACACCCAACATATGGTTTATGAATATTCCATAGAGATTGTTTGGTTTATTGCAGAACTTATAACATGGGTAAGTTGTTTATGAAAGCAGTAAATTGTGAACAAAAATTTAAAACATGTCATACATGAATCTGAACTAAGGTAGACTTACTAGGTGACTTCCTTACACTTGTATTTCTCTTCAACTAGAAAAGAGTGATGGGCTCTCAACACAATGGGACTAAGCTCATCCGTAGATCCTCAGGTCACTCTCCGAGTGCAAGGTTGGTCAATAGGGAGGACGCAAACACCGTGAGGCCCCCTAGACCTACCACCCCCTCTACCTTCCAAGTCACCCATTTTTAGTGGTCTCAAAAAATTACAAATGAAGTTCCTATTACTATACGAGTTGCACCCTTCATCTTATCCTAGAATACCCCGAAGGGTGATGACTGGGTAGAGGAGGAAGGGCTAGGCAAGATGTTAATTTCCAATTAAAAATTGAAACTTAACCTACATTAATTTGTTCAACCTTTAAAACAGATTCATTATACCATTAACTAGTTAATTTTATCAGTGATTTACACAGATTGCATGAAATGAACATAGATTGCTGGACTGAGGCGACTGAGCCACACTGACAGTCCATATAGCTTTAAAAAATTGAATCTGACAGACAGGTCTCCTGTTTCGGGCCCAACGTGGCAAGGGGGTCACCAATTTTTCCAAAACACAGGCAAGAGGGTCGCTCAGAAAAAGAAAACATGATCGATCTGGCTCCTGAGAGGGAAGTCGCACCTTTTGGGCAAAACTGAGTGACTTGGTCTCCTATTTCAGCCCGATAAGTGTGACCTGGCTCGAAAAATGGAAAATTTGTTAACCTGAGTAGGGAATGGCCGACAGTAACTTGTACTGTGGCCGAACGGGCTCGGTTTGGCCTTAAGGAGGCTTGACTGTGAACTAAAATGCAGAAAAAGACAGATCTAAACTAGATTTAACAGAAAATAAACTAGGTTAACAGAGCAAAAATATAAAACTAAAAATTGGAAAGAAAATCCAGGGATCCTATGGGATCGACTTGGTATGGTCACCAAATATATAGTAGGGCTTTCACCCTAGCTACAGGAAGGAACAACTACCTTTCGTCTATAGGACAGAAGGGTAGGGTTCCTGTATGTGGAAGAAAACCTGCAAAATAGTGTTAGGGCCAAATTACAAAACCATGCATGAAATGGTTAGAAAAAAAAAAATATAGCTGGAAGAGATCAAAGGGAAAACCTGCAACAAAGCACTTTCAAACAAACCTGCAAACCAAAATAAGTCAGAAAACTAAAACTATTGACAGAAAATAAATTGCTATACCTTCTTTGTGGAAATGGGCCACCATGCCCTAGCTTTTGAAGCACCTCTCTCTTTGGGATGGAAGCTTGGCTTGTGGAGCAATGGAGAAGAGGGAGGGTGAATGGCTTGAGAGGCAAAGGGTCTCAAGGCACTCACATGGGCATCATAACGATAGGGAGAGAAGGAGTGTTTTGAGAGTGACCCTCACCCCTCTATTTATACTTTTTCTTTAAGATTTAGGGTTTTATGCCCCTGGTTAGGGCTTTAGCCTCTTTTTTGGGCTTTAAGCCCCTTTCACCCAATTCTTAGCTCCTTTAAGGGTTTTAAGCTCCTTTGAGGGGTTTTAGCCCCTTTTTGGAGGTTTTAGCCCCTATGAGAGCTATTTTGGCTCTTTTTAGGGGTTTTTAAGCCCTTTTTCATATTTTTGAGCCTTAGCAAGTGTGTGGGGGTCAAATGAGGGTCGTACATAGATGTCTTCGGGTGGTGTAGGTCATGTAGAGCTCATTGAGTGATTTTTTGGGTTAACAGGGCCGTCAGGTCTTCATCTGCGGACTTAATCTCCATCGTTCATTCTCTGCAAAAACTTGTTAAGGAAAAAAATCTACGGGTAGTGCTGATTGATCATAGAATCGATCAATCCAGCCTGCAATATTTGCGATTCCTTAACCTAACACTCCTATGCATCCATCTGTGAAATATTTCAACTATTCAAGCAACAATCTAACACTTGAATCAACAACTTCATAGAAATACACAGATGTTCAAAAACACACCGAAGTTGGGTTTGTAAGAACGCATAGTTCAAAACAACACATGCATATAGGCTAACAACACTACAAACACACAATTAATCCTTCTATTAAGAAATAGAACAAACACACATGCACACATCTCGGTCCTCTTCTTTTGTCTCTTAAAAGCATTTACAAACAAAACCAGACACAGGTCTGTCCATCTCTCTGCAAACTATGAACCTAATGCTGAAGAGAACAACCCCCTCTACTACTCTAATTTGCCTATTTAACCTAAGATGTTACCTCCACCGAGTGGTCTTGTAACCTAAAACAAACAACTACCAAGCATGATGAAACGTCCATGTCCAAAACAAACAACACATGGTTTGATCTCCATGCAGGGATTCATGATCCACCTTCATCTCTACTGCTGCTAACAACTATGACTCACCCTTTACTGACACCTATCAAATTAGGTATTTTGTCCTATATCTAGAAATAAACTCTTTACAGGATATTTACAATGGTTTTACAATAAACCCCTCCTTGGGATAATATCAAGGCCTTAGGGTTTGACCATAAATTTAATAGTTGGTCTTGAGAGCTAATGCTCCGGCATCATTTGCACCCCTATGATTCTGGCCTACCAATGTTCTAAAATGTAGAACATGCAAACAAGCCTTAAAACCTACCCAGTACATGATGACCTGTGAGTCACCAAACACCTGAAGGGCAAGTAAATTTCTTGACAAGGAAAACTCCAACAACACCCACAAGGTCATAAAATCTACTTTGGTATTAGAGTTGGCACCACAATTCATCTAATAGTGAAAGAAATGGTCTTTACTGAGTCTTAAAACTATACTCACACCACCAATTCCCATCTGGGATACCCCATCGACTAGACCAACCAGCATAGCATTGAAAATAGGAGGCTTGATAATAGGAACATATTTTGCAAATTCCTCTCGATGACATTCCAACAATACTTCAATAATATATTTACTCAATGACTTGGTGTGCTTAGATACTACTTCAAAAATGAATTTGTTCTACCTCCTCCAGATACCCTAGATAACAAAGAGAGGAAGATTTTCAAATGTTGATTCTTTATTAATCCAACTACTTAGACAATCTTTGAATGAGGCACCACCCCAGCTTCCTAAAATCCTCAAATATGATAAGACCTCTTTCCACATCATTTGTGAGAATGAACAATATAATTCAAACAAATGGTCAACGATCTTCTCAGTGATAGAGCACATATAAAATATACTTGGACTTGCAAACCCTCTCTTGATCAAATTATTCCAAGTCAAGATTTTTCACTCTAAAACCAGCCAACAAAAAAGATTTACTTTCAATGAAGCCACCCAATTCCACATTGAAGTATACCATCAATTATGCACAGGACTGGTTGCATATAATGCAATCTCTTCATATGCAAGGTTATCTATAACAACGCATGAAGAAGTATTCCAAGTCCATACAATATCATATGGGAAATTTGTCAAAGAAACACCACAATGTTTAATCCTTGTAATATACACATCCCACTCTACTGCATAAGATCCCTACAAAACGATACCCTAAGATATCAGCCAATTATTATTGGAAAAGTCCTCATGCTTCGAACAAATATCTGAGATAAATGCCTGAGGCCGTAGAGATTCACATATTCAAGAAGAGATTGTGAAAACACATAACCTGAATCACTCCCTATGAAAGGATCTACCCCAATATGAACCTGTGAGTTATTATCGATCCTCCATTCAATCCAAGAGTTCAACGAAGAAAGAGACCTCACAAGACCCCTCCAAATATTTGAAGCAACCGAGCACTTTCTGTAATCCTTCTGGAGCCACTCCACCACTTACAAATTTTTTAAATACCCGGCTTTAATTAGATCACTCCAAAGATCAGTATCAAACAAATCCTGCCACAAACTAGTCATGGCAAGGGATTTCGCAAACCAAAACAAATTACTAATCCCTCATTCGCCCAAACTGTTTGGCACAACTAGCCTGGTCCACTTTACCAGGTGATTTCTTTTATGTGTACTTGCATAAAGGTTAATGTCAAAGTAGTTCTATTACAAATTGGCATAAATGTATGTTATTACTAATATTGTAAATGATTTATAAATATATGTATTCAATTATAAATCAAGGTCAATGGAGGTTTCTTGGGTTGGCGAAAGCAGGATGTTCTAAGTCTTTCCAACAACTTTAGGTCTTTGGAAGAGAGTGTCACTTATGCGTGTGCTTATGCTTATGTAGAGGTTGGTGAAAGAGGAAGTCTTGTGTGAATTTGGTGGATTAGAATCACCCCTATTTACCATTGTTTGACTAAAGGTTTTCAAATTTAATGATACCTTAGGGGTGAAGAGGGAGCAAGACACATTAGTGGTTGTATTTTAATAAGGTTGACAAATAATAATAATAAGAAAAAGAAGAATAAGAATGTGAAAACCAATACATACACATTACACTACCATTTTTACCACTCCTTAACCACCTTGGAAAAATCAAAGATGGCAACTATGAAACAAAATGGATTAGACTCCTTAACCACCTTGGAAAAATCAAAGATGGCAACTATGAAACAAATTGGATAGGTTAAAGTGAGGCATTGTTATAATGTATACCCATCTTCAAATACGCTAAGTAGCAATGATTTTGGCATATTAAAAACTCCACTACTCACCATTGTTTCACTAAGGGTTTCAAAATTTAATGCTACATTTTACCCTAAGGTTAAGAGGGAACAAATCCATTATTAATTGTATTTTAAGAATAGTTGTATTTTAATAAGGTTGACAAATAACCATAATAATAATAAAATCATGAAAACCAATTACATACAAGTTGTGATATCATTTGAACCACTCCTTAACATCCTTGGAAATATTAAAGATGGCAACTATGAAAAAGATGCATTGCAAGAGGCAATACAATTTGGTGAAAGGGAGGCATTGTTACAATGCCTGCCCATGTTAAAATACAAGAAGTGGCAAATTTTCCCTCCATGAAAATGTACTTCCAAAGGGGGGACATTGTAATGCAATGGAATTATGGTTGTTAAGAGGGCTCGATCTCACGACTCCAAATGTCTAATACTATTACATCTTTTGATTACGTCGAGAAGTAAAGGTTCTTTACATGTTGTCATGTAACATAATGTTACATTACCATAAATAAAAAGTAATTAAAAAATTCATGTCGACTCATAAAATAAAAATTAAAACCAAAAGAAAAGTAATTAAAAAATCCATATTGGACTATAAAATAAAAAATTCAAACCAACATAAGTCCATGTTAAACCCGGATCTATTAAGCACTGAAAGGGATCAAATTTCTCAAGCTGTAAATTTGTTATGGATGTGTAAAAAAAATTAAGGAAAAAAATGTACCTTAAGAAATCAGATCCCTCTAGGTGCTCAATGGATTAGGGTTTAAGATGGATCTATGCTGATAGATAATATAGATGCATGATAATTAAGTGCTTTCAAAGATTTTACCAAAATTTAGTAAATACTAGTTAAAAATGTCTATTAATTTTTTTTCTATTTAATAAATTATATAACTCTTATACAAAAGTTTTAATGACAACTATTACAAATTGACCTCTCAAATATTATAAAAATTATTGCACCGAGAGGTGCTCTCCAACCCAGTATGGGGAAGATGTTGTCACGTTTGTACTTGGCGCTCTAATAAAATAATAATAAATTTTATACCCAACATGCCGACCTACACAAAATTAAATATTAAAGTCATGTCGATTCCATTCTAAATCTCTTATCCTTTGTATAAATAAAACTAGAATTATTATATTGTTGGAATATTAATGAGAATTTGACTTTGCCTTGATACAAGTATCCATTAGAAGAATTAATATATGTTCCTTTGTATGAAAATATAAAATATGCTTTTAATGAGGATTTGACTTTGCGTTTATATATTTTCAACGCCTTCCCATGGTTTCTCACAAACCACCATCAATTAAACTAATGGTGTAATCAAATATTTATATATGTTCAACACCTAAGGCAGCCCATGGTTTCAAGCAAACCACCATCAATTAAACTTTGTTTAAAAGAGAAAAGCATTTTCACTAGTAGTTGGGAAAGTAATTTGTACAAGAAAAGCATTTCCACGAGTAGTTTGGCAATAAATTTTTATTTATTGGATTATTTAATTTTAAATGGTATAATCCAATACTAATCTCCCCCATATCAAACTAATATATGTTTAATCTTTTGAACATAGAGACATTTTCTCATTACCACCCCATACAACCATTTTTTTGTTTTCCATAATTACAATTTGTTATACATCGAAAAACAAAATTAATGTTATATTGCCATGTTATTAGACAATAATGGATGTATTTAAGGAAATCCACAATGGTTATACAATGTGATTACGTGTCACTTACAATGAAAAAATGAATAATTTACATGTCAATTACAATTTGTTGTTCAATAATTTCTTATAGTGTAGGTTGCATTGTTTTCAGTGTTCTTGTATTACGTTTAGTGTTCTTGTATTGATTTCAGTGTTCTTGATTAAATTATATATTAATCACATATATGATTTACATGTAAAATACTTAAGTGACAAAAAAATTATTTTATATTGTAGGAATATTAATGCGGATTTGACTTTGAGTTGATTCAAGTCTCCTTTAGAAGAATTAATATATGTGCCTTTGGATGAAGATATAAAATATGCTTTTAATGAGGATTTGACTTTGCGTTTATATATTTTCAACACCCAAGGAAGCCCATGGTTTCTCGCAAACCACCATCAATTAAACTAATGGTATAATCAAATATTTTTATGTTTTCAACACCCAAGACAACCCATGGTTTCTATCAAACCACCATCAATTAAACTTTGTTTAAGAGAGAAAAGCATTTGCACTAGTAGTTGGGATAATAAATTGCACGAGTAGTTGGGCAATAAATTTTTATTTATTGGATTATTTAATTTTAAATGGTATAATCCAATAGTAATCTCCCCCATATCAAACTACTATATGTTTCATGATTTATATTGTCTGAATATTAATGAGGATTTGACTTTGGGTTGATACAAGTCTCCTTAATATATGTGCCTTTAGATGAAAATATAAAATATACTTTTAATGAGGATTTGATTTTGCGTTTATATATTTTAAACACCCAAGGCAACCTATGGTTTCTCACAAACCACCATCAATTAAACTAATAGTATAATCAAATATTTATATATTTTCAACACCCAAGGCAACCCATGGTTTCTACCAAACCACCATCAATTAAACTTTGTTTAAAAGAGAAAAGCATTTACACTAGTAGTTGGGCAAGTAATTTGCACCAGAAAAGCATTTGAATGAGTAGTTGGGCAATCAATTTTTATTTATTGGATTATTTAATTTTAAATGGTATAATCCAATAGTAATCTCTCCCATATCAAACTACTATATGTTTGATCTTTTGAACATAGAAATATTTTCTCATTACCACCCCTTACAACCATTTTTTTTGTTTTCCATAATTACAATTTGTTATATATCGAAAAAAATTACTGTTATATTGTCATGTTATTAGACATAATGGATGTATTTAAGGAAATTCATAATGGTTATACAATGTGAGTATGTGTTAGTTACAATGAAAAAACGAATGATTTACATGTTAATTACAATTTGTTGTTCAATAATTTCTTATAGTGTAGGTTGCATTGTTTTTCAATGTTCTTGCATTGTGTTTAGTGTTCTTGATTAAATTATAAATTAATCACATATATGATTTACATGTAAAAGACGTAAATGACAAAATTAATTATTTTGCATTGATTTCAGTGATCCTACAAAGTATCAACCAAAAATGGAAGATCGGCATGTGGAAGATGTTAGGAGACAAGCACGAGAAAATGACATGTAAGACAAAGAAATGTTAGAAGAAATGACAGATCAACAGAAAGAAATTCGAAGAAAGCAAAAGGCAGCAGATCGATAAAGAAAGTCGAATGAATTGACATCAAAAGAAGATAGATTGAGATTGATCACAATCTAAACTATCTATTGATTGTATATGTGATACTTATTCTTTCAGATTTTACTTATTCCTTATAATACAAACGTCTCTCTGTTATCAAATTAATTGATGATTATATTGAATATGTACAACTTTTTCCTTAAGATTTAACTTAGTCCTTACAATATAAATGTCTCTTTCTTTACAACTTAAGTTGTTCCGTGACCATCCTAGATCCAAATCCTAGGCTCTATCAAGTGTTGAGAGATATCAAATTTCCCGAGGTGAAAACCTCCTTGAGTGCAATAACTGAGAAGAGGTTTGCACCTTGGGAGATTTAATCCCTCTCGGCACTTAATAGAACCTAGGATTTGGATCTAGGATGGTTTCAGTTGTGGGCAGTGACACAAAACTGGAGTTTGATCAACATTGTAAGGAACATGTTAAGTTGAAAACATAGATAGAATTATGAGGATTATCTCAATGCAAGTAATAAGTATTAAGGATTGAATAAATTGTTAAACTGGAAAAAACAGACAATAATTTTGTAAGGATTAACTAAATGAAAATATGGTTCACATCATGATCATTCTCAATCTATCTTCTTCATCTTTTCTTATTTTCACACTTGGTAGTTTTGACATCTTCTCATATGGTTTCGTTTTCTTTGATCCTCTCGTTCTTGTGCTGTCAATTTGTCCAACTTTCTTTTGTCGATCTGCCTTTTGTTTTTTCATTCTTCTCCTTCTTCTTCCATCATTTCATCCAACATTTTCTTTGGATATTGTTTTGGTTGTTCTGCTTTTCATTTCAAGTCTTCTTCTCGTTGTTTTGATTTCATTTCTTCACATGATACCGATATATTATCGTCAATTTCAATCTCCTGATTTTGGATCATATTAGTAATTGGAACAGCTTGAAATTGGACCATGTCATCAACACGTTGCTATTTGACCGTTACACATTGAGCATATTCCACAGTTGGTTCCACTGGTATCTTGTTTGAATTTTGTCTTTGTCGTTCAACATTTTGATTTATTTGTTGTTTTGAAAATTGATTTCTTGCTTCTTCAAATTGTTTCAAATTTCTTTCTCGATATGTTCTTTGTCAATCAACATTTCGTTTTCTTTGTTCTTTTTGTTCTTGTGTTGTCAATTCGCCCAACTTTCTTTTTCAATATTCTTTTTGTTGATCTACCTTTCGTTTTTTTCGTTCTTCTCTTTCTTCTGCTGTCATTTCGTCCAACTTTTCTTTTCGATATTATTTTTGTTGTTTTTCTTTCCGTTTCAAGTCTTCCTCTTGTTCTTTTGATGTATTTTTGTTATATTTTATTCCTTGATATGCTTTTTGATGTTCAATGTTCTGTACTTTTTGTCCCTCCCCTGTTTGTCTCATAGCATCTTCTGCATGCACATCTTCCATTTCTAGGTCAGACTCTATATCAAAAATGTCAATCATTAACATATACACTGAAATTTTTGTATTAATGAAATCTACACTGAAATCAATGCATCCAAGGAATAACGGGTACACTGAAATTTATGCAATGATTAAACACAATACACTGAAATTTATGCAATGATTAAACACTATACATTGAAATCTATGAAATTATAAAACAACCATACACTGAAATCTATGCAAGTTTAAAATTCAATATATTTTCAAAAGAATTAGGTGATTTGGGAGGATCAAACCTTGAACCTCACACCCATTATCCCAACACCCTTACCACTATACCACAGGTAGTTCTTATTATTAATAATAAAGAACTCATATAAACTTGAATAATATTGCATTTGGCGAAAATGGGAGAAGGGTGGATCAGTAAGATTTAACCCATGACCTACCTCTGACCACAACAATGTGGTACCAATGGGATACACCATAAATTTGTTGTTACTAACTTATAATAGTTTATATTTAGTATATATTAAATTTATATATTTAAATTTAAGTTAAATTTATATTTAAATTAAATTTATAGGAGATTTAACTAACTATAACATTGAATATTTTAACTTTAGGACAAAAAGAAAGAAATTTAATATAAATATTAATTTTAAATTTAATATAAATATTAATTTAAATTTAAATTTAAAATAAAATATAAATTATATTTTAATTTAATTTTAAATTAAAATATACATTTTATATATATTTCAATATATATCAATACATATATCCAATATGAATTATTTTGTTAAATTAGTAATTTTATTTAAATTACTAATTTAAAGAAAAAGACAACATCATTTTGTTAAATTAGTAATTTTCTTTATCCAATATGAATATCAATCCGTAAAAGCCAATGCGTTGTTGTCGGCCCTTCTTCATTCAATGAAGCATGCCTTTATATATTCATCAAAATAGTTGTTATGGGTTTTAATTGCATTGTTTAAATTAGTAGCTACACCAACAATTTATAGTGACTCTGAAGTTTGTGCTTCCAGTGGTGGCTTTATATTTATCCAGAATGACCATAGTTTATGCTTTATGAAAAACACAGAGAGAAGATTATAAGATACCTGCAATATCTAAATTAACAGAAAAAATAATAACTGACGAAAGATTCCGAAGGAGATGACAACAGTGAATTCGAATCAGTCTTGTGAGAACCTGTAGATTGTTGAAAAAACAACTGAACCATTTCAGCTGTATCATGATGCAGGAGATGAAAGATTATTGATGGAAGGGTCCTCTCTTTAATAAAAGATTCTTGTTTTCGATTCCCATTTGTTCTTCGGTTCACCAAAACCCACACTGTATAATTCTTTTATAAAAATTATGTCCAAACTGGAAATTTGATTGTAGTTTATATTATATTATATTATATTATAGAGATTTCGTTCTTAATATACGTACGTTAGGTTATCCACATTGTTATCCTGAAAGGCATGTTACTCAATTTGATTTAACGTTTCAAATCTGGAAATGATTGAATCCTTGCATCCAGTCGTTTTCTTTCATCCACCAGGGCATCGTCATACTTTCATCTCGTGTTTGATGTCTATACACAACAAAGCCAACCTGAGTCCACACAATCCGAAAGGAATAGATTAAGTACTCTTGTAGTGAATTGGAGATGCGTTGCTCTATGTGCATGGAGGATATACGTAAACAATATACTGTGATTCTCCAAGTTCATAGGATCTCTTCCTATAGGTGTTGCAAATTAGTGGGCACTCTATCCATTGGAGTTATTGTGCCAAGTGCTGAATTGAATAAGCCTCAATGAAGAAGTGTAGGACCTTCTACGTTGAGTGTGTTCCCCATTTCCTTTTCTCGGGTCAGTTGCTCCGTGGAGGAAGAATGCGTGTAGTGTTGAAACATGATTGTGCATGAGCTAAGTACTGTGTGAGTGGAGCTAAGCTATGTGGAACTGCCAGCAACCTGGTGCTATCTCTCCAACACCTTCAACAAGAAATCAATTAGAAAGAAATAAAGAGGATGCACATTTCGCCACACTATTAACTAAACACAATAACCTACAGCTAAGAGGAGTCACGACTACCACTTCTCTTCCTAGCGATTCGTTCGTAGGAAGAATTTGAAGTAATATTTTTGAAGAGTGAAGTATACACAATCCTGCACTCCCGCATTCCATTCTGGAAATATTTCTCCACTTGTTTTTGGGTTATAAATTGACATCGATAGTGCAGGCACCTAACTCTGCAACTATCCCATCATTCCAATAGTTCGCACGAGACTGCAGTGGAGAAGTGAGACAAGATTGCAGTGGAGAGGTGAAATCTCTGGGTAGTGTGGGATTTCTTTTTGTTGGATCCTCTCGGTGCTTAGTAGATCTGGATTTATGCTCGTTTTAATTAATGGTTGAACAAAATATATTTATTACTTTTTACTTTTTAGAAGTAAAAGGTAACGTTACAACATCTACATCATAATTGACAAGTAAAAAGTAACGTTACAACAACTCCCTCATACTCGACAAATGTTACAACATCTCCATCATAATCGACAATATTATTTATACTTGACATTTACAAGAGGAATGTTACATGAGGAACGGTATAACATCTCCCTCATACTCGACAAATGTTACAACATCTCCATCATAATCGACAATATTATTTATAGCCGACATTCACAAGAGGAATGTTACATGAGGAACGTTACAAGGCAAGAGGAACGTTACAAGAGTAACATTACAAGACCTCCCCCATACCGGGCTGTAGAGCACCTCTCAACGCAATAACGATACAAAAATACATAATGATGATCAAAGTCAAGTTTAATGTCACTGCCCATGACAGGGACCAGCCTAGATCCAAATCCTAGGCTCTATCAAACGCCGATAGGAATCAATCTCTCGAGGTGCAAACCTCTTCTAAGGTATTGCACTGAAAAAAAAGTTGTCTAGAGAGGTTTGCACCTCGAGAGATTGATCTCTCTCGACGCTTGATAGATCCTAGGATTTGGATCTAGGCTAGTTCAATTGAAAATTCAAAAACATCAATGTATACTCCTTCAACATCATTTATTTCCTTTGATTCTCAACATAAAAGGATTATCAATTATTTCCATTAATTTGCAAACATAAAAAAGTCCATTTAGAGTGAGAAAAGAAACAAGCATTAACCAATTTACAGTAAAATAATTATTACTAGCCGAGACTCATTATTTGCCTTTGGATTTTAGCATAACAAGCAAAAAGCCTGTTATATTATCTTAAATAAAACAATTAATAACACTGAATAGTCAACAAACTCATCTAAAACAAAAATTGCACGATCATAGCTCTACATTCATTAAGAAAAAAGAGTCAAAGATTGAATCTTACAAACGGAACAATTGCAACGTTCCGTGAGGGAAATAATTTCAAAAATAATATCAATTTTACAATAATATATGATCATATCTATTCTCATCTTGTGGTAGTATTTATGTATATGTCTATTATTTAAAAAGAAACACAAATTATGCTCCTCTCCCGAATTTGTTGATGAATGTGACTTATTAGTTTGTTTTATGATTAAAATTAAAATACAAATGAATTAAATTAACACACTTGAATTAAAAATAATGATAATTTATATTAAATGAAATTTGATACTATTTTAATTTTCATTAAAGTTAAATGTTTAACTTTTTAATAAATCAATTCACGCAATAATATGATTGTAGTCGTATTCATGTATATATCAGTTATTGGTAGTATTCATGTACTATTATTTAAAAAGAAACATAAATTATACACCTCTCCCGATTTTGTTGATGAATTTGACTTATTAGTTTGTTTTATTATTTAAATCAAAATATAAATGAATTAAATTAATAAATTAAAAAAAAATATTAAGTGAAATTTAATAAGTATTATAATTTTCATTAAAGTTAAATGTTTAATCTTTTAATAATATCAACTCACACATTAATACTATAACTTATAAATTATCTATTTTGTAGTAGTATTTATGTATAAGGAGGTCATTAATCCTAATTTTTGGAAGATTAAAAGTATTTCTGGTTAGTAACTAGCTTAAGGAAGAAAATTAATATAGCCGAGATTAAAACGAATTCTCATGAACTCCATATCGAATGAGGGCACTGGTTTATTCCTAAAACTCCATGGGCAGAAAGGGTTTGCCATCTGTGTGAGTATGAACATTGAGGATGAAAATCACTTTCTCTTAGAGTGTCTTGCTTACACCCACATTAGAACTAAGTTTCATAGTATTTGCTATAATACAAACCTTTATAACCTCCAAACTTGCCAAAACTATAGTGAGCTGGGCAAGCTTTTTGAGCACAAGAACACGATTTTAAAGTAAACTAAGTATTATCCTTCTTAAGTTCCAATAAACCAAAGTTGGTCTCTATGGACGTTAATCACCAATCATNAAAATACTTGTTATCGTGTGAAATTGATAACTATTATAATTTTTATTAAAATTTAATATTTATTTTTTTCAATAATATATTTGTAAATGATTATTTCGAGAAGTGTTTTATATTTTTTGAAGAGAAAAAAACATGCAACTTGTTATTTATAGGCAAAATCAAAGTTATATAATCACAACCTTCTAATGAGTAGAACTAAACCAAATAACCCTCAAATAGTTATGTGTCCAATAAACTCTGACAAACAAAACTTCCCATGTACTTGGACAAAACAATCCATCTAATAGACACCCCTAAAACACAAAAAAACCCTTTAATTCCAATAATTCTCTTTTCCTAGCAAACCACATCAATCCCCAAATTGCCAAAAGTACAACAAAAGTATTAGTACCCTTCCCAAGACCCATACTCAATCTCACTGAACATGGTTCTTTTGAGAGGTGTTTTATATAGTTAAGTAGATGAGACGTATTAAAATAAAAACAAATATAATGTTAGCACTCAGATTTTTCCTTTGGCTACAGAAGGAAAAATCAAAGGTAACCTTTTCAAACCAGACTTTAGGTTGTACTCTGACCTATACAACCAGAGAGGGCTCTCTCAGAAAATCTAATGACTGCTAATTAACTCAAAAGGGTTTATCAATGGAATACACAAAGGTCAGATTATGTAAGTGTGCTATGGTTTTAAAGGTTTATGGTAGATAAGTTTCAAAAGAGGACCATTGGGCATGGGGTCAAAGATAGAGGTATCTCAAACAACTTCGAACCAATCATGTAGTTCAACTGATCATAGAGGCAGGATAGGTATTATTTCTGTAGATATCCTTAGGTTTTCAATGATGGAAGTGGAATAAAGGAAGACAGTCCATTAACATTGAGCACTTAACATAGTGAATTCAATGTTAACTTTAGGAGAAACATGTGATAGCATTCTAGTCTAATGAAATAGAGAATAAAAATGAATTCAAACTCATATACTCTCACTTAGATACTTAGAAGATGAACAATATGGAAAGTAGAACACATAAATAAACATACACATGAGAAATGTTACAGACTGCAGAATTATAAGACATGAATCTTTGTGATATTTTCAATACTTTCAGACTCCAAATTCTTATTAATCTCTGCAAAATAGGATTTACAATAGACAATAGTCTCTCTTCTCTCGGGTCTCAACCCCCAATAAGTATTTTTCATCCCATATATAGAGAAAGACTATCTTTTTTAGTTAGAAAATTTGAGCTTCTAGCTTATTTTACCAAAATAGAAAACAATTACATAATCGATGACACATACATAAACTAATTCTAACTTTTAGGAATAGTTACAAAATAACATATATTAGTTATTTCCCTAACTTTAGAACTCAATCTTAACTTAAACTTCTTAGTTACTTCGAAAGAAAATAAAATATTTACAAACATGATTCTCATATTGCCTTGGTGTCAATATATTCATATAAAAGTCAAAGTTTGTCTTAATAGCTGAGTTGGAACAACATTGAAAACTTTGGTGGCATCCCTCATTCATTCTTGGTCTTCCAGGTGCTACATAATTGTGTTTCTTAGGACTTATATAGTATTCTCCCTTGTTTTACATCACTGGTATTGAAAAATTTATTAAGGATGTGCAAAATCTTGAACAACATTCAAACTTAAATTTTTGTTAGAATTCATGCTTGCTGAAGAATCACTAAGGTGCTTTGAGACATATAATATACCACTCTATCAACTGATATATCATCCTTGTCTCCAGAATGAAGTTACATCAAACCCTAGATACCTCCAAAATTAGGGTTTGTGGATAAGAACTATCTCTATATGCAAATGAGAAGGCCAACATATGCATGCTACTACCCCTTCCTTGATGACTTCATAACAACCAAAATTTATCATACAATCTAAGTTAGAACAAACCAAGGACTTCTGTAATTTTCCTTTCGATCCTAGCCTTTGGTTCTACAAAACTGCGATTTCTAGAACTCTCGTAGCACATTTCTTGTTTTTGTACTGAAGACGCTACATAAGTTCTAGAAATTACTCAAAATTTTCAGACTTCATACCTACACATTTAAGTTTCCTTTTGAAGGTTATCAAAAAGATAAATTTGTTTTCTTTTTCATCTGAGATTCATCCATGCATGCTCCCACATGGTTTTCCAAGTAGATCATTTCCCCTCTTGCTGAATTTACTTATTTTTCACTAATATCCAGTCAAAATTGTGGCTCTGATGTAAGAAAGTGATATTTCTTATGAAAAACTACTTCACCCAGAAGCTTGAGGTTGCTCCCTGATGTTTCTCCCTTTTCGATAAGTTCCAATTCTTTGAGTGCTATGTTCTCATCTTGCAATAATGTGTTCCTCCTATAAAAGTTTTGTATATGTTTCCTGAGGGGAAGTCCTTATACCAACCTTCTTGTAGTATCATATAACATGCCTTCTAATATATGCAGTTCTTTTGTCAACTTTCCCCTATATCTTCTGCCTTCTTCTTTAATTTGTTGGTTTTTTTTTTCGAGATTCGCCTTCAACTGAACAATCTCATATTTTGCCTCGTTCTTGTGTGTAAAAGGAAATATTTGAAGTTCTTTAGAAATAGGTCAGGAAGGGGGATTAGAGAAACCTTTGGTTGGTTCCACATCTTATGGGTTTGCGGTAGAAGTTGGGATGTCTTGATATTGTTCACCTTTGGTTGGTTCCACATATTCTGGGTCTTCGAATCTTAATTGGAAACTTTAGTCGCCTTTCCTCTGTCTTGGTAAGGGTATCATTGATTATTCCCTTCCTTTTTCTCAAGTTTCCTAATATTTCAACAGAATTAGATGGACTTTCCTCGGTGTTGACTAGTGTTTTAATTCCAGTTCCTTTCTTCTACTTTTCTGTGTCAGGAACCCTTTTTCTAGTCGTTGTTGTCATAACTTCTAGGTCATACCTTTCCAAGAAGAGGAAGGTGTTCCATCCCCTTCCCATATTCTGTAACTCCTCCAGCACAACAACTTAATTAGACCAAAATGAAAAATGTAGCAATCAATCTTAGAACCCTTCTACTATTCTTTGTCCACCATTTTTACTAATATTATGGAAAAATAGAAAGGCATATCTAGGTTTTTTCCCTATGAAATGAAGCAACAACCTAAAATGACACTGATACGTAGTGTCAAATCGACCTTCATAGGTGAAATATTTCTAGATTACTAGTAAGAGGTCCCCATATTGTTTGTCCAACCATGCTCTAGGAACTCCATTTACTAGGTCTACTCCCTTGTGCTCATCCCTAAGAAAGTGATCACACTCTGTCATCTTGAATTTAGTTACTTTGAACCATTCTTCTCCATGCCTCGATATCTCTGGTACAACCGCTATGGTGTTTGCATTTATGCCCATCTATAATTTTCTAACCCTGGTATTTTTTCCATTAAAGTTTTTAACAAAATATTTAGCTATCTACTTGTGGTATCCTTGCAGATTCTCACAAAATCTAAGGCATCCCACACATTGAAAAAAATGATAGGAAGAAGGAATAGCCTCCAACAGACTTGTTTCATGGGCTCCACAACTCTACTTTTCTTGGTTTTTTTCTTTGTTACTACTAGATCCATTTTTATTCTTGGCCTTCAACATTAATCTTTGACACCTGTAATTTTTAAGAAACAACTAGATTTTTCACATTAGTAACCTAGACCTTGACATATAATCCCTAACTGATGACATTGACTTAATTTCTCAGGCTAACAAAAACGACGAGTTTACACATGGAGACCAATTGGTGGAATGATAGAAAAGCTTAGCGGTGGTAGAGGCGGACACACTTTGATTCTACCACATTTTGGTTTAAAAGAAAAATGATTTAAGACGTGACTTCAAACTCATCATTAATTGACAGACATTCAAAAACTCATGATTGTGCTTTACATACTTTTGTTGCAACGATGTTTTAAACCTGTGACTTGGCGCTATAGTAAATTTTAAAAACTTTTGTAGCACATGTGAATGATATTTTCTTTTTTCCACTACAAAAGTTTGGCACTTATGGTAAAATGACAATGAAATAAGGATGTGGATGGAAAAGTCTTAGTGCATACTTAATAGGGTAAGATCAAAATTGGAAAACCTCATTACACCCACTTTCCATTATCATAACCACTTATGCTTGACTCAACATGACACAACTTAGCAGAAACGTGACTCCTCTAGTTGGACCTAGGGAAATATAGACATAATTCAATTAGAATTCTACCCAAGAAGGTAAAGAGTTTGGTCACAGGAAGGAAAAGAAGATGTGTCAGAATCAAGAAAAGGAAGAACATAAGCAGATAAGGAAGAAAGAGCTAATTCAAGTAGTCGTAGAGGAAGCTGCGACAGAAGAAGAGTTCGTGAAGGAAGAGAGTTCACAAAGGAAGAGATTTGGCGAAGGAAGAGAGTTCATGAAGGAAGAGTTAGTGACAAAAGAGAAGCCACGATAGAAGAGAAGTCATGACAGAAGGAAAATATGTGATGAGATCAGCCACGATGGAAGGAACCATGCTAGAGAAGGCATGCAACAACGCAATGACTAAAAATGGAGGTTCAAGGAATATTATGGGTACGAGGTCGGCTAGAGTCAACACGAGTCACATGTGTTGTAAGGAATAAAATAATCATTGTAATTCGTGCCGTTAGTACCTACTGATAAGTGTCACTAGAATAGGAATGACAACCTATTGGATAACTAAATGAAGTTGGCTGATAGAAACATGTAAGAGTCTATAAGAATGAGGAACCCAAGCTATATGTGTGTCATGTCCCCACCCCTCATCTCGACGATGGAGAGGACGTGGCCAACAAAATGCTGCTGTTAAACGAGAAAAATAGCCCAATGAAAATAAAAACATAAACATGCATTGGATTAAAAACATAACAGATGCATAAGTCATTAGCATGCATTAAACATGAATATATAAACAGATTCCTAGTGCATTCTACAGTGAAAGCAAAACTCATTCATTTAGACATCCAAACATTCAACATGTTCATATTAATTCATGAAGTAAATAGTTTGCAGAGATTAAGCACAAGAATACTTATCTTGAAAATAAGTTGGCCCGCAACTAGCTACGTCGCTGCAATGTTCCACCCAACCATAGGCCAGTGTGCTCATCAATCTCTCAGCATCACTACCACCCCCAAGTTGGGCATGATTCCACGAGGCACTAGGGAATAAAAAGCTCACACATAGCCAAAGCCATACGCCCACAGTCAAGCCAACATACAGTTGGGTTTCACAGACTATTTATCTAAGCCAATGAACAACTGGGTTTCACAGGCTATTAGGAAAACAAGCCAATAACATGGCGTTCCTCGGCTTACTCATCCAAGCCAAAATTTTCATCAAACACACATCCCATCAATTAATCAAAACATAGCCACACTCACTGTTGGGTATGAACACAACGTTCTTGGGTACCAAAACGAAAACGACAATTGGGGAAAACAATCCTGCATGAGCGAATATGATTTCAAGAATGTTCTTGGGCTTCACAGAGGTAAAATGGCCTCATCAAACCCTCAGATTGTAGATCTGAACTCAGTAAAACGTCTATGCACTACGACAACAAAAATGACCTCCCTAAACCCACAGATCGTGAATCTCTTCTATCCATTCACACGGAAATAACAAAATGGATTTCCTAGCTTGGAGAAAGTGAGGAAAATGTAGAAAAAAAGACGTGAGGGAAGATCCTAGCTTGCTCACAGAGACAAAATGACTATCTCAAACCCCAAAATCGTGGCTCATTCCTTCCCATTTTCCCAGGAAAATAGAAAACAAATTCTAAGCATGGGAAAAAAAAGAAAATGACTCGAATCGTGAGGGAGACAAAAAACGACTCCCAACAAACACTAAAACATGAATATCTCTTGCATGTGCACACAACATTCCAGAAAACAGCTTCCCCAACCATGGAGAACATGAGTAGACTGCCAAATCATGAAGGGGAGAGATCAACCCCCTTCCTGCTGCGTGAGAGAGCCCACGTGAGTGAGAATGTGTGAGGAAATGAAAGGCATGGGTGCATAATGGCTTGGGCATGCCTTCCCAAGCTTTTACTTGCCCCACAAGTCAAAAACACACTTTCCAAAAATGGGTGACTTCCCAAATTCGAATTTGAACTCCATACCTTTCCCATCCCAAGGAAATAAATTTCTCTACCAACTTAGAGATGACCAGGCACAAAAGAAAAAAAGGGTAGTTGACCCCTCTATGGGTTTTCCCTTAGACATTGGATTTTACCCATTGGCTCAAGGGTTTGAATGTTTCCCCTCCTTATTCCTTATGAAATCATGCCCCCATATCTTTAACATTGCGGCGCATAGCTAGTTATGCTATTTTTATTAATTTGCATTTTACATGATGTCTCAAAACACATTGTGCCTGGCTAGCACATAAACCATTGGCATCAATTTTAATCGCCAAAACATAAAACACTAAATCCATGGTGGGGCCTTAGCCTTGGGCTCCACACCATGATTAAATACAATATTTACATCATATGCAATTTAATACCATGGGGTCAAAACTGGGGTGTTACAATGTGGGTTACTTACTCACTTAGTTACTTTGGGTTCCTTATGGTTGTTGTTTACAGATTCAGTTAGATGTTTTGTGTTTGCAAGAGAGTCGAAGAGTCTACAATTGAGTGTGCAGAAGTATAGAGAAGAGAAGTTGATCTTGGTTGTGTGCAAATCAACAGTAGAGTCAAGTAGGAGAATATTGAGCGACAAAAGACCACATAACATGAGAGGAGAGAGAAGTCTATATAAATAAGAGAAGAATATCTAGAATGCAATTTGCAACTTAGTGCATAGAACAAAGGTTCCATAGATTTCTCATTCAAGATGAAGAGAGCCTTTGTGGTTTTCTCGGATGGGTTTCCACATTAAATACCGTGTCATTGAGTAGATGATGAATGTGTTTATGTCACATGAATGTATATGATGAATATACTTAAGCTGCAGGAGTGTATATTGTGATTAAGTGTTTATGTATTTACTTATGAATGAGTTCCCTTATGCACGAGTCACACTATTGATAGATAACCTATATGTTAAAGCTTATATTGTTGTTATAATCTCTGTGACAGATAAGTTAAGTAGTGTCTTATCTGTGCATAGTAATATTAAGTAATACACCCATTAGACTTGGTTGAGCAAGTTGGTAAGGTGCTAAAAGAGAAGAAACCCCCACCCAACTATGAAAACCTGGTTCTGGAAGTTACCCATAAAATATATCTCATGTGAGAGTGCATTTGCATCACAGGTGCTGCCAATTGAGAACTGCTTTGTCAGGCCAATATCCAGGGCTTTGTTGCTCACGGAAGAAGGTTCGTACCTAGGTCAAAGGGGTGAAACGCCAACAAATGGTTTTGTTATCGGGACCGTGAATCATGTTGGTGAGGGACGTGTTTTGGAATCCAACGAAGCTGGAAATCCAAGACTGGGTGGATTTTGAAGCATTAGAGTTTTCCCAAGAAGAAAGTAAAGGATTGCGGTTGAATCCGGCGAGGTGGTTGGAGTGATGCCTTTATACGATTATTCACAAGGTTTTCTTTTCCAAGTTCCCTATTGTGTTATATGAATGGTTTTCAAAGTTAGCAACCCAGAGAAATAATTTCCAAGGAGGAGAACCGACAAAGTGGAACCCTTAGTTGATTCAGCGACTAAAAAGCACTAGCAACCTTGTGTCAAGGGCTATCGATTTTTGGGTAGACAATATTATGGAGGGATACATTACTGAGTTTGTTGTCGACACAATAACCTCATATAGTGGGGAAAAAGAAATTTTTTCCAAGGACCACGAGGAAGATACTTGACATCTTTGAAAACCTGGATAAATATACTTGTATATGAAAAAGGAATCCTAAGAATGGAGTCTGACAGTTAGAACGACATTGTGAAAAAAATTGGGATATGTCACAGAAGAAGTGTGTGAAAAATGGAGCAAACTAAGATGAGATGTTCCCTACTGATAGTGGACCTGAACTAGAAGGTGGACGTTTAAGGAGAAGAAGAATATTTCAGTTGGGAAAGAGAAGAAAAAATATGACAAGAAGAGGAAGTTGCAGTACAACCAGAGGAGAAGACTACGAGCTAGTGTGACATCTTGATGAAGGTTCTTGCGACGAAGAAGAGGAATATTAGTTAATGTCCAAAATAGAAGAGAAGAAGCAGAAGCTCTAGATCCATAACATGATTACGATACACCTACAACCATGCACACATAGCAGAAGGTAAGATATAGAAACTTGTCTTTGAGTGGTTTTGTAAATACAAGTAATACTAACGCTGTGAATAGCAGACAAGGGAGTCTGGCTAGTCAAAATTTTTGTTCGAGTGTAATAGGAATCAATATAATGGATGAAATGATATTAAGTTTCCTATATTTAATGGAAATGGGTTAGAAGACCTAGAGAAAAATTAGTTTCTATGTGAATCCATATGCACAGTGTGACAGGTCCAAGATGAAGCGATGAAGCAAGCACAGATGATCACAACCCTAAGAGTTCGTGCGCTAGAATGGTATATGAATTTCTCTATAGTTTCAGTGAGAATTACGCATAAAACACTCGATCAAATTCGAGTGGGATTAATAGACAAGTTCAGAAAGCCAAAATTTGAGTGGTAATGCATCACCAAAATTAAAGAAATCAAGTAGTTACCTACAGATTCGGTTTGGTACTTTGACCAACGATTTAAGACATTGATGGCCAAAGTAGGATTTCAGATGTTAGACATGCAACATAGGGAATGGTTCATTGCAGCATTGTTTCCACACATCTGAATCCTATTGATACAACAAAATATTGGGTCACAAATGGAATCTCTGGAGATAACAATGAAGTTAGAATCCTCACTGATTGGAGAGACTGGTGCAGGAATGATGCAGATTTAGTCGCAACTCACTAAGATTACGTTGCAACCCCAAGACATTAAGAAAGGGAAATAGATCAAAGAAGAACTCTTGTGTACCCGATGCAGAATGGAAGGAAACCATAAAGATAACTTCCCAAAGCTCATGAACTATGTCGTAGTAGGAGCGTCGAACCCGACAAATACAAAAGGGATGCCTTGGTGTAGAATATGTTAGACCCGAGGTCATCGGTCATAAGATTGACTATACTTGCAGAAGATTGTAAGTACACTAGCTAGTCTATATTGTTAATTTTGTAAATATGTAGGATATGATGAGAAGGATTGTAGAGCATTCCAACTGATGCAGGAGAAAACAATGGACACCTACTTGATGAAGAACGATGAGCATATATAAGCTGAGTGAGAACAATATCAATACCCACATGCTCAATATCCATCGGCCCTACATCAACAAAATATGTATCCTCAACCCCAATATCAACAGAACTAGTATCCACCACAACAACACTACCCTCAACCTAGGGGTGGGAATTTTCGGGGTCGAGGACAACAACAACAAGGAGGAGGATTTGGTTGCTGGAGAGGCCAAGTCATATGCTATAATTGTGGAAAGCCAAGAAATTTCACTCGATATTATACAAGTCCTGCAAAGGCATGTTCGTATTGCAGAGTTTTCGACCACACCATTGAGTAATGCCCTCAATTGATTACTAAGTGGCATGCCAAGAATAAGGGAAATCCAATTCCCTTGCAGAATCCCAACTCGAATCCCAACCAGAACATCCAAATTATTTCTGTTGAGCCAAGAGAAGCAAACATTGTTGTCGTGAAAAGAGGAAGTGTTGTGACTGGATAAGACCAAAATGCATAGCATGACCAACCATAGGTGCGACTGACAACACAAAAGAAGATATTGTTTGACACCTAGAGAGAAAAGGAAATATTCTTGGACGCTTGACCATAATTCGTCGACATGAATCAAGCGTCGACGTCTGCTCCCACATTACCAAGAGGACAAGTAAGGGAGATTCCTGAAATATTCGATCAGATATTTTGAAAGCAATCGACAAGAAAGGTTATTAAACTTAAAGAATTTTTCAAAAGTTGCTTATCGCTAATCCATGATAAATATGTTGTTGCAGAACTGAAAACTTTAATAGAAGAAACTAAGGATGAGCTACGACCATACAAAATACTTCACGAAGTTGGAAAAATATTAAAAATCGATTGCGAGCTAAGAATGACTACGGAAATAGGCAATTATGATATGGATTATATAATTTTAGACCTAGGCTCTGATGACAATATTTTGACAAGACGGACATGGGAAAGCATGGGAAAACTATGACTGGATTGGTCTTCCATTCAATGTAGGATATCAAATTAGATGAAGGTCTTACCTATTGGTTGACTGACTCAGGTACCTGTCGAAGTAGAAGGCCTGAGGACATATGCGGATTTCAAAGTGATTGACATTGTCGATGATACAAACCGATATCCTACACTTTTAGGGATCGACTAGGCGATAGACAACCAAACCATCATAAATTTTAAGAGAAGAATCTTATCATTTGAATATTCAGAGATAAGGGTGGTTGCACCAATTGATCCACTAGAAGGATAGTGTAATGCCCCGGTTTTGACCCCGTTGCATTAGATGTATATGATGTATATACTATAAATGATCATGGTGTGGAGATAAAGGCCAAGGCCCCACCATTGATTGGTTATGTTATGTTTTGGATTTGAATTTGTCACCGATGGTATATCGGGGCATGCGGCATATATTATGTTGGTCATCATGTAAATATGCATCATAATTAATTAAATGAATCCGACCAGCTACGATCGCGGCAACTAAAATGAGAAAGGGGGGCATGATTTTTCCCAAGGATGAGGATGTGGGGGAATTTGTCCAACTTTGGCCAATAGGGTGAAAATCCATGTGTCTTCTTCCTTTGTTTTATTCCAACCACTTTCATTAAAGACTGCTGGTGGTTGAGGCAGTTAATGGTTTTAGGGAGTGGGGTGGCAGGACTGTCAGTCCTCACCCACACTTACACTCCACCATGGTTGAATTCACTATGGCTGGGAAAAAACGCCTGCCATCATTCACGTAGGGATTTTTCCACTCTCCCCACGACTGTGCAAAAAAAAAACGTTCATGCACTTGCAATTCGCGTCCCCTCCATTGCTGTGCATTCTCACGTAGAGGTATTCTTTCCCGTTTTTCATCTTCATGCACAGGATTTTGCTGGATTTACCCACGCAGTAGTTTTCTTCGGCGGATTTGTGAACAGTGAGGCCGTATCCTTTACTCACAGGCTAATTCGTGGGTTCTGCTTTGTGGTTGTTCATGCACCGGTCGTGAGACTGGAAATTTGTCCCCATGGTGGTCTGTGTACGTTTTTCCCAGTAGCATTGGTTGTGCAAAATGGGTCGTTGTTCCCCACATCATTGGTAATATGTATGCTGATGTGTTTTAGAGCTGTGGTGTTTTCACCCTGTTGGAATTGTGTTTGCTGTGTGTTTGGGACTGTGTAATTTGTTGGGGAGTCTTTTTCCTATTTAAGCTGTGACAGCTAAATTAATTGCTTGAGTGCAATGGTTGGTATTCGGACTATGAGAGGAGCAGGGATGTTGGCTTATATTTGCTTGATAAACCTGGTGGCTGGAAACCACACAGACAAAGCTAGAGGGCTGGCCTTCTTCTCCATCACCCCTGAATAGCACTGGAAGGGAATGTAGGGCCTGAGGGACTGTGTAGCAGAGAAGGGACTGATTCCTTGTGTTGGGTGTGTTTGGCTGTCTTAGAGGTCAGGCTAGTTCTGGTGTGTTGGAGCAGGGTCCCGCAGCTACAGAAGAAGCTGCTAGTTTAGCGGACAGACAGTTTTGGCAGAGAGGAGATAAGATGGAGCTACGATGCCGTAGCATGTTTCTAGCTACAGAGAAGAGATGGAAACTGTGACTTTTAGGGAGGAGAAGTCAAGGGAGACAATGGTACCTGAGCGTCCGAGAAGAGAAAGCTCACCCACTGCATTGAAGGCAGCGGCGGAAGACAGGAGGCCTCAACTACCCTCATAAAGGAAAAGGAGCAACGAGGACGAGGTATTGAAGACGAAGAACAAAAACAGGGAAGCGGTGCACAGTAGCCATGGTCAGCGCTGGGAAGCATGGAAGACTGCAGAGAGCTGTGGTGTGATGGAAAGCGGCTACCTCAAGTATAGATATGCCGACTGTCACTAGTTAGGGTTTTGGGTTACTGTTGGGATAGGCCCACAGTGTTGTAATGGCGAGACCTTCGGGCTGCCTATAAAGGGATATATTTTGTATTGTAAAAGGGTTGGTCATTTTGTGGGCTAGACAGTTAGACAATAGTTGGACAATTGTAAAGAAGCCAAGCTCTGGTTATGTTATTAGCTGTAGTTATCTTACTGTAACCAGTGGCTGGCTCATAGAGCATGCATGTAACGATCCGCAGGGATCGATAGAGAGGGAAGAGTATATTGTAAGAGGTGCAATATAGAGTAGAGAAGAGATCTAAGAGAGAATGGCTCCAGGCTGTGTGCGGAGTTACCCAGAAGATCTCGAGCTGCATATGCGGTGCAACAGAACTGTGTTTACCTTCCCCTGAGCTATAATAGAAACACAGTTTTGTGGACGTAACTTTCATCCTGGAGGTGAACCACGTTAAAATCATGTGTTATGTGATTGATTTATGTGTTGTGTTTATTTGTTGCATCTATCAGTTATCACATGGGCCTTGTTTATAGTTTAATGTATGTATGCGTTATTCAGTCTACAGCACTATAGAATATGAATGCAAGTTGAAACCCTTAAGTATTTTGTATAAGAGTTTATCTATGTTTCAGCTCTTAGAGTTAAGAGTCACAGAGTTAAGCAGCCTTGTATATTCAGTCCTGTAAGTCGGAATGAGTAGCATTGAGTACGCTGAGCCGCAGCGGTAGCTTATTGCAAGGAGGCAGTATCGCACCAGTAGAGGAGCTCTGGTGCGCTGCGGTTGAGAATCAGCGTGGGAAGGAGTTACGCGTTGCCAGAGGCGCGGCGATGCGATAAGGACTAGAGTCGTCACAAGTAAGAGGAGGTTGCGCGTCGTAGAGAGAGAGAGATCTCGCAAGTTAGAAGAGCTGTGAGACACCCAGGATACCCCAGAACCTGGTCGAAGACACTTGAGTCTTTTGGCCAACCCATTAGAATCACTTCGGGTGAGACTTCAGGCCGCTTTGCGGTCTGTCGCCGAAAGGGCCAGTGAGCTAGGGGTGTTGTTGGTTAACTACAGTAAACCCGGGTTTGCCCATGCAAACCAACAAATGGTTTCGTTGCCGGTTTTGAACAAACTGAGCATTGATGTTCTAGTGGCGGCCTACTAGAGATGAACTCAATGAGTGGGTTTGGTCTAACCAGAAAGAGTTTTCCGAATGAGAGAACGGGAGTCCTAAACTGAGTACAGAGGCCTGGTTACAAAAACATATCATTACAGACCTGCATGCGATATTTTTTTGCGACCTTTGGGAACGAGCTTTACGACTGGTTATCAAAGTTGACTGATACAAGCATACTAAAGAAGAAAAGAGACTTTGTCTGGACATCGGAGCTGATTCAGACCATGAAGAACCTTGATAATCCCATTACGAGGGCAGTAGTCTTCTGGCTTACGAGTGTGCTAGAAGGCTTCGTCACAGAATTTGCAGTCGACCAGAGAAAAAGCTTCAGCGAGGCTGAGTGCTACTTCTTCAAAGGATATCGCGGTAAGTACCTAAAATCTTTAAACTTGTCCATTAAGATGTTATTACATGAAAAAGGAACAATGGATCTAGTTTCAGATGAATAAGTAAAGATAGTAATGTCACAAGAGTTTCAAAGTGATTTTGATGACATTGGACAAACACGTAGTGGAAATAAATATAAAGTAGATTTCAGATCTCCCATATTTGAAGATAGTCCAGATAATACTAGACAACAGATTCATAGTACTACAGAAGGAACATAAGGGGGTATCCCTTACCACCCTTACACCCCACAGAAACAGACTAGGACTCAGAACAATCCCATAGGAACTCCATCCAGTAGCTCGCAGACAATACCTATCACTGCTACATCACCTTCAGCTACACTACCGAGTGGTAGTAGCACAACAAATCAACATCCACCGCATAGAAATAGAATGGGGGATGATATGAAGCTACCTATTTTTAAGGCTACAGGGGCAGAGGACCCGGAGCAGCATTGGTATCTATGTGAAGCCATGTGGACCATTAAAACCATCAATGACGATACCATTAAACTTGTACAGTTGGTCACCATGCTAAGAGATCGAGCCTTAACATGGTATATGAAGTATACCACAGTACCCAGAACACTTGTACAGATCATGACAGCCATGATTAAAGAGTTTAAGAAACCTAAGTCTGAGTCACAGTGCATTACAGAGCTCAAAGACATCAAACAACCACCTACAGAGTCGGTGTGGGACTTTGATCAGAAATTCAAAGCCCTTATAGACCAAGTCAGCTTTGAGTTTGCGCTAGAGCAGCATAAAGAATGGTTTAGTGCAGCGCTGCTCCCTCACATTAGACTACCGTTAATGCAGCAGAAACTCCAGACGCAGGATGACGCGTTGGAGATGGCGATGAAACTAGAGGCTTCACCTCTAGTGAAAACCAGCACAGGCATGACAAATCTTTAGAACCAGTTGGCTAATCTCACGTTACAGTTGCATGAGCTTAAGAAAGGGAAAGAGATTCCACAAGACATATGGTGCGTAAGGTGTAAAGCACAAGGCCATACTAAAGACAACTGTCCAGTCTTTGTAGAATACATAGCAACAGGGGCTCCTAACCCCTTACCACAGACCCACGGGCCGTGGTGTGAAATATGCAAAACGCGAGGGCATCGACCTCAGCAGTGCCCTCTACTTCAGAAGTACATGCAGACACCTAAGAACTTATACTGTGTCTTCTGCAAGTCTGTAGGCCATGATGAACACGATTGCCGAGCCTATGATCTCATGGTAGGAGCAAAGCAAGATATGTACAGAGTCCAATCAGAACCACAGGGTCTAGTAGACGGACCACAGCATGATCCGGCTTATGGTGGCCGTGGAGGAGGATTCAGAGGACGAGGACGTGGAGGAGGCTTTGGCTGTGGATAAGGCTTTGGTCGTGGTCACGGACCAGTTACTTGCTACAACTATGGAGTTGTAGGACATTATGCTAGAGACTGTCAGAGTCCCACCACCACTTGTAATTATTGTAAATCTTATGATCATACTATAGAGGAGTGTCCTACCTTGATAGCTAAGATTAGAGAACCTAAGCCAGCAGCACACCAGAACATCCAGCTTATTGCTGCTGAGCAGGAAGAGCCAGAACCAAGAGTCAACATTGTGACTCGCAGCGGTGTTTCCACCAGTGGGACACCGCTAGATAATGAAAAGAACACAGGTCAGGAGTGGGTGCACAGAGCTCCTAACAAAGCAACACCACTTGACCTGCAGAATAATAAATAGACATTTCAGGAAGCTAAGACTTTCTTTGATGACCCTATGCAATTAGGATCGCAGGTACCACCGTCTAGGGGCATACCACAGCAAGCACCTTGTGGCGATAGCCCTGTACAGATATCGCAGGCTACCACATCGGGTACATGCGAAGAGGATGAGATGACAGGAAGTGTACAATCCTTCCTGCGGAGATGTTTAAAACTCATGAGAAATGAGCAAGGTATCAGAGAACTTCAGCGCATCATAGATCAGTGTCAGCCATATTCTTCCATGAGCAGTACACAGCGTGTTATTCATAATATTACGGGACATACAAGGACTGGAAGAGAGATGCAACTCACAGCACAGATTGGAGAATTCGAAATGGATGAGGTGATCCTAGATCTAGGATCATACGTAAATGTTTTGACTAAGCAGACATGGGAATAGATGGGTAGCCCTAAGTTAGTCAGATCGCCTATTCATCTGAGATTAGCTAATCAGTAGCGAGTATCACCCCTGGGTCGATTACCACAAGTGCCAGTTGACATTGACGGAGTTCGTAGCTTTGCAGAATTTGAAGTTATAGAAATCATTGGCGATAGTAGACCATATCCAGCACTACTAGGAATTGATTGGGCGATCGAAAACATGGCCGTTATTGACCTAAAGAGAAGACAAATGACCTTTGAGGATGCACAGATCTGGGTCATCGCACCGTTGGATCCTTTTCAGGGTCCTAGATATATTGAACCTATCCGAGCAGAGGAAGAGGCACGTAACATAGAAAGTCTTTATCAGATGACTGCGAACCAGAGCGACTATATCAATCCGACTGTGGAAGGGAACATTAGTTGGCGATGCGACAGCTCATGTGCATCAGATTCAGATGTTGGTCTATAGAATTGGCAGAACAGACTTCACGAAGTCTCAGCGCACAGATGCGCATACTTGACTAAGTCACTGCGATGGATTGGCGCAGAGATCAATGAGATTCCATTGTTTCATGGTCTAACGGATATCGAGGACTTTCTCAAGCAGTTTGAACAATAAATTTCTCACGAGCAAAGGATCGCAGCTATGGACCTTGCAGTATGTTGACGGGCATATGTGAATATGCACGTAACGGGAAAGACAACCCAGACCGAGATCCTTAGAGTAGGTTCCAAGCTGTTTGGGATGGTCACTTCCGACAGGTTTAAAGGTTTTGTTAGCCTGAAAATCTAAAACTAAAACGGAACTATTGTTAAATCTATCAAATACCTACAAATATACACAACAAACTTGTTAACAGATGTACAAAATTAAACTAGTTAATCTAATTACTAATGAATTATTAATATAATTAAATTAGTCTATGAACTAAATCTATGCAATTAATCTTAAATTATAATATAATAATCACAAAATTAATCAAATATTAACATGTTAAAATAATAATTACAAAATTGTATTATTAACAAATATACATTAATTACAAAAAAATCAGGAAAGAACCTTAATGTAATTCAATGACTATTTTCCATAAAATAATTTAAAAGAAACAACATATTAATCTATTTTCGATCTTATCCTTATCAAGAGTGAAAAGAATATTAAACCTAGAATCGAACTATGCTGATAAA
>LPNX010389665.1:47621-79980 GCA_001517045.1 Pseudotsuga menziesii
TTAGATAAGAAATCACTACTAAGTTGTGACCAATTATTAACACTTATCCACTCAAAATAATAATTTCAAAATAGTGATTTTGTCAACTAATCCACAGTTCACAAAGGTTTCTTTAAAAACATTGAATTTCATGTTTCAATAGCTTCTGGAATGTTACCATTTCAATAGCTGTTAATTCTTTAGTTTTGCCATATGAAATTCAAACATTTCATCAAAAATAAAATACAATTTTATTTGATGAAATAATGTTTTTTAAAGGCTGTTGGGTAGGGGCACAACACAGTATGAGCCACACCTGCAAGATGGTGGTATGCACATAAAGAGAATATCGCATCATGGGATGATATTAAGAGATTGATGGCGATCAGATTTTCTATCGACAGAGAGTATGTCCAGCATAAGTACACAGGAGAAAGTGACCCCAGATCACATATTTAGGCATGCGAACAGAATTGGTTGGACATTCTCGAGGATGAATGGGTTCACCGATTCATTCACACTTTGGACACAGTTCCAAGGAACTAGTACACAGAGACTGAACTGCGCAAGGGAACAACTACATGGCCACTTATGATAGATAGATTTCTACTCACCTTCGCTTTTGAATCTGAACACCCAAGTGTTGACCAGGCCCTAGATATAATAAAGATCAAGATAGTTGAGGATTGTACCTTATAAATACAGACTCAGCCTGAGTGGGCCATCCAGTTAAAAGATGCGCTTGAGTGCTATAACTTTGGAGCAGAAACAGAGGATGAGGATGAGGATCCTCGCAACACCAACATTCCAGAGTCAGAAGGGAATCACGATGCTGAAGGACCACAGTTAGAAATTCCAGCAATCACAGAGCCCATCAAGATTAAAAAGATCAATATCGGCACAGACACAGAACCAAAGTTTGCCTCTATCGGAGACTATTGGAATGATGAAACAGTCGGACATATTGCAGACTTGCTACATGACTATCAGGACCTATTTCCCACCAAGTTCACAGAGATGAAGGGAATAGTCGGAGACCTGGGAGTAATGAGGATACCATTGAAGGAGGATGCTCGACCAGTCAAGCAGCGTCCATATAGATTATATCCGCGCTACAAAGAAAAAGTTAAGGATGAGATCGATAAGATGCTAGCAGCAGGCATCATTGAGCCCGTAGAAGAGAGTGAATGGGTTAGTCCCATGGTCGTACAAGAAAAGAAAACTAAAGGAGACATCAGGATCTGTGTCGATCTACGTAAACTCAATGATGCATCACTTCATGATCCATTTCCGACACCGTTCACTGACGAGGTGTTAGACAATGTGGGAGGACAGGAGGTCTACTCCTTCACTGATGGATTTTCAGGCTATCACCAGATCAGAATCCATCCAGAAGATCGATCCAAGACCACCTTTGCAACGGAATGGGGCTCATTCCAGTATACGGTAATGCCCTTTGGTCTTAAGAATGCACTAGCTATCTTTTCTAGAGTAGTAGTTGCTGTATTTAAAGAGTACATGCATAAATTCCTAGAAGTTTATTTTGATGATTGGACTGTATTTGGATTAATTGACAAGCACATAGGATATTTAAGACTGATGCTAGAGAAATGCAGGTAGTACTATATTTCTCTGAACTTGAAAAAATGTATATTCTGTGCACCATTTGGTATTTTGTTGGGTCACATTGTTTGCAGACAAGGCTTGATGGTAGATCCCGCAAAGATTGCCATCATCGTAAATCTTCTAGCACCCAACTCAGTCAAACAATTGAGAATAGTACTTGGTCATACCGGGTACTACAGAAAATTTATCAAGGGATACGCAAAGATCACAACACCGATGGAGAAATTGTTAAAGAAAGATATAAAATTCCTATGGAATGAGGAATGCCAGTAGAGCCTAGACACCCTTAAAGAGAAGATGGTTACACCACCCATCTTAGTATTTCCAGACTGGACTAAGCCATTTCATGTACATGTGGATGCATCGGGCATCGCACTAGGGGTTTGTTTTAACGCAACCAAGAGAAGGGGATATTGATCATCCTATCGCATATTCTAGCAGAAATTTATCAAAAGCAAAAAAGAACTACGCCACGACAGAAAAAGAAGGCTTAGCTATGGTGTATGCGCTGCAGAATTTCAGCCACTACCTATTGGGTGCCTCGTTCAAAATGTTTACTGACCATTCTGCATTGAAGTATCTGGTTAATAATCCAGTGTTAGGGGGGAGAATCTGCAGATGGTTACTCCTCTTTTAGGAGTATGATTTTGAAATCATTGTGAAACCAGGAAGATTGAATGCCAGACCTGATCACCTGTCACGGATAGACTCAGGAGAAGAGCCAAGTAACCTAGAGGACAATTTGCCAGATGCGCAGTTGTTTTCTATCCAGATCACAGATGACTACTATGCTGATATCATTCACTTTCTCACTATAGGACTAGCACCTGACGAGTTTACTAAGCAGCAAAAGAAGCAGTTGGTTGTTAAAGCAGCATACTTCACCCTGCTCGCAGGACAAATATACAAGTTAGGTCTAGATGAATTCCTGCGCAGATGTGTGATGCCGCATGAAAAAGACACTATCATCAGAGAGGCACATTCGGGAACCGCAGGAGATCATTTCACAGGAGAAGCCCGCTGGTAGTGGCTGGGGGACGAGCCACAAGTAAGTGTTAGGGGACTGTTGGAGCAGGGTCCCGTAGCTACAGAAGAAGCTGCCAGTTTAGCGGATAGACAGTTTTGGCGGAGAGGAGATAAGATGGAGCTACGACACCGTAGCATGTTTCTAGCTACAGAGCAAAGCTGGAAACCGTGAATTTTATGGCAGAGAAGTCAAGGGAGATGACGGTACCTGAGCGGCCGAGAAGAGAAAGCTCACCCACTACATTGAAGGCAGCAGCGGAAGACAGGAGGGCTCAGCTACCCTCATAAAGGAAAAGGAGCAACGATGCCGAGCTATTGAAGACGAAGGACAAAAACAGGGAAGTGATGCACAGTACCCATGGTTAGCGTCGGGAAGCATGGGAGACTGCAGAGAACTGTGGTGTGACAGAAAGCGGCTACCTCAAGTACAGATATGTCGACTGTCACTAGTTAGGGTTTTGGGTTACTGTTGGGATAGGCCCACAGTGTTGTAATGGCGAGACCTTCGGGCCACCTATAAAGGGATATATTTTGTATTGTAAAAGGGTTGGTCATTTTGTGGGCTAGACAGTTAGACAATAGTTGGACAATTGTAAAGAAGCCAAGCTCTGGTTCTGTTATTAGCTGTAGTTATCTTACTGTAACCAGTAGCTGGCTCATAGAGCATGCATGTAACGATCCGCAGGAATCGACAGCGAGGGAAGAGTATATTGTAAGAGGTGCAACATAGAGTAGAGAAGAGATCTAAGAGAGAAGGGCTCCAGGCTGTGTGTGGAGTTACCCAAAAGATCTCAAGCTGCATATACGGTGCAGCAGAACTGTGTTTACCTTCCCCTGAGCTATAATAGAAACACAGTTCTGTGGACGTAACTTCCATCCTGGAGGTGAACCACGTTAAAATCGTGTGTTATGTGATTGATTTATGTGTTGTGTTTATTTTTTGCATCTATCAGTTATCACATGGGCCTTGTTTACAGTTTAATGTATGTATGTGTTATTCAGTCTACAACACTATAGAAGATGAATGCAAGTTGAAACCCTTAAGTATTTTGTATAAGAGTTTATCTATGTTTCAGATCTTAGAGTTAAGAGTCGCAGAGTTAAGCAACCTTGTATATTGAGTCTCGTAAGTCGGAACGAGTAGCACTGAGTACGCTGAGCCGCAGCGGTAGCTTATCGCAAGGAGGTGATATCGCACCAGCAGAGGAGCTGTGGTGCGCTGCGGTTGAGAATCAGTGTAGGAAGGAGTTACGCGTTGCCAGAGGCGCGGCGATGCGATAAGGACTAGAGTCATCACAAGTAAGAGGAGGTTGCGTGTCGCAGAGAGAGAGAGATCTCGCAGGCTAGAAGAGCTGCGAGACACCCAGGCTTCCCCAGAACCTGGTCGAAGACACTTGATTCTTGTGGCCAACCCATTAGAATCACTTCGGGTGAGACTTCAGGCCACTTTGCGGTCTGTCGCCGAAAGGGCTAGTGAGCTAGGGGTGTTGTTGGTTAACTACAGTAAACCCGGGTCTGCCCATGCAAACCAACATGGTGTAGGTGTTCTCGGCTCTGTAATGAGCTCGCCAACTTAGCAATTTTCCTTCTCCAGCTCCCTAATGGCCTGATAAACCCAACTCTGTTGGCTTGGCTATGTGTAAGCCTGTTGTTCCCTTATTTCTTGGAGAATCATGCCCAGCTCGGGGGTGGTAGCGCTGCTGAGAGATTAAGGAGCACGCTGGCCTATGGTTGGGTGGAATGTTGCAGTGACGTAGCTGGTTGCGGAATGAACTCTTCATAAGATAAGTGATCTTGTGCATTTTACTTCTGCAATCTTATTTTCTGTTAATAAAAATGATGAACATGTTGAAAAGATGCTTGTAGGAATGTATGTTGTTTCTGCTGTGTATGACAAATGAATGCATCTATGTATGATAAACAATGGCATCTGTGCATGTTTCACTGTAATGCATTTTCTTGTAGCATTCTGTTCATGAAATTTTTTATACATGTACATGTTCATGGGGCTCTTAGCCCATGTGTTTGAAGCTTGTAGTCGTGTCCTCCTTGCCGGTCAGAGGCGTGGGGACGTGACAGATAGATATATGTAGAACCAATGCACAGTGAAGGACAAGGTGATTATTTCAACTATATCTATAATATCACATATGTAGGAGATGACTAAATAAATCCAACAACTGATGGAAAGTTGATTTGGTGGAGTGTTAGCTCCTGTACATTTGATTTGGGTGAAGCATTAGAAAATTGGTAGAATCAGATGCATGGAGTATCTATGAGGAAATGTACAAGAATCACAAGGTCTGTGCGACAAGTGGGAGTTGAGGAAAGTGAATTACCTACATACGAAGGTTTACCTATCCTTGCGTATTTTCTAATAGTGTTTGAAGCGAAATTCATAGAATTGCAGCGATTGTTTGCCTTGGACTTTGTGCTCAAAGCTGCACTTGTCAGATGGTGGGGTACACATAAGCAATCTATCTCCGAATGGAAGAAATGTAAAAGACTGCTGGAGATCGAATTTGGAGAAGAGATCAGTTATATTGGTCGCAATTATACAGTATTGACGGATCCTATTGAACATATTTAGTATTGTTGCACGACATAGTAGGCATATCCACGACAAGAGTGATTTCATCACTTCATAAATACACTGGAAATGATACCAAGGAATTGGTATACATCAGTTAAGATGTGACGAGGGACTCTTGAATGGGAAAATTTAGCTACTAGATTCACACATACATTTGAGTTCACAGATGACCACCCTTCCATTGATGATGAATTACAAGTTATGAAAGTGAAGATATTTTAATATATCCCTGTCACGATGACAAATTTCAACTAGAGCAGCATGATAATCCACCACTTGATGGAATGCTACAATGTGACAGGATAAACAAATGACAATGACCCGCTCGAATTAAACATTCCAGAATATGAAGGTACGTGCAGAGTGTAAGGACTTTGTATTTCTATCGAGTAATTCCTGAGTCCACTCAAAATTGAGAAAGTTAATATTGGCTCACCAGAAAATCCAATGTTTGCCAATATCAGAGATTATTGGGATGATGAGACTATAGGAAAGATCAAGAAATTATTGCATGAGTTCCAGGATATGTTCCGTACAAAGTTTTTCAGAAATGAAGGGGATCATGAGAGATCTAGGAGAACTGAAAATACCTTTGAGTCCTGATGCAAAACCGGTCAAGCAGCAACCATACTGACTGAAGCCATGGTATAAAGAGAAATTCAAAGAATATCTGGACCGAATGATGGACAAGGTATTATAGATCCCATCGAAGAATAAGAATGGATCAACCTGATAGTAGTACAAGACAAAAAGGATACGGGTGAAGTAAGAATTTGCACCGACTTGAGAAAACTGAATGAGGTTTGTTTGCATGACCCATTTTTGACTCCATTTATAGATGACGTATTGGAGAGCATCAAGGGTCAAGAGATTTATTCATTCATTGATGGTTTCTATGGTTACCATTATATTTTAATTCCAAAGGAAGATCGTCACAATACCACCTTTGCGACAGAGTGGGGGTGTTTCCAATATACGGTAATTCCCTTTGGACTTAAGAATGCTCTTGCTATTATTTCCAGAATAGTAGTTGATGCCTTCACATATTTCATACATAAATTTCTTGAATTCTAATTCGATGATTAGATAGTGTTTGGGCTCATAAAATATCACATTGATAGCCTTAGGATGATGCCGAAACGCTGTTGCCACTATCAAATTTCATTAAATTTAAATAAATGCATATTTTGCACCCCATTTGGAATTTTTTTGGGCCATGTGGTTTGTCATGATGGAATGTTGGTTGATCCTTCTAAAATTGTGACCATCCTTGACCTACCACCACTGGACACATTTAAACAACTACGCACAACATTGGGACACATAGGATACTATAGAAAGTTTATCAAAGGATATGCATAGGTGATTGCTCCGATTGAAAAGTTACTAAATAAAGATATTAAGTTCCAGTGGATAGAAAGTTGCCAAGAAATTCTAGACACGTTGAAGAACAATATGGCCACAACACCTATACTTGTTGTTATAATGTAAAATGGCACTTCTCTTTCCGAGTACTGACACTCAATGTGTCAGTACACAAAATGACAAAATGGATAGAAGTGGCCAAAACACTATAGATGGGCATGACCTTTGATGCATCATTCCCTTACCAACTTGACCTATTTTTTTCATGGCCATTAAGGTGAATACACGACTATTTCCATTGAAACCCATGTATCATACGTGAGAATTGACATTGCAACTCATGTATACATCATTAGGGTTATAAACCACAGGTTTCTCTTATGAAAGTCATGCATCATACATGAACTGCTAGTATTAATAGTCACATATGCCTTAATCCAAAATTTAAAAAAAAAAACACCACTAGTCAAGGAAAATTGGGTCCTTAATTATAACTATCCCAACTTCCCCAACCATATCAACCTTTGTAACCTCTCTCTTCCTCATGTCTAAATAGAGGGTAGGGGTTGAGGCTAATCATCATGAACCTAGAGAAAATTTATGCTGGTGGTTTACCTTTAGATATCTTGGAGCAACAAAACTCAGTGTTCTTGGCTAGCAGAGCAGCGCTTGTCTCAGATGTTGGTTTTAATCTCACCTCACTTGTTTATTAATAAAGAGAGTCTTTCTTCCAATAGTGTGTCTTTGTGCTCTTATGTATTATGATTTATGATTTTTCTTGTCATTTCATTGAAAGCATATTATTTCATTGATCATCTATATAATATATAAGATATTGCAGGTGTTATAGCGGATTTTACCAAACATAGTGGATCACACCTTTATGGCCTTCCCTGTCCCTCTGCAAACTCTTTAGACCCCATGGACCATTTTTGTACCTTTGATGTTTCCAAGATCATCCCTAAAAACATGACTTATTTGTTATACGTGACTTTTAAACCCATTCTCGCGTATATACGTGGATTTGACCCTTAAACCCGCGTACATCAGGATGTGTGCAAAAGGCCAAATAGTTTTGGAGTTTTCCTTGATGTGGATCCAAGTCACTTGTCGCTTGGCCTTCCATATGCCTTGAGATCACTCGGATTTGACCTTCCATTACCCCTTTCAAGCACTATATAAGGAACCCTTTGGATACATTGAAGAGGGAGGAATTGAAGAGCAAGAAAAATATAGTCCATTATTGCCAGAGCTTATACTTGAGTCTACATCCCTTTGTCCCTTGGAGCACTTTGTGTTCTTCCTAGGCTTGTCTTTACTTGTGAGCTTTCTATCGAGAGATGGAAGATTGAAGTTGTGGAGGCCTAGGTGGAGGACTTAGTTTCTTCGATTCCCAGACGTGCCGACAGAGGTTGTCACTATTGTAATCTCTATTTTATATTAATAGAAATATCTTTCCCTGTCCAATAATGTGTATTTAAATGAGTATTGTGTTAGCTCTCAAAATGTACCCAGGTTGTGAAAGGTAAATCCCAAGGTAACAGCAAAAACCACTTTAGAAAGAAACTGGCTTTTCTTTCTAGAGAGGGATCTCTCAAATACAGATTTAACAAGGCCAGATATAAATCAACACTCAAAGATTATATAAATGGTTGAAATGATACACATAACCATTGGGAAATGGAGTCACATATACATAAAGATATCATAAAGACATATGCGTGAGATTTTATCAAAGGCAAGATAACCATTCAATCACAGTCGTTCATTTAATTTCAAGTGGGGCAGAAGAGATAATGAACAGTCCATCAATACAGAGCATCAAAAGATGAGTTCTATATCAACTTTAGCAGAAACATTCATAGAATATCTGAGACAATGATCAGAGCATAAATAATATGAATTCCAACCATTCAACACTATGTTTCAGATACGAAGAAAACAAAATGGAGTGTAACACTAAAAAAATGATCACAAAGGAAGGGAAATACATACTGTAATATAAACAGCACAAGAATCTCTGATAACCACATGCATTCAGCTTTGTTATTCAAAAATATATGTCTTCAGAAAACATTCATCAACAAGATGGGTTCCAACGCCCATCACATAAAGTAAATGCAATTATATACATAAAATAATTTCTTCTTCCAAGAAGATTTATAACTGAATAACCCGATTAATCAAAGTCTTGTAACTATATTCCTAACTCCTAGGAATAAACTACTTTCTTCGATCCTAACAGATTATTAAATTAAAATCAACTCGGTGACAAGGCCCGTCCAAGCAGCTCCTCAGCGCGCAACACCTGTTTTCATGAATGAAGGATATAATTTGTTTTTCCAAATCCTTCTATGGCTCTCCATTGCTCTGCGCTTGGAATATCATACTCAATCATCTCCCGAATAGACACCTCCAGCTCCATGTAGGCTTCATGAGACACTTTAGGCAACCCTCCCCTGATGATCAGGAATTTCTGTAATATCTCAAAATCTTCTATTAGCTTATCTACGATGAATTTTCTTGTCAACCCTTTTTCCAAATCATCAAATTTAGAATGATCCATACGGCTTCGTACGAACAGGCTGTGATAATGCTCTTCAGAAAACATTCGTCCCTCCTCGTCCCAAAAGGAAGGAAGGCCATCTTCAAATAATTATTTAAAAGCCTGTTTGAAGTCATTAACCTGTCAGATCATTTCATCAGCTTTGTCTTGTAGTGTCTTCATTAGATGATGTTTATGAATAAACCTTTTTGCCCACAGTACCATTGCCACTCTGTCTTTGACTCCTATGTCATGTAATTTTTGGTATGTTAATGAATTTAAGAAATTTAATGCATTCTGAGCTATGCCAAGGGGTTTCCTCTCCATAGTTTCATTTACTAACTTCAGTATTTGATTGGCCAAATTGATCAATATGCTTTGATCATCAATGAAGTTCAAATACTGCCTAAACTTAGTAATTTCTATGGATAATGTATCCCAAATTATGTGCTTTGCTGCCTGGAGAGGAACCTTTCCTATGTTCCTTTCTTTCAATTCATTAAATTTCTTCTGTAGCTGACTTTTATCTTGCAATATCTTATTCTTATTTTTAGTCACTTTGGCTAGCTTAGATTTTACTTTTTAATTTTCCTCTTTTAATTCTCTTATTTCCTCATCTTTTAGGCTGACTTGGGACATGGGCACTAGTAAGTCATCTGCAAAAAAATCATTTAAAGGTTTTTCAATATTCACAATAGTTAAGTCCTCATCAGTGGGAGTGTGGCTCATTAGTCCCTCCATGATTTCTTTTTCTTCATTCTGATCCCTCTTCAGTCGTGAGATTTGTGCTAGTAACTTGTTTTGTTCTGCTTGCCACTTATCCTTTTCTTCTTGTAATTTTACAGTCTTTCCTTTATACTCCATCATATCCTGATGAACCTTGTCCTTCTCCTCTTGTAATGCCAATAATTCTGATGACTGGACATGTTCTGCACTCGGGATTTTCAATCTCTTCTTCAGTACCTAGAGGGCGTTGTCTTTTGATTGCCTGGGTGTTACCTATTTCACTTCCTGAGCTTATGATGTCTTCTTGGAGATTTTTTATTTGAATGGAATTAGCCTTATTTTCAACTTTCTCATGTTTTAAATGAACTTCCAATTTGTCTACCAAAGCTTGTAATTTATTAACTCTCACCATAGCATGCAATTAATCTAAATAAATAATGTCTCCCGTTTGTTTATGTAACTGTATTTTATCTGGTACACTAATCTTGTCTAATATCACTTCCATCTCTAACATCTTCTTATCACTTAACATGGCCAATTTAAAAGTATTTCTTTCTACGTCCCGGGTAGAGATCAAGGAAGTTTTTTGGATTATTTAAACTTCTCACTCGCGGGAGTAGATTCCTTGTTTCTTCTAGGGACTGCTTTTGCTTCTCCATATAAGTAGTCGTGAACTCTTCTTTAGATTTGAAAACTGGGCATGATTCTGTATTATCTACACCTTCAAAAGAAAACCGACTCACCTGTACAGATTTTGTAGGAACCAAAGCAACTCTTTTTAAATCATATGAAATAACTTCACTCAAAACTTTATCATCTTGAAACAATTTGGCCTTTTTATGTGAGTCATCCTCATCTATTTCCATACTTTCAACTTCAGAAAGACTTCTTTTAACCAAAATATTAGGACCATCTGTTATTTGAGATACTGTAACTGGTCTACTGCCTATATTTTCATCAGACCCTGGAATTTCCATAAAGTGAAACAAATTGGCTGCTTCACTTAGACCTTCAACAATTTGGTGGTCAAATGGATTATTTTTGTTAGCTTGTTTTCTCAGGGAAATTATATGATAGGGGTCATAATTTACCCTTTGCTTCCTTTGAAAATCCATGCTTTCCAACAATTTCTCTATGAACACCAGAGCACCTTTATTTTTACAAATAAAAGAGCCAACTTTAAGAGGGAACTTAATATTGGAAGATTTCTTAAAATCCCCAAAGTTTTCTTCTTCTGCATGCACTCTCTGTCTCATATACTCCAATGCAAAAACTCTGGGAGTAAGAAAAACAGGCAGCCTATAAGGCTCTCCAGTAAAACCATATATTCTCAAAACGGTGAAATCCTTATACAAAAACCAATCTCCGACCCTATCCTTAGGTGAGGATTGCATCATGCTTTTCATTTCTTCTAATACCCGGGGTAACACTTCATCAAATAGCATCTTATATATTTCTGACATGATAGAATTTGAAAATTCAAACATGTTGATTTGCTTGGGCAAATCTGAAGAGAATATGGTACTTAAAAATTGCAATTCAGTGACATTCGAACATAGTAACATGTTCAATAAATAAGTTTGAAACTTAAAAAACCTGACTTTTGGAAACTCACTCAATTGGAGATGTATAGCTTCTACTAGATACTCGTCTAAACTGAAGACATGAACTGACTAAGACTCATAACTCTGTTGAGGCCTGGAAATTCGCAGGCGGCAACAGTAAGGGATTCTCCCCAATCAGCGTTCCCAACTAGCCCGCTGACTGTTTGGTATAGGGAATCCATCCGGTTTGCGGTCCGGCTACCGTAGGTCAAAGTAACAAACAAAGGGCTTTACCGGTTGCGGCCCGGCCCACCGAGTTTTTGTATTTTGACTTAAAGGAATGATATGCACGTGCCTAATTAAATGTAGGCTGGTTTAAATGCAGGGGCGGTCACAAAGTGATGCGCAGGTTCTTACCTCTCGTCTTATGCTCATAAGCAAACAAACCAGATACGAACAGAAATAACTAACTATCTAAACTATCCCTAGGGAGCGAGGCTATCAACTTAACTGAGCAATACAAAATCACATACAGTAAGAAAAATCACAGATAGCTGATACTTTTCCCACAGCATATGAAAACTACAAATATTCAAATAACCAGTTAGCCGATCATTCTATAACAACAATTATTGCTCATAGTGCAAATGCATCCCAGAAAAGACTGCAAAATAATTAACAAGAACTTAGGTTCGAAACATCAAATATCCTTATAGCGCATGAACTACAGCTGAACACGAAATAGTTCTTCTTCAGCATTGTTCATTGAATAGCATTGGTACATTTCACTTCTTTACTCTTTCCAGCAGACAAAATTGCAGTTCACTTCGCAAAACGAAATAGTTCCTCTTACAAGTCAACAATTACAAAATTTTCTAAGGGAAAAAGCCTTCCTTTCATCGAGCTCCCCATTATTTAAACTACAACTCATGTCCTCTGGGTTCCCTCAACGCGTCTTTTCAATGCCCTTGATGATTCAGTTTCTTTCCTGGTCGTTTCACCTTCTCCATCATTTCCACAGGCGTTTATTTTCTGACAGTTACCGCTAAAAAGAAAATGTCCCATCGGCGCCTCGGTCATTCATTCACGTTGTCTTTTCCGGCGCGATGCTCTGCTTCAGCGATTCATGAGATGATCTCTGCATACAAACTTGGTGCATTATCCATTGAATTCAGACATTAGGCATCCATAATTTTAAAATTATAATGATATATTCACAACGATCTAGCCTAGTTCATCCGGGTGAGGAACTGTGGAGGCTCGGGACGGCAACGAAAAGGTAAATCGGCAGTCGGGCAGTTCTTAGATTGGATGGGAGAAGGCTCCAGGAGCCGCAACGGCGGAAGAGTGCCAGAAGAGGGGAAGCGGAAACACGGGCGTCGTAGGTGATCGGGCGGCGGAGAGGAGTGGATCGGATGACAGACTACTCTGCCACCCGCAACGGCGGATGGAACACAGGCTACAAAAAGGCTACGGAGGCTAAAAAAAAGGCGGAGCTCGGGTGTCGGGTGGAACTCACGTCGGGGCCCGACTTTATCTCCCCAGCCACAACGTCGGGTGAACCGGAACTCTGGGGCAAGCGATTCACAACCCGAATCGGGCGCCGGAGAGAAGTGGATCGGACGGAGACTTTGGTCTAAGAGCCGCAACGGCGAGTGATATAAGACTCCACTTCTTCCAAAAGAGGCCCGATGCAAAGGGAAGAATTAACAGCGCTAAGGATCAAATGAGGCCAAAAACCAAAATTTCGCTAAGGTAAACCTTCACGCTCTTAAAAGTGTTAAAACCGATCTCACGACTCACAATGAACTGGACGCGACCAGCCAACAAGACGGACGCTCAACTTTAAAGCAAAGATACTCAAAGACGCCAAAATTTCAACCTTAGATTCAAGTAAATCAAGATAAGGAGGGGTCCCAGAATTTAAGTAAAAAACTGAAGTCGGGGAAAAGGTTGCGGCGGCAACAGACTCATCGAACTAATTTTTAATAGGAAGCCCAAGATGACTTCATTGACATGACAGTCGTCATCTAGATCCAAGACTTGACAGACTAAGGACACAACTAATTGAAATTCATCTCTGAAAATGTGAACATGATATGGCAGAAAAATATCATCTAGTGACTGACCCTCGTTCAAAATGCTAGACAATAATTTGCAACAAACCTCAGTTTCACAATTTTTGTTCACTTCAGCTAAAATGGACTCATTTGCGGGCTCACGACTATCGGGGTAATTGTCGAGCAAGTTCAGGTTTTCACGGATGACCTTGGCATCAATTTTACATAGTATCCTAGATGTAGAATGACTTGCAATAACTCTCTGAGAAGAAGAATAGTTTACCACACACCACTCGGCAAACTTGGGAAAATGCAGGGTCTGCTCAACAGCAAAATGATACAAAAATGATTTACAATCATTTAGAATTTCATTACCCTGTGAATTGTATTGCCATAATATTTATTTGCTAACTGATACACTTCCCACAGACAAGAAAGGATCACATACCCCTCTATCCCTGTCAACCAGGTATTCTTCTCTCTCGTCCAGAATATGGTTAAACCCTTGTAAATCTTTCCCTTTATCGATAATACAGACAACAACGGTAATTCGACGGATGAACTTTGGGTATTCGGGACTTACCTGTTACTGTGGCCACATATATTTCGAGTTTGAATGTTAAAGGGTGGCGAGCAAGCAGTCCTTTTCATTCGTCAAGTGCAAATAAAAAATAGTTCTTCAAACAAGTCAATTCTACTTATATAGGAGCTCATTCCGGAGGCCCCCTTTAGCAGTTTCCACCAAACTGCTTGTGCTCGCGGAATGCACCACAAACTACCATGTGTACCATGGTTTCCATTCCGCTACCACTTTTTGTCTCCAATTACTGCGCAACTCCCCGCTCCAGATCCGTCAATGACCGTCGATGCATTTTACCTTTATTTTCTAACCGTCGGATGAGGCTACACGTACCCATTCCGCTGAGCTTCTCCATTTTATCCAACGTGCAAGTTGACGTAGTGGACTTCACGCTGATCGTAGATTTTGTCAGGCTAGATTTGTGATCGTTGATCTTCATATCTTGTTGAATACTCCCATACATCTTTATTCTCCTCGCATCTTCATAAAGAGGACACATTATAAGCCTTCGATCTCCATTTCCTCGCTTTACACCGTTGGATCCCATGATAATTCATTGCTTATGCGCCCCTTATCACACTTTCACACCATTATATTTAACCAAAGTTTCAAACAACCATTATTTCTTCTTTACCATGGTCTCTTCGACCCTCTGCTACGTAAGTTGTTAACAATTGGCTCCATCTGGGGATGATATCCTCCCTGTGAGGTATCAAAGAACTCGTAGACCAGGTGCCTGTCTTTAATCTTTCATAATAGCTTTCAGAAAACTTGTCTTTTGTTTTTCATAGATATATATATATATATATATATATATATTTTAGAAAGGAATGGTACGCCTCCTGAATCTTAGGGCCTTCACCACGAGCTTCAAACACATTCGGCCTACCGTCCATACTGGCTTGTAAAGAAAAATAAATATTTATAGGCTATAATACAAGTTTTACCCTCCTCCTTAGGACAGGTAATGCTTCAGATATCTTCCATTTACAGGGTTACTATCCAGAGGAACCCCATTCGGATATTCCAGCAGAAATGCATTTTGTCCTCTGTATCCGGCAACAACATAAGGACCTACCCACATATGATCAAATTTCCCATGTTTCTCTTCTTTAGGAGCATCCCACTTCAAGACCAAATCATCAATCTGAAACTGTTCTTCTTTGATTCTTCTGTCAAAAGTATTTTTTATTTTTTCCTGATGTAATTGCACCTTGTCATAAGCCTTATTCCTTCGTTCTTCCAGCTCAATAATATGGTTTATCCTCCTTTGCATGTGGTTTAGTTCTTCTTGCTGATCTTGGAAATATCTCATAACTGGAACACCTAACGACGCTGGAAAAATGACTTCAGTTCCATACACCAGTTGGAACAGAGACATGCCAATTGCCCTTTTGGTACTAATCCTGTCAGCCCATAGAGCATATTTGAGCTTGGTGTGCCATGACTTTTTATTATCTTCCAACAGCTTCCTGATGATTCTTACTAAGCTTTTATTTGAAGATTCAGCTAACCCATTTCCTTGCGGATAATAGGTAGTTGAAGGATTGAGACTTATATGATATTTGTGACAGAAATAAATCATTTTCTTGGATTTAAAAGTAGCTGCATTGTCTGTTACTATTCTTTTGGGGAATCCGAATCGAGCCAATATGTTTTCCTCAAGAAAATACACGATCACAGTTTCAGTGGCTCTTCGGGTGGGAATTGCTTCAATCCATTTAGTAAAATAATCCATAGCCGTCAAAATCCATTTGTGCTGTCCTGACGAATTGGAGTTTATTTTGCCAATAAAATCCAAACCCCACTGTTGGAAAGGAGCTTCTATCATTATTGGATTTAAAGGAAGAGGGAGTACTTTTCTCCTACCATCAAAAATTTGGCATTGATGACATCTGCTGGTTTCCTTATACACATCTAAAAATAATGTAGGCCAATAATAACCTGCTCTTAGAATTTTATTTGCAGTTAGCTTCCAAGAATGATGTCCTCCACAATCTCCCTTATGAAATTCTTTGACTGTTTGTTGAGCTTCATTTTCTAAAAGACAGTTTAGTAACACTCCTCCGGGGTCCTTCCAATAAAAGTATTGATTTATAATACAAAATTTAGCAGCTTTCAATTTTATGGATCTCGTCCTTGACTTCCTCAATCCTTCTGGTGCTTGTAAATTTCGAAGAATGTAAACAATATCAGAATACCATGGAGATGCTACAAAATCAGCCATTACTTCCACTCCTGTATCCAACTGATTAGATTGGTGAGATAAAAAATTGATCTGTAAAAATTCACAATTTGAATTCGTCATCATTTTTGCTAATCCTTGTCCTTTAACCAGCTTAGTAGGCTTTATTTCTATGTCGTACTCCAGTAATGTAGCTATCCATTTTCCCCTTCTGCCTTCTGGATCAGGTTGTGTCAAAATTCCTTTCACTGCAGCAGTCGGAACATGTGCAATTATATGTGAATGTAGAATATATACTATGAAATCTTTCAATGCTTTGACTAAAGCATACACCTGTTTCTCCATGATGTCATATTTTAATTCTCCATCCCTCAACATTTTTCTAAAAAATGCTATGGGCTGTTCCAAATTCTCATCATTCTTCTGCAATAAAACTGCTGCTATGGTATACTCTGAAGCATATGAAAATACTAAGAAATCTTTGGTAAAATCTAGACTCACCAACATAGGAGCATCTGATATTGATTTTTTGATTTCCCAAAAAGACTTTCTAGCTTCCGCATTCCATTTTATCTCATGACCCTTCTTCAACATATTTGTGATATTCATTAAGATTTCAGCGAAACTTGGCACAAACCTTCTTAAAAAATTCACCTACCCCAAAAATAATTGTATCTCTTTCTTACTCCTTGGTTCACCTACTTTCAAAATTGCACTCACCCTTTCAGGATCAATTTTTATTCCATCTTTAGATATTATATGGCCCAACAAATTTGCTTCTTCCAATGCAAAATTGGACTTCTTTGGATTCAATGATATACCAAACTTCCTACACTTCATGAAAACTTTCTCTAAATGATGCAGATGTTCTCTGTCAGATTTTGAATAGACTGTGATGTCATCCATGTAAATTACCACAAAATTCCCAATTTCTCCTGCAAAAGCAATATCCATAGCTCGCTGGAAAGTAGCCCCTGCATTCATTAGGCCAAAAGGCATCTTTGCATACATAAAAGTTCCCCAAGGTGTAGTAAATGCAGTTTTTTCTTGATCTTCAGGTAATACTTTGATCTAATTATAGCCAGAAAAACCGTCCAACATTGAAATTCTCTCAGCTCCAACTACTTTCTACAATATATGGTCCATCTTTGGCAAAGGATAATTGTATTTCATAGAAACTTTATTTAAATTCCAAAAATCTATACACAGTCTTATTTCTTCGTTCTTCTTTCTATCAGGAACCAAATTTGCAACCCACTTTGAAAATCTTAGAGTTACAATGATCTTGGCATCAAATAACTTTTTAATTTCCTTCTCAATGATGGGAAGCAGCTTAGGGCTTATCCTTCTGAGTTTTTGTTTGAAAGGTTTCTCCCCATGCTTTATAGGAATAGTATGCTGTATGATAGATGTATCATACTCCTTGAGATCTTCATAACTCCAAGCAAATACGTCTGTATATTTTTTCATTAATTTCACATATTCTTCTTTTTCCTTTTCAGGCAATTTCTTGGATAATTTTATAATCTTAGGATTCTCTTTAGTGCCAATATTCCTATCTTCAACAACATTCTCAACAGGCTTTACTTTAGGATTCTTAGCAACATCATTTTGATCAAAAAGTTTTTCCAAAGGGATCAAACCTCTTGGTATGAAATTATTTTTTAATTGAATAATATCCTTTCCTCCCAGGGTTCTCTTTAGCTTTTCAGTGCCCTATTTTTCTTTCTCAGGTTCTTCATCACCCTGAAAGGTCTCATCATCATTTCAAATTTGATATCATTAGTAGAAGAAGAAGCAGAAGGAAAATTCTCTTCCTTCTTCCTCCTATCAATATCTCTATGTTTCATTTTTCCACTTGCCATCATATTTGCCTCTACTTCCAAAACATCTATAAACATCGCAGCAAGGGTCGCCAATTTTCTTTCCCTTAATGAAAATGCAAAATCATTATCAAAATCTCTAGCATAATGTAGTTTAGCAGCAGCTGTAGAGTGTTTTATGTCTTCCGAAATAGAATTATAAACCCTCATGGACCTGCTTGAAAATTCATGAACAGATTCAAAAGCCCCTTTTTTGAGACTGTTATACTGGGAAAAAAGTTGTAAAGGATTCTGTTTATCATCCCACCTATCTAGAAATGCATTCTGGAAATCCTGAAAATTCATTATAGACCCATTTGGAAAATCTTTAAACCATTTCTTTGCCTCTCCTGATAAACTTTGAGCGAATAACCGCATTTTAACATCTGCATAATCAACTTCCTCTAAGTCGATGAAATCTTCAAACTTAGCAACATGTTTCTTTGTGGTTATGTCACCTTCTCCATCAAATAATAAATTCTTTGGGAATAATTCTGAGGGAGGTCATGTAATAAAGCAGGCAAACACAAGGGAGCAAATCTGGCTGCCATTGGTCTAGGTGGGTTCAAAGGAACTGAAGACTTTTGAGTATTTTGAACAACAAATGTTTCAACTTTTGTAGTCTGTTGTAAATCTCTCCAGAGGGAATGTAGCAAATAAGATTCTAATATACAGGAATTAAACTCAGTATTCTTCAGATCCGACTCAGATTTGGTTTTCAACAAACTCCTTCCAATATTAACTTCCCTTTCTGGATCAATAGGAGAATCTTGAGAAGATGATGCACCAAACAAAGGAAAACCTAACTTTTCTTTATCTTTTCTCTTGAATAACCTTTTTGTATTTTCCAAACTTTTTAAAATTTCAGTATCAGAATTACCTCGTGTGTGTCTTCTCGAAGCCATAATGACTCAAGATTTGAAAATTTTTACAATGGAGTCGCTAGGGCAAATGTACAACCTTTTCTACTGATAAAAATTCCTGTTTGCCCATAGAAATATTTCTTCAAACTTTGTCATTCTCCCCAGGGAAGAAGTGCACTTTCGTCCCCGGCAATGGTACCAATTTGTTAGCACTCAGAATGTACCCAGGTTGTGAAAGGTAAATCCCAAGGTAACAGCAAAAACCACTTTAGAAAGAAACTGGCTTTTCTTTCCAGAGAGGGATCTCTCAAATACAGATTTAACAAGGCTAGATATAAATCAACACTCAAAGATTATATAAATGGTTGAAATGATACACATAACCATTGGGAAATGGAGTCACATATACATAAAGATATCACAAAGACATATGCGTGAGATTTTATCAAAGGCAAGATAACCATTCAATCACAGCCGTTCATTTAATTTTAGGTGGTGCATAAGAGATAATGAACAGTCCATCAATACAGAGCATCAAAATATGAGTTCTATATCAACTTTAGCATAAACATTCATAGAATATTTGAGACAATGATCAGAGAATAAATAATATGAATTCCAACCATTCAACACTATGTTTCAGATACGAAGAAAACAAAATGGAGTGTAACACTGGAAAAACGATCACAAAGGAAGGGAAATACAGACTGTAATATAAACAGCATAAGAATATTTGATAACCACATGCATTCAGCTTTGTTATTCAAAAATATATGTCTTCAGAAAACATTCATCAACAAGATGGGTTCCAACCCCCATCACATAAAGTAAATGCAACTATATACATAAAATAATTTCTTCTTCCAAGAAGATTTATAACTGAATAACCCACTTAATCAAAGTCTTGTAACTATATTCCTAACTCCTAGGAATAAACTACTTGCTTCGATCCTAACATATTATTAAATTAAAATCAACTCGGTGACAAGGCTCGTCCAAGCAGCTCCTCAGCGCGCAACACCTGTTTTCATGAATGAAGGATATACTTTGTTTTTCCAAATATTTCTATGGCTCTCCATTGCTCCGCGCTTGGAATATCATACTCAATCATCTCCTGAATAGACACCTCCATCTCCATGTAGGATTCATAAGACACTTTAGGCAACCCTCCCCTGATGATCAGGAATTTTTGTAATATCTCAAAATCTTCTGTTAGCTTATCTATGATGACTTTCCCTGTCAGCCCTTTTTCCAAATCGTCAAATTTAGAATGATCCATACGGCTTCGTACCAACAGGCTGTGATAATGCTCTTGAGAAAAAATTCATCCCTCCTCGTCCCAAAAGGAAGGAAGGCCATCTTCAAATAATTCTTTAAAAGCCTGTTTGAAGTCATTAACCTGTGAGATCATTTCATCAGCTTTGTCTTGTACTGTCTTCATTAGATGATGTTTATGAATAAACCTTTTTTCCCATAGGTACCATTGCCACTCTGTCTTTGACTCCTATGTCATGTAATTTTTGGTATGTTAATGAATTTAAGAAATTTAATGCATTCTGAGCTGTGCCAAGGGGTTTCCTCTCCATATTTTCATTTACTAACTTCAGTCTTTGATTGGCCAAATTGATCAATATGCTTTGATCATCAATGAAGTTCAAATACTGCCTGAACTTAGTAATTTCTACGGATAATATATCCCAAAATATGTGCTTTTCTCCCTGGAGAGGACCCTTTCCTATGTTCCTTTCTTTCAATTCATTAAATTTCTTCTGTAGCTGACTTTTATCTTGCAATATCTTATTCTTATTTTTAGTCACTTTGGCTAGCTCAGATTTTACTTTTTCATTTTCCTCTTTTAATTCTCTTATTTCCTCATCTTTCAGGCTGACTTGGGACATGGGCACTAGTAAGTCATCTACAGAAAAATCATTTAAAGGTTTTTCAATATTCACAATATTTAAGTCCTCATCAGTGGGAGTCTGGCTCATTAGCTCCTCCATGATTTCTTTTTCTTCATTTTGATCCCTCTTCAGTCGTGAGATTTGTGCTAGTAACTCATTCCGTTCTGCTTGCCACTTATCCTTTTCTTCTTGTAATTTTACAGTCTTTCCTTTATATTCCATCATATCCTGATGAACCTTGTCCTTCTCCTCTTGTAATGCCAATAATTCTGATGACTGGACATGTTCTACACTCGAGATTTTCAATCTCTTCTTCAGTACTTGGAGGGCGTTGTCTTTTTCTTCTAGATGTATTTTGATTACCTGGGTGTTACCTATTTCACTTCCTGAGCTTATGATGTCTGCTTGTAGCTTTTTTATTTGAATGGAATTAGCCTTTTTCTCATGTTTTAACTGAACTTCCAATTTGTCTACCAAAACTTGTAATTTATTAACTCTCACCATAGCATGCAATAAATCTGAATAAATAATGTCTCTCGTTTGTTTATGTAACTGTATTTTATTTGGTACACTAATCTTGTCTAATCCCACTTCCATCTCTGACATCTTCTTATCACTTAACATGGCCAATTTAAAAGTATTTCTTCCTACGTCCCGGGTAGAGATCAAGGAAGTTTTTTGGATTATTTAAACTTCTCACCCGCGGGAGTAGATTCCTTGTTTCTTCTAGGGACTTCTTTTGATTCTCCATATAACTAGTTATGAGCTTTTCTTTAGACTTGAAAACTGGGCATGATTCTGTATTATCTACACCTTCAAAAGAAAACTGACTCACCTGTACAGATTTTGTAGGAACCAAAGCAACTCTTTTTAAATCATCTGAAATAACTTCGCTCAAAAATTTATCATCTTGAAACAATTTGGCCTTTTTATGTGAGTCATCCTGATCTATGTCCATACTTTCAACTTCAGAAAGACTTATTTTAACCAAAATATTAGAACCATCTGTTATTTGAGATACGGTAACTGGTCTACTGCCTGTATTTTCATCAGATCCTGGAATTTCCATAAAGTGAAACAAATTGGCTACTTCACTCAGACCTTCAACAATTTGGTTTTCAAATGGCTTATTTTTGTTAGCCTGTTTTCTCAGGGAAAATATATGATAGGGGTCATAATTTAACCTTTGTTCCCTTTGAAAATCCATGCTTTCCAACAATTTCTCTATGAACACCAGAGCACCTTTATTTTTTAAAATAAAAGAGCCAACTTTAAGAGGGAACTTAATATTGGAAGATTTCTTAAAAGCCCCAAAGTGTTCTTCTTCTGCATGCACTCTCTGTCTCATATACTCCAATGCAAAAACTTTGGGAGTAAGAAAAGCAGGAAGCCTATAAGGCTCTCCAGTAAAACCATATATTCTCAAAACAGTGAAATCCTTATACAAAAACCAATCTCCGACCCTATCCTCAGGTGAGGATTGCATCATGCTTTTCATTTATTCTAATACTCGGGGTAACACTTCATCAAACAACATCTTATATATTTCTGACATGATAGAATTTGCAAATTCAAACATGTTGATTTGCTTGGGCAAATTTGAAGAGAATATGGTACTTAAAAACTGCGATTCAGTGACATTCAAACATAGTAACATGTTCAACAAATAAGTTTGAAACTTAAAAAACCTGACTTTTGGAAACTCACTCAATTGGAGATGTATAGCTTCTGCTAGATACTCATCTAAACTGAAGACATGAACTGACTGAGACTCAGGACTCATCGAACTCATTTTTAATAGGAAGCCCAAGATGACTTCATTGACATGACAGTCGTCATCTAGACCCAAGACTTGACAGAGTAAGGAGACAACTAATTGAACTTCATCTTTGAAAATGTGAACATGATATGGCAGAAAAAGACCATCTAGTGACTGACCCTCGTTCAAAATGCTAGACAAGAATTTGCAATGAACCTCAGTTTCACAATTTTTGTACACTTCAGCTAAAATGGACTCGTTTACGGGCTCACGACTATCGGGGTAATTTCGGGCAAGTTCAGGTTTTCATGGATGACCTTGGCATCAATTTTACACAGTATCCTATACGTAGAATGAATTACAATAACTCTCTGAGAAGAATAATAGTTAACTGCACACCACTCGGCAAACTTAGGAAAATGCAGGGTCTGCTCAACAGAAAAATGATACAAAAATGATTTACAAGCATTTAGAATGTCATTACCATGTGAATTGTATTGCCATAATCTCTCTTTGATAATTGATACACTTCCCATAGATAAGAAATGATCACATACCCCTGTATCCCTGTCAACCAGGTATTCTTCTCTCTCATCCAGAATACGGTTAAACCCTTGTAAATATTTCCCTTTATCCATAATACAGAAAACAACGGTAATTCGATGGATGAATTTCGGGTATTCGGGACTTACCTGTTACTGTGGCCGCATATATTTCGAGTTTGACTGTTAAAGGGTGACGAGCAAGCAGTCCTTTTCATTCGTCCGTCACAAATAAAAAATAGTTCTTCAAACAAGTCAACTCTACTTATATAGGAGCCCACTCCGGAGGCCCCCTTTAGCGGTTTCCACCAAACTGCTTTTGCCCATGGAATGCACCACAAAATGCCACGTGTACCATGGTTTCCATTCTGCTACCACTTTTTGTCTCCAACCACCGCGCAACTCCCCGCTCCGGATCTGTTAACGACCGTCGATGCATTTTACCTTTATTTTCTAGCCGTCGGATGAGGCTACACGTACCCATTTCGTCGAGCTTCTCCATTTTATCAAACGTGCAATTTGACGGAGCGGACTTCACGCTAATTGTATATTTTTTCGGGCTAGATTTGTGACCGTTGATCTTCATATCTTGTTGAATACTCCCGTACGTATTTGTTCTCCTCGCATCTTCATAAAGAAGACACATTATAAGCCATCGATCTCCATTTCCTCGCTTTACACCATTGGATCCCATGATAATTCATTGCTTACGCGCCCCTTATCACACTTTCACACCATTATATTTAACCAAAGTTTCAAACAACCATTATTTCTTCTTTACCATGGTCTCTTCGACCCTCTTCTAGGTAGAGTCATTAACATATTGAATCCATGGATGATTTTAAATGCTTATATGTTATTGATTATATATGTTAGGGTAGGTCTAACACAATTATATATAGCATGCTTGTCTTGTTTGTTGAATGTTGAGAGAGCAAATTACTTATACAAATGAGAGTGGAAAAGCTCAACGGGGATCTACATCAACCGTCTGGAATAAGGTATGTATCGAGATCCTTTAGTGTTAGATGTTTGGTTTCTCTTGCATATAGGAAAGGATTGATTTCTGTGGTTACTCTGTCTGTTGTGGTACCTCAAGCCATAGGAAGTTTTCTCTATAACAGAATTGGCGACCATACTAGGGAGTTCCTAGTCATTTCCTTTGGGGGTTGTTATCGGCATTCAATGTTCTTGAATTGCTCTGATTTCTCTGTTTTTGAGTCGGGTCTGGGGGCATGTTTTTCTGGTAGTGTTTGATAGGAGTAAAGTTTGTCTTAGCTTGTCTGTTTTACCTTCTTTTTATCTCGTTTTCTTCCTATACATGAGTTTTTGCTTCATAGTCGCGTGTATGCGTGGTTTTTACTGGGATATCCACGTATATACGTGGGTTTTCTGCACACATTTGCGTATGCCCTGAGTTTTGATTTTTAGGGGAAGATTAAGTGTTGCTGGGTGAGTTTTTATGATTACTGAGTCTCCTTGGATGCTTCTAGAGTCTGTATACACCTCTGTTTCTGACTAGAGACGTCTTTTAGTTAGATTTTTTTAAAATGTTCTTGTCATTGCATTTTCTATTTTTGTTTTGGGATTAGTGTATTAGGTCTCTTTTACCTTGGTGCTTTGCTTGGGTTCTTTCTGATAGTGCTTACAGAGTTTGGGGGTGGTAGAGTCATTCTTTTGCTTCATTATCTCATTTTAATTCATATTCCTGTTTCTGGATCATCTTATGGTCCATCGCAAGGAGTTCCCCATATCCCTACTTATGGAGCTTCTCATGGGGTATCCCATGGGGCATCTTATGGATCTTCTCATGGACAAGCCTATGGACCGCAGTATGGATAGAGCTATCAACCTTATGGGTACGGGTATCAACAACCCTCTTACTCCTCTAATTATGGCTTTGTAGCACCGCATAGTCAAGGTACACCAAATCATAATGCTTCCATGCCACCCTATATGGGTCAAACAGGAGGAGGATATTATGTCCAAGGACATGGGATTTATAGTAGTGTTGCAGCTGCAACTGTTTTCCCAAATTTTTGAAATTTTGGACCCTCCTCATAACTTTTATCTTGCCTAAAATTATTTGGATCCATGAACTCTGTTTTTGTTTCCCCTCTGCTACATGTTTGGATTATTTTGAGGTCCACTGTTTTTGTACTTTTCATGAAATTGCTTATGTCTAAAACTGTTTGAGCTGTAGAATTTGAATATTGGATTTCAGATGTTGCCCGTTTGATCTGCGTTTTATTTCTTTGATGTCAAGAGTCTATTTCATTGTTTTCGCCGCTGTTTTGGAGGTGAAACAAGCTTTTTCGTTGCTCCTCGATCGAAAGTCTGTTGGAACTTAACGTTTTAGTTTGGTCATTTGGAAGTCATTTAACCATGCATCGAAGCCATATTTCCCTTTGCGGCCGCCGTTGCGGAAGCTGAACGATGATTTTTCTGACGGATAGCTTTGACTGTCCGATGCTGTGATGTTATTATTTCGACTTACTTTGCAGTGTCGAAGGTTGGATGAAGCTTGAGTCAGTGGTTTTTTTTACCTTTATGAAGCCACTATTTTGGAGATAAGACAATCTTTTTGGACCATTGTACAACTTTAAGTTTTCCGATCACTTAATGTTTTCACGATTTTTATATGCCATATCGGAAGGTTTTATAACTTTGATCGAGGGTAGTAGTTTGATTGCCTTCTGCCATTGTGGCTCCTGAGTAAACTAAGTGTCCGCCATTGTAATCGCTCCACTCGCCGATGTTTTGTTACAGTTTTCGCTAATATGTTTGTTTTCTGCAAATCCCATAGTCTTTTCATCTTCCACCATTGTGGCTTCGTACTGCACTAACCTCCCGACGTTATGTCGCCCTGTTTGTTGACAAGGAGTTTCTGCCCGATACTTTAGTGTTTAGTCTTTCCGATGCCGATAGGCTTAATGGTCCTGCGAAACTCATTGTCTGTCTGAATCCCTCTATTGTGGATGTTATTTAAACTATCCTCCAGATGTTTTAAGGGTTCAAGCTGCTGATAAGGTTTTGCCTGCCATTTTGTGAGTTTTTAATCTTTCTATGGGTGGCGGTGGTTTCTGATTTGTGTTAAGGTTTTTGCAACAAAAGCGTAGTACCGGGCCTCATTTTGATGATCAGTTTTCTTGTTAGTGTGGTTTAAGTTTGTTGAAAAGATGCAGTCCTAATTAATGTTGAATTTTTGTTTTAACTGTAGACGGACTTAGAAGATTCCTCAGATCACTACCGCGAGGAGACATAGCTGAAGGATAAAGCTGAGAAAAGTTGGCTAAAAAGTGATAAGTAGAGTTTGTTCTGAAATCAATGGGATCTAAGAAAGGAAAAATAAAAGACAAGGCATAATCGGTGGCAACAACAGCCCAGGCTTGGAGAGGGCCCATCAGTTACTAAGCTGGTCCCATTATATGAAGTATTCATAAGATTAAATCCGAAATGTAACGTATTGCCTAAATCATGAGCACTCACAAAAGGACAAAATTGTGAGATTAAATGGTTTTGGGGAGCCTAAGAGTCATTCGTGGGCAGCCCAACAGTTTGGTTCTTTTTGTATAAATATAGAAGATTTAGATAAGAAAAAAAGACTTTTTCCCAGTTAGATTGGAAGACATATTGTAAGAAGAACTATTTCCTTTTGCAATAAATAATTACAGTTTGCCTATTGGAGAAAGCTTGGTGGAATGTTCAAATTTTATGCTATGGATTTGTTGAAAAGGAACTATTTCATTTTCAGCTTTGTGTCCATTAACTGTGAGATCATTCTAACTCTTTGAACCTATGTTCTTATGCGAATGATCTCTGGTTTGTTTTAAGAAAAATTCCACTATGAGTAATGAATGTTGTTCGTAGAAAATTGGCTATCTGGTTGTTCAAATATCTTTAAATGTTCATGTGTTTGAAAGAAGTATCAGCTATCTATGATTTCTTTTTTATAATGCATGCACAAAATACATTACTCATTAATAAGTGAAAATCTTGCTCCCTAGGGATAGGTTAGGTAGTTAGTTTTAATTTCTTGCCGTGTGTGTGATTTAGATGCAAGAGAGTCTAAGACGAGAGGTAAGAACCTGCACATCACATTGTGAACACTCCTTCCATTCTCAATCAACCTGCATTTTAGATAGGCACTTGCATATCATACTTAAAGTCAAAAAATACGAAAAATATACATGGTGGACCAGGTCGCAACTGGTAAATTTTTTTATTTTTGTCACTTGACCTACGGTAGCCGGACTGCAAACTGGACGGATTCCCTACACCAAACAATCACGGGCTAGTTGAGAATGTTGACTGGGGAGAATTATTTGCTGTTGTTGCCTGCAAATTTCTAGGCTTCAACAAGTAGTTAGCCTTATATGAACCAAAACTATCAGGGAGCATGGAATAGACCGGCTCAACCTAGGCTCCCTTTCCTCGCAATGTTAAATTTACCTGATTTATCGAGACTAATGAACGGTCCTATCTCTCATGATCCGGCTTGGCCGGCTGTCCCTACTAAGATTCCCTCAGACATTCCCAAATTCGAGGGCAAACCAGGAGAATATCCTAGTGAACATATCACTACCTTTCACCTTTGGTGCTCTTCCAACTCCTTACATGATGATTTGATCCATTTGAGGCTATTTCAATGCACCCTCACTGGGATTGCAAGGAAATGGTACATAGATTTACCGAGGGGGGAATTCATTTTGTTCGATGACCTTGTTATGCCTTTCCTCAATCACTTCCAGCTACCAGTGCATTACGACATTGGTATGGATCCCTTGTCAACATTTCGGTAGGACAAGGCCACACATATCTTAGACCATATCCAAGAGTGGCATAGACGGAAGAGGTTGATTAAAGCTTTCATACTATCGGAGTTTCTCCTTGAGTGGTTCCTTAAATCATTGCTACCTTATATCATGAAGGATGTTTCTACATCTGGAGTCCAGAACGAGGAACAAGCAATTTTTAGGGCATAGGAATTGGATTTGATTTATGCTCCATCCGGGATATTATATGAGATCATACCTAACACTCCACGTTCTAGTTTCGATCCCAAGATCAAACCTGGACCACATGTCGATGGCATTGTGGGTTGTATGAGTACCAAACTTGCGGATTCGATTTCAAAACAAGTGAGTCAATTGTCTATTAACCAATCCACGATGGGACAAGCTACGACTTCATCTCAACCCACCCAAACGGTGAATGTACTTTCTGTACAATCATCGGATGAAGGGAAACCAACAACCCGGAAGGAATAAGAAAATGGGTAAAAACAATCGTAAGGGTGGGAACAAGAATGACAATGCCAATTTTAATGAAAAGAATGACCATAATGCTGGGGGGGGGCAAGCAGTCTAAACGTAAGGTTAAGTTTCCTTGCAAGTTGTATAAGGATGACCACCTCACTCACTTGTGCCCTCGTATGGAATATGCCTCGAGGTTCATAGAATAGGTCCTAGCTGTGCTAACCAATCCTTTACCCCATAATCAAAATATGAACTCGAGGACCCATGCTCCTCATTTTGCATTGGGTGGAGATAAAAATCCGCTAGAAACCAGTACTGGTCATGGGTGCATCAACATGGTGCATGCCACTAAGGTTGTGATTCGTGCGAAAGACTATGGTTCATCACAACCTGACCTTGGGAAAGAACCTCCTCCTACCGAGAGCCCTTTGCATGTTGAAAACCATATGGAAACTCGATATTTCACCTCTCATTCCTAAGGGATTCCTAAAGCATTCGAGGCACAATCCTAATGCCCGAGCCACCTAGAACTATTCTGTTGTCAAGGATTTGGGCCAAACTCCTTGTGCAATGTCTGTGCTTGAAGTTCTTTAGAGTTGTCTGTTGCAAAGGAAAGATTTGCTTTCTACCCTCGGAGTGAATGATGATAACTCTTCTTCCATCATCAAATTTGAAACCATGGGACTACAGCCTCGCTTGCCTTACTACGTGTCTCTCTTGATTCATGTGGAATTTCTTAACATGACTGTCAAACACATTGTGATTGACAAAGGGGCTACTGCTTCCGTGATGTATTTGTTGTGTTGGAAGGGTTTGGGTTCTCTTGAGTTATCTAAATCCGCTACCATGTCGACTTCCTTTGATGGTAGATCATTTCGGCCACATGAAATTGTTCCTCCTCTTAAAGTCTATCTGGGAGGGAAAATCGTCGCGATCGAGGACGAGGTGGTTGATGCGCCCTTTGATTACAATCTTTTACTGGGTCAAAATTGGATGTATAGTATGCAAGTTGTAGCCTCTTCTCTATTTTAAGTTTTATGCTTTCCATTTAATGGGAATATTGTTACGATTGATCAAACATAATCCAAAAATCCAAGTGTTAGTCCATCGTTGGGAGCTTCGATCCTGATTATCGACCACTCTCAGCCGACAACTGGGAGTGTGGGTGTAGGTATGTATCCATCCCTTGTGGGGACATTTAGTTGTCTTGCACCTATCCTTATAATTGGATCTCGTTTCGATGGGGCTTCATCTTCATTGAATTCGGTGTCTTTTCGCACTTCCCATATGGAAGATCCTTGGATTTTTCCTACATCGAGTATTTCGAACGGACCTATCGAAACGGACGTGCCATTTTCTGTAGAAATGATGCATACCAAGAAAATATTGATTGTGTTGCAGAGCCTTGTCCTTCCTCTTTGTGGATGGAAGAGCAGGACCCGTATGTGTTGCCTGCATCAGAAGTTGAGTCCTCTCATGCACATGACTGCCTTGATAGTGTTTTTCCCTTAGATGAAGCTATTATTGAGGCCATGTCTGGAGTTCAGCCACCTTGGGAAGAGTTACATCATAGATAATATTTTCTTCCTGAGCTTGACCGTTTGGAGCAAGAGGACTTTAGGAAGATTCTTAGCGAGAAGATTGGTAGTCCCATGGTTCCATTAAGCTCTCATGGTCAGATGGTTGATGGGAACATGGCGAATATATCACCTACGATTCCTATCAATATCTCTCACGATCCTGGCAAGATTGAGAATGTCTATTTTGGGGCAGAATGTTCCCATGCTGAGATTCTGGAGTATACCGAGCTGTTCAAACAATTTCATGACATCTTTACTTGGTCATATGAGGAAATACCAGGTATCCACCCTCGTATTGTCAAACATGAAATTAAGACCTATCCAAATGCGAAGCCTGTTCAACAACATTTGCATGCAGTGAATCCTAGAAAAGCACCTGTGATTAAGGCTGAGATAGAAAAGTTGTTGAAAGCCGGCTTTATCTATCCCGTTCCCTTGACGGAGTGGGTTTCAAACCCCATTTCAGTTGATAAGAAACAGGGAGTGATCCGTATATGTACTGATTTCCGCGATTTAAATTGTGCATGTCCTAAGGATAATTTTCCCACACCATTTATTGATTAGATTTTGGATGAGTGTGTAGGAAGCAAGGTATTTTCCTTTATGGATGACTTTTCCAAATATAATCAAATTCAATTTAAACCTGGGAATCAATACAAAAATGCATTTATTTGTCCTTGGGGTACGTTTGCATATCAGAAGATGCCTTTCAGTCTTAAAAATGCCAGAGCCACATTTCAGTGACTATGACCTTGATTTTTCACGATCTCAAATCGATTATTGAAGACTTTTTGGATAAACTTGCTGCTCATTCTTGGCTGAGAGTGCGTCATTCCTACCATTTGAGATTAGTGTTCGAAAGATTTCGTCACTACCAGGTTAGGTTAAATCTGCATAAGTGTATATTTTGCGTGAAGTCTGGTCGCTTGCTAGGATTCATTGTTTCTAAGGAGCGTATAAGAGTCAATCCCTTAAAGGTTGAGGCAATACTTCAATTGTCTCCCCCGAGAAATATTAGACATCTTCAATGTTTGCAAGGCATGGAAAACTTCTTACGGAGATTCATGGTTAAATTTTCCAATTTGACTAAAGGATTTATGCATCGTTTGAAGAAGGAAACTACCTTTTGCTAGGATGAGCAAGACCAGGAGTCCTTTGATGCTCTTAAGTGAGCCTTAGTATTGGCCCTCATGCTTAGTCCACCCGACTATAGCCATGAATTTTTGATTTATGTGGCCACGTCCATGGAGACGATTGGTATGGTTTTGGTTTAGGAGGATGAGGAGCTCCATGAGCATGTTATATATTATTTGAGCCAAATCCTTATAGATGTGGAAATTCATTATTCCCATGTGGAGAAACTTTCCTTAGCTACCATTCATGCGATTTAGATATTGAGACACTATATTCTCCTTCGCCAGACCTTGGTGGTATCTCATGTCAATCCATTTTAGTTCATCCTCACTAGAAGGATGATTAGGGGAAAGTATAATAAAATTATTTTTATTTTGCAAGATATCGATCTCGAATTTGTTTCAGAGAAATCGAAGAAATCGCCTATTTTCATAGAGCTCATTTCTGATTTCCCAAGTGAGGAGGAGGAGGAAGTTTATGAGGATACGTTTGTCGATGAACATATCTTTCTTATCTCAACTTTGGATCCATGGTATGGGGATATTATCGTATATTTACAAACATTGAAGGTCCCCACTCACCTTTCATGGGATGAGCGATGACGACTACGTCACGTATCTAAGAACTACCTTATAGTGGATAACACTTTGTATTGCCATGGGGTAGATTCCATTTTACGTCGTTGTTTAACCCATGAAGAGGCTGAGGTTGTGTGGAATGATTTCCACGGAGGGTCATGTGGTGGTCATTTATCTGGGATTTCTACAACCCAAAAAATATTGAGAGCGGGATATTTTTGGCCATCGATCTTTAAATATTGTTTTAATGCGGTCAAGAAATGGCACCCTTGCCAAGTGTTTGCATGCAATATGTGCTCACATCCTGCCCCGTTACATCGGATTATCACCGTCGCTCCCTTCACCAAGTGGGGGCTTGAATTCATGGATTACAACCCAACCTTAGAAGGGGGGCATCATCATATTATAGTGGCTATTGATTACTTCACGAAATGGGTTGAGGTTATGCCCATGATTAAATCCGATGGTGAAAAAGCTGCGCATTTCGTATTCAACCAAATTATTACTCGGTTTGGTATTCTGAAAGAGCTTGTCACTGACCATGGTAGGCACTTTCAGAATCGAATGATGGAAGAGTTGGCCTTGAAGTTAGGGTATAAGCAGGAGCACTCCTCTTCTTATTACCCTCAGGCAAATGGACAGGTTGAAGCAGT